>JAOPJH010099972.1:0-15303 GCA_027122575.1 Merluccius polylepis
AAGTTAGTTGCCGTTAGTTTTGCTTTACTAACGAAAACATGGTGGAAGAAAATAGTTTGATGGATGGAAAACTAGTTTATTTTATTGATCATTTACCGATGTTCTCTGTCTTCTTCAGTTGAAGGCGTATTGTTGAGATGGGATGATGGATGATGGCATAAAAATGTTTCGTGGGCTGTCAACATCAACAGTCTTGCATTGCCTCACACAATGTAATAATATTTATAACCGCTGTTTATTCTACGTTATTTTTTATTTTTTACAGTCTCTCACATATTTGTTCCTAGGCACTTTCAAAGAACAAACATAGACTAGAATAAAATTTAGGCCTAATGATCCCTATTAATTTTCTTGCTAACGTGCCAAATAACAGAATAGCCAATGCCTTTTTCTTTGTCCCTTTTAACAGGGAGTGTTCTTTCTCTACAGCCAAACCATATTTACTTCACAGTAACACAGAGCAAAGCACAAACAGACACAGAACATTGAACACAACACTTATTTTGAAGCTTCTTATTTGTACCCTATCCAACTTTTGGTGTTTTTTACTTTTTTTTTTTTTTGTCTTTATTATTTTCCAGGCTTCACTTACCCGGCCGGGCTTTCACTTTATCATCTTCTTTATCACTTCATTGACAGCCTACCATTTTGCGTTTCTGCGTGAAAGTTCTCCAACGACTTACTTTACTTTAGCGCTGTCACAGTCACCGTCTTTGGAAGCGTGCGTCTTCCAGTCATCGCAAATGCATCTCAGTGCATACACATTCATTGACACTTTCAGTACTCTGATAGTGCCGCTTCATTCACTGCATTTTTTCACATTTGCCTTGGGCCATGCTGTAAATTCGCTCTCATCAAAATTTACCCAAAGCTTTTGTCTCACTCAAAACATCTGTCTCCTTCACACGATGCATCCGAACATGCACATCACACATACATTGATCTGTCATTGGTTTTGTGTTTCTCAAATTGGTGCACATGGTACGAACCACTGACGTCTTGCTTATCGAGTGATGAGCGCTACTCTTCATTCATTCTTCCCCGACTCACCCTTTTTTTTTTCCTGTCAATGGGTTTTTTCTCTAAACTTCTTGCACACGCTAAACTGTCTCCCATTGACGTCCTCAATCCCTTTAAGCCAATTGTTTCTCTCTTTTTATTTGTATTTTTTATTTCTAAACGTGTTTGTTACTTCTAGTTTCATTTGTTACTTTCATTTCATTTTGTTTCTCTAAGTATATTTTTAGTAAATTTATAACGGAACTCTCTCATCCATCATCCACCAGCCTATTCTTCTTTGCAGAGATTCTTTTTTGTTGCGGACCCACCGTATGACAGAAAACACCTGCACACAGTATAAAAACCAGAAGTTAGGTGAACTCACCTTGCGCGTGCTTCTTCTGGGTTTAAACTGTGTTGAGTTGATCCCTCGTCATCGATTTCGCGCATTCAGTCAATCCTGTTTGTGACGCCAATTTGTGGTATATTCTTCTCGGCTGCCAGAATGCTGGTGCCTTTAGAATGCCTAAAAAAAACATCAGAGTAGTATGTGAGGAGGAGGTCTACGACTCACTAAATAATAAGCACTCACAGAGAGAGGTTTCAGTTTCAACAAAAGGTTTTGGATTTATTTACAAAAACAGAAATATTCTCCGGGTTGACTTCAAACAATAAGAAAAATACTCAAGAACTCAAAGAAACCAGCTGTCCTCACTCCCTAATCACAGGAGGAGGATGGCTTGACTAGGAGGAGGGACCTGAGCAGCAAAACACAATTAGAATAAATAATAGTAGTTCATCTACAATAGTCATCATTATCCTTAGCATTTCCAAAATACAAAGAATCAATAGGCTCCAATATCCCAGCCCCTAATTGTTGGCTTTAGCAAAACAATTACATAAATAAGATTCAAAGGAGCCAAAATAGAACAATTACACAATGGAAATTACTTATACTCTTCAAATAATCATGCTGTTCAAAGCAAATCAAAGTTCAATAAGTTACTTGATGACCATCTGTCTTATCAAAGTTCATAATTATGTCAGAATATCTGACGCAGTCCATTGGCTGGAAAATTATGGCCTCTCTCCATTCATCCTGCTGCCTTCATTAGAAGACAGAGCTTATCTATTGGTCGTTGAATCACACTGATTTTGGTTTTAACCCTAATCTAACACTTCTCAAAAAGCCCTTGGCATCTGGAAATGTCTTTACAACACGGCCCATAATCCATGAGTTCCTTGGTGCTGTGTTATCAACAATAATAACCAGATCTCCAAGACTCAAGTTTCTTCTTATGCTGTTCCACTTGCTTCTTTCTTGCATGAGCAGAAGATACTCTTTTGTCCAACGTCTCCAGAGAAGATCTGCAGGAAACTGTGCTTGTCTCCATCTCTTTCTTGAATGTTGATCATTTTTTCCAAAGATTCCTGGTGGCATAGTTGTCTTCGCCTTCAGCTGGTAAATGGTTCGGGGTTAGTGGTTCCAAATCATTGGGGCCACTTGACACTGTAGTTATTGGTCGATCATTTAGGATGATCACACAGCGCTGTTGATCCCTCTGTTAAAAAGGTGTTTTGAAAGGTGTTCTTCTGATGATTCAGCTCTTTCAAAGCTTCTTGTAGTTCCCTTTGGGCCCCAACAAAGTTTGTCCTACAGTCAGTCCTGATACTTATAATGGATCCTCTTCTGCAGATGATCTGCATATAGCATTTATGCATGAGTCTGTGGTTAGGAAGTTTGCTATCTCCAGGTGGATAGCTCAACTCACCAGGCAGGTGAAAATGACCCCCCACCGTTTCACCTGAGCCCGGCCCCTCTTTACTTCAATGGGACCAAAGTAGTCAATGCCAACATGACTAAAGGGTAGTAGGTCTGGAGACAAACGATCCTCAGGAAGATCTGCCATTTTCTGTTCTCCAGGTCTTGCTTGCATGCGTCTGCAAAATACACAGTTTCTGATTATCTTCCTGGCTGAGGAGTTTGCATGAGGGAGCCAAAACTTTTGAATTAGCCTGGAAAGCATATGGCTTCTTCCTGAGTACCCAACCTGATAATGGATATGCTATAGGATAAGGTTAGATATGTGAACCTTTAGGGAGAATAATTTGATTTTTCTGGTGCATTGGCATTGCACTTTTGTTTATTCTGCCTCCTACTCTCAAGATGCCATTATCAAGAATCGGATCCAGTTTGTGGATGGTGCTTCTTGAACTGAGGGTTTTGCCATTTTTCAGGTAAGTAAATTCATGGTAGCATCCTTGCTCAAAACAAATGATAGCCCTCTCTGCCTCTTGCATATCCTGATCGCTCTTCCTTGGGTCCCCGGATGTTAACACTGAATTTCGTACATTGAATTTTGAGGCTGACTTTGGCAGGTTGAATTTTGGGACGTTGAAAATATTTGAGTTGAATTTTTTAATGTTTAATTTTTTAACGTTTAATTTTTTAACGTTTAATTTTTTAACATTGAAAAATAAAGGTGAAAATTATTTATTGAAAATGTTAAGAGTTAAATTCAGAGGCAAAACATTCAGATACGTTATTTCAATGCATAAATATTCCGTGCTTATAATTCAATGTTTTTTTATTTTCAAAACCCGATGGCACAGATTTACTTCCATACCCATTCATACACATTCACCCACACGGCGGTGTGGACCACGCCAGGCGCCAGCCAGCTTGTTGGGAGCAGTTAGTCTCGTTCAGGGACACCTTGACACCTCGCTAGGACACACCGGGGATTGAACCGGGAACCTTCAGGGTTGCCACATGGCATATGATTCAACATATGAATCACATGTTTCTCACTGGTCACACATGTTTCTGCTGTCCCCGTTCGACTTGCTGTCCACGCCTCATGTTTAGATAAAAAGACGAACTGTTCCCTGTGTTTTCCTCTCTGCACTCTGGACGCTTCTTGGTAATTGCGATTAACGGCCAAAACGTCCCATTCACCGTCTCCAAACGTTTGCAAATAAGCCGGGTTGACTTCTCGCTCTCGTCGTCCATTTGTAATGTGAAGTTACAGTAATGGCTTTCCTGCGCTGAAAATAGTTTGGACTGAGTCGGAGCCAGCGCTCGTGGAACAGGAAGGCGGTTTTGTTTGGCTGAGGACGCGGTGGAGGGCAGCGTGTTGCGTAACGCCACATGTGAGAGAATAAACTGAGACACGCAGCGCTTACACAAACCAGAGGGCCGCGTTAATTTGTACCTTCTGATAAAACAACTAATGATCTTCATGAATTTCACAGCTCTACTTCTCTCTCTCTCTCTCTTTCTCTCACTCTCACTCTCACTCACTCTCCCTGTCTCTGTCTCTCTCTCTCTCTCTCTGTCTCTCATTCTCTCTCTCTCTCTCTCTCTCTCTCTCTCTCTCTCTCTCTCTCTCTCGGCGTGACAGCTGAGTTGCTCCTGCCTGTGAGCTGCATCAAGTGATGCTATTTACAAAGAGAAAAAAAGAACGACGCTGGTTGTGGATGGAGGTGGGGGGGGCGTGATGATGATGAGGATGATGATGATGCCATGCTGCTAGAGTAGGAGTCTATCACACACTCAGGCAGGCTACCTTCGCCGTCTCTCGCGTTGCCGCTCCTCTTGGCTTAGGGAAGACGAGTGGCCGCCGACCCTCATGAGCCGCTTCATGACGCTCCAACGCCGCCATGTTTTTTGTCTGCTATTGTTCCCTGCGGTCGCACCGAAAGGTAAGCGTCCGACCGGCGCCTGACTGTGTGTGTGTGTGTGTGTGTGTGTGTGTGTGTGTGTGTGTGTGTGTGTGTGTTTGTTTTGGGGCATAGAAGGACAGATTTCAAGACATTTAAAAGAGCAACGAGGACCCTCTGGTATAGGAGGACAGTTGGCTGTCCTCCTATACCAGAGGGTAAAAATAAACCTTATTAAACCATTTCTCAGCATGTTTTAATACCCAAAAAGTGGTTTTCTCAAAAGTCCTTATGTACCAAAAACCTGACATATTTTGTATATTTGTGTGTCCGCAACTGCCCCTATCAGTGGTCGTGGTCCCTGCATGCTGCGACACACAAGCGCGGGAAATAATACACAAACGCGGGAGATCATACACAAGGCGCGAAATTAGACGCTAACTCAACACTGCGCATTGCTAGATTGCTAGCAGCTAGCTAACAGATGGAAACGTATATTCAAGAGGTCATGTTGGACAAACTAAGGCTTTAGTCGACAGACAGTAATTTCAACAGTAATTTATGAATACATTGTCAGACAGCTGAAAACGTATTTTGTTTTTGTTTTCTTTAATTTTACTAACTACTACTTTTACTAACGTCAATTCCGCTAGCAAACTACATTAAAACGTTGCTATTTATGCTTAGCATTAGCTTGGTAGAACGCTTAGCCTAAACCACGAACGGGGGGAGGGGGGGTTACAATGGTGACTATCAATGTTGTTCAACTTTATTTGAAGTCTGAATTGTTCCAGTTTCTTTGAAGAGGTAAGGGAGGACGCGCCCATCTAGAAAACTAAATATTAAGTAGCCCAACATTAACTCCTACTTGAGTAAAGTATTGAGAATGAGGAGTTGTCGTCACGGCACGCTGCAGGGCTGTGGAGGTAGAACTAGAGCAACTCGCGTCAACAGTGAAAATGGATCAGCGTCTTTTGACAGCAGTGGTTTCCGCGGTGCTTATGCTTACATAATAACAGAGAATATCCGCATCAGTTCGGCCGCAGCGCAATTAATGAATAAAGATCATAAACATCATAAACTGAATAGCTGAAATTGCCCTTCACTCAACATACCGAAAATATCTATCTGCGTCTCTATGTTGCGTACTTCCTCAACTGTCTCTATGCCGCTCTGACAACGTTGCCCCTGGCAACCGATAGCCGTGGATGCCATCATGGCGGACGGGCTCCCCAAAAATCACGTGACTCCTCATTCTCAATAGCCAGAGGTTATGGCTTGGCAAGCTTAATGTCCAGCACATAGAATTTTGACAGCTTTCACAATTGGCTAAGCTAAGGTCTTTGTGGTAAATGAGTGCTTTGTTTAGAATTACGTTGGGTTCATCCTTTGACATAGCCTACATCATTTGTTTTTCCATTTCTTTTGACGTTTTTTTCACTCGCGATTCTCTAATTCGGATCAATGTCTTAGCTGGTCAACATGGCGTATGCATTGTCATTTAGTATCTGAGCATACTGTTTGAATATCCATGGTATTAGTGAGATGAAAAGTAGTGAAGTTGTGTTGTTAATATTTTTGTTCTTAATTTCCTTAGTAACTTCCGTCATACCACGGAGAACTCCCCTTCAGGATGCCACTAATCACATCCTTGCAGGAAGAGACAAGAATTCAATGTTAGAAATCAAATATATTAATCCAGTTAAAGGTGAGTGACTTTGCAACACTGTACAGGGTTACACGTCACTGGATCTTGAATTGATATATTGTGACCAGTGGTTTTCAGTCTATGACTATTAATTGTACAAACATCAATATAAATTAAAGTTGTTAATAGTATTTAAATAATATCTTAGTTAATAGTGGGCCTGTCTGTTGCTGTATTCTACACTTGGACATGTATTCATTATTGTACATGAGGAATTGAAAAAAAAGCACAACGTTGCATTGTAGCAATTTATATGAATAATTCAGTTTTATGTGATTATTTGCAGTGCTGAGATGTATCCAATGGATAGTCTGCTACCCCTGTTACTCTAATAAGGTTGTGTCTGCAGGTCGTGGTATCTTCACTTGTTTGAAGTGTTTTCAATATAGTATAGAGGGGCGCTCATTGATGCAGCTGAAGCTGAACATAGACGTAAACTGTACCACAATGCATGTTCGATCTTCATGTTTGACTTCACATGGAAGCAGAAGACATGGTGGTAGGTTCAGCATGACTAATACTGTATGTTTAGATTACTATAGTGAGAAGTCAGGATTTCTGAAGTAAAGATCTCATGTTGCACTTTAACTTGCATCAACTGTGCATCGAACATCTATACTAGTATTGGATGTTGGCATTAGTGTACTATAAACGTCTGTTTAGTGCATGATGTTTGTACATTTGCAGCATTGATGGAGCACTTGAAGATGGGTCATTTGGACGACTGGTAAACGATGAGCACAAGGCACCAAATTGCAGAATGAAGTTGATCGAAGCAGATGGGAAGCCACATCTCTGCCTTTTTGCACTGATGGAAATTATGGCAGGAACTGAAATCACTTATGACTATGGTGGGAAAGAATGGCCCTGGCGTAAAGAGGTGGGTCATTTTGATTTTTTCCCCTATGAATTGGTGTCAAGCTTTAAAAATGATAGCCTATATTTTGACATCTTGATAAAAATGAAATCATCTCTTTGTGTTAAGCTGTGTCAGTTTCATGATGCCACAGAGATTACACAATACCTATCGCTTGTTAGTGCCAACAATCATAACCAAAACACAGAAGTCACTGCTTGGTGAGAAGTCACATCTTGGTGGTCTTCAATCTGGTTTTTAGTCAATCGTGTCTCTCTCCCAGATGATGACAGCAAGCTTATCAGTATGTTTTGTAGATTCCCCCTACTGTTACAAGCACTGCTGCCCAAGAGTCTATCAAAGACCGTTTCCAAGCCCAAATCATGCCATCCACAGTCTGTATTGAAGGTCAGTGACTCTTTGACTAAATGTTTTATCTAGTTGTCAATGGTGTGCTATAGATGATTGAGAAACATTTATGCCACATATGGCCATGTTTACTGAGATGGTTTTTACATTAGTTATGGTGGCCGTAAAAACATATTGTGTCTATAAAGAATGTGAACCAGCGACAGTGTGGTTGCTTCTAGAGTGATGCACAACCCCACCCTCCCTGGCCTTCTTCATATTCTTTCCTGTATTCTACAGAGACCAGAGAGAGACCAGAAGTCCAGTCCTGCAATATGACATCAGGCAGCTCTGCTTGTGAGGTAAGGTTGAACACGGCTGTCTGTTAAAGCAATAAGTCCCATTGTTTTTCAATGGCTAAGGAAAGAAGTAGGTCACAACACAAAGCATCACCATGTGCACCTAGTTTTATTGAACAAGGGCACAGGAAAATGTAGTGAACTATTCGTAAATAACAATTCTTCCGCAAGAGATATTTTCTCTAGCTGAATTGCTGGCAAGTAATTCACAAATGCAGACAGCGTAACTGTTCTAAGGTGTACTAACAGAACAAAATGCAGAGATGTGATGGGAATTTCACAACAGGATCAAATGTGATCCAGCCAATCATATTCAAGTGTCATTTCAAATTGTTACTCTGTTTTAGTCAGTTCAACTGTACAATAACACAATTGTGTAAGTGATGTCCAAGTTCACATGTGCATTTTTCTGTTTAACTTGTTTAGACACAACTCAGTGGTGCAAGCTTCCCTTCTGGCCAACACTCTGTTGCAGAGCTTAGTGACCACGCCCATGACTTGGAACCCGATGTTTTCTCTACAGACTTATTCAGAGGTGAGTCCCTGCTTGAAGAAGCAATCAGTACGTTTACATGCACAGCTTAATTCGATTAAAGCCATAGTTCGATTATGCTCCTCAATTGGACAACTGCAATTGTCCGCGTATACATGGCGGTGAGTAAATCGATTCATTGGCCAAAGCGTGTCATGCCCCGGTACGATAGGTGGGGCTGTGCCCATTTCAACTAGTGGTAATAGAGCCACCGGTTGACCTCTTTACGTCACCAGCAACAACAAACTCATTTGAGAAAGCGATGTTTCAGCAGACAGCTGTCAGTTCATTTCAGGTATACATAATTTCTCTGACGCTCCATTGTTCCGACCTCTCGGTCGTGTGCCGACTCCTCCGGCTGCTCTGCCGGCAGAGCAGTCCGCATACGACTGAGAGGAACAATGGAGCGTCGGAGAAATTATATGGACCCGAAGTGAACTGACAGCTGTCTGCTGAAACATCGCTTTCTCCTCCATGTCGCGTTTCAATCTGGACTTCAGAGAGTCAAAGCCAAAGTTAATTTCCCCCAATTCCTTTTCCCCATGGGCGAGATAAACCCGACTAGGAGTCTTTACTTGTTGTGGAAGTACCAGAGAGTCTGAGAACCCGACGCAGTCTGTAAGATTCATAATATCAGAGAATACCCCCGTCAGTTCGGCCGCGGCGCAATGAATGAATAAAGATCGTAGTTATTTTACAACTGCGTTGATGAGCAACATTTAGAAAAACATGTACTTTTAATTCAGCCTTGGGTTAAATCGAAGCGTATGTGTACTGAATGCACGTTGTTGATGATGATACACTCCTTATAGGGGGTAACTACATTGGCACGACACCGGCTTCTTCCATCTTCTGCTCCAGCTTTTTTAATAAATCGCGACCCAAAGTGAGTTGACAGCTGTCTACTGAAAACATCTTTCTCCCGCCGGAGCAGCCCCTCCGCCGCCCGTCCGTATACATTCCCCGCCGCGGCGCAATGAATGAATAAAGATTGTAAACACGTCGGGAGAAAAAAAACATTTATTTTGACAGATGTGCCCGAAGTTACTACTTTACAACCTCGTTGATGACCCACATTTAGAAAAACATGTACTTTTAATTCAGCCTTGGGTGAAATGGAAGCGTAGTGTCCGTGTGCTTCCACCTTTAATGAATGCATGCCATGCGCGCTCCCGCGGCCGGGACACAATTCTTATAGGGGGTGACTACATTCACCGGCTTCCTCCATCTTCTACGCCACCTTTTTAAATAAATCGCCGTTTCTCGTTATCCCTTATCCGACGGCGGCGACAACAACAACAACACGACTATCGTCTCTTTCTACTTCCGGCTCACGGCCCCAGGAAGAGATCTCGAGCATGCGCAGAACGCAATTCAACGCATAGTCCAATTCGATTGGCTACATGCACGCTTAGCTCGACTATGAATCGCATTATCTAGGGGTCTATAAGGTCTATAATAACTCGACTATAAGTAAGCCAATTCGATTCGATTATAGCTCGACTAAGGTGTATACATGCATCTTAGTAATCCAATCATAGTTGGACTAAGCCAATAAGTTGACTTTCTTGAATGTCATGTAAACTTACTGATTGTATCCCTAATGTATCTGTTCATGTCATGTATCAACATATTTTTGTAAGGTGACAGACAGCAGAGAGGCTGGAGGAGATGGAGGAGGAGAGGCCAGAGAAGTTAGAGGAGGAGAGGCAGGAGGAGGTAGAGAAGGAGAGGCTGTAGCAGATGAAGGAAGAGAAGCAGGAGGAGGTAGAGAAGGAGAGGCTGGAGCAGATGAAGGAAGAGAAGCAGGAGGAGGTAGAGAAGGAGAGGCTGAAGCAGATGAAGGAAGAGAAGCAGGAGGAGGTAGAGAAGGAGAGGCTGGAGCAGATGAAGGAGGAGAGGCTGGAGGAGGTAGATAAGGAGAGGCTGGAGCAGATGAAGGAGGAGAGGCTGGAGGTGATAGAGGAGGAGAAGCTGAAAGAGAGGCTGCAAATTCACAGGTGAGGTTAAATAATGATGGATTATGTTAGTCATGAGATTCAGCACTGTGACAAATGTTAGTGTGATGATCTGAATAGCAATGCTTCACCTATGTGGCTTTAAAATCAGAGCTTTACATCAAGTCTGGTGTTCATGAGATGCCTCATGTATTACTAGTGTGTATGTGTTTACAGTAGTTGCTACATGGATACAGTTGTCAAATTTATATTGTGGTTTATTCATAAGGAAACTGATCCACCTGGAGAGAGTGGCAGGGAGAGTGACAGGGAGAGTGGCAGGGAGAGTGGCAGTAATCAGGAGGATATTCTGGACAAGCCCAACCAACCTGACCCAAAAAACATTCCAGCTCAACAGCTATCAAACAGGATCCTCCATTTACAAGCAAGTTGGTACAAGCAGTATCCATGGTTGCACTATAGCTCCTCCATCAAGTGTGTTCTGTGTTTTCACTGTGTGAAAACATACACCATAAAGAAAAGTGAACTGTCCAAAAAGGCAGACCCTGCCTTTTCATCAAAGGGATTCAGTAATTGGAAGAATGCACTTGCCAGTTTTCAGCAGCATCAAAACAGCAAATCCCACCACCATGCCATGACAGTTAGTGCTCAGGAGAGAAGCCCAATAGATACACAGCTCTCAAGTGCATGGGCACAACAACAAGAGGATGCTAGGCACTGCCTGCAAAATATTGTGGGATCAATACAGTACCTTGCCAGGCAGGGCATAGCACTGAGAGGCCATGAGACACAAGATAGCAATCTATTTCAGCTTTTGAAATTCAAAGCCAAGGATGATGCACGTCTCCGTGCTTGGCTAACTCGCTGTCATGACTATACCTTTCCTCAAGTGCAAAATGAGATTTTGCAAATGTTAGGAAACTGTATTGTCAGGAGTATTGCACAGTCCATCCAGTTGCTACCAGTTTTGCAGTACTCACTCATTATTGATGGCACACAAGATGTCTCAGGAAAAGAGCAAGAGTCCATTTGTTTAAGATATGTGGACCATGACCTGGTACCACTGGTACTATTAGTTTGTATGAGGTCCCTGGTACCACTGGAGTTGAGATCGCAAAAATGGCTGAGGATGTCCTTTTGAGGCTCAATATTTCCATTTCTGGGTTAAGAGCCCAGACATATGATGGTGCTGCGAATATGTCAGGCAAATATTCTGGAGCACAAGCAGAACTGAAGAGACAGCAACCATTGGCATTGTTTGTGCATTGTGGGGCACACTGTCTTAACCTGATCACACAGTCTGCATGCAGAGCCAGTCCTTTGATAAATGATTCCTTGCAGTGGGTGCATGAGCTAGGAACATTAAGCAAACAATCTGGAAAATTCAAAAACATATTTTCTTCAGCAGAAGGACCAGTGAAGTCACTCAGACCACTTTGCCCAACCAGGTGGACAGTAAGAGGAAAAGCAATCAGAGCAGTGCTGTCTCAGTATGAACGTGTTTTGTCTAGCTTGGAGGAGATGGCAGCAAGTGGGTCTAACACAGGCATGAGAGCAAATGGTCTGCGAGAGAGGTTTGAGAAAGGGAAAACTGTGCTTGGACTTTGTCTGGCATTAGAAGTGATAGAGGAGCTGGAGTGTCTGAGCACATCTCTACAAAAAAGGACTGAAACTGTTGCAGGGATGAGAAGTGCCATAGATTGTGTCAGATCTACTGTAGATGGCAAAAGAAGTGAGGAGAGCTTTCATGAGGTTATTGAGAAAGCAGTGGCAATGGTTGACTCTCTTGGGATTGAGCCCATCCAGATTCCTCACCAAAGAAAGCCACCAAAACGATACACTAGTGAGGTTAGCCAGCACACTCCCAAGTCAGCTGAGGAGCATTATAGAACAGAGTTCTACAAAATGTTAGATAGTGTGCATATTCAGTTTGAGGAGAGGTTCAACCAACCAGATCTAGATGTCTTGCAGAAGCTGGAGGAAACTCTCCTGACTGGAGAAGGGAAGGACATTGTTGATCAATACCCAGAGCTAAACAGGGACAGATTAAAGGTCCAACTAGCCATGTTTAGGTCCAAATACACTTTCAAATCTAGTGCTGAAGTGGCTGACATAATGAGAGGTTTGACAGTTGAAGTGAGAGGCTTGTTTGATCAAGTTGAATCCCTTGTTAGGCTGCTTTTAGTCATCCCAGTTTCATCAGCTGAGGCTGAAATAAGTTTCAGTGCTCTTAGGAGACTTAAAACATGGCTTAGAACCACCATGACACAAGTAAGACTGAACAATCTTGCTGTGTGCCATGTCCATCAGGGAAAACTGGACAATACTGACCTGAGAGAAATCTGCCAGCAGTTCATTTCTGTTACAGACCGGCGTAGGCATGTGTTTGGCTCTTTCAAATAGGAACAACCAGTGGACACTAATCTGCTTGTATTTGAGTATTAGTGACAAACACATTTACAGTACATTGTGAGTGATTTAAACACAAGTCGGGGAAAATATTATTACAGTTCATTTGTTTATGCAAAATGTTGTATTGCATTCATTCAGATGTTGTTGATGGACAGTAGGCTATGTTAATTGACAGTATGATGCACAGTTGCACTACAGCCCTACACTAAAGAGTAAAGATGAGAACTCTTCGAAGTTGTCTCCTTGGCTTTCATTTTAGTTGCTTTACCCTATAACATCTGCATGATGTGAAATTATGATTGCTAATGTAAAAAAAAAAAGTAAACTTTCAAGAGTGCTGCCTTGGAGCACTTTTGTGTCCCCACCAATCTCAAAATCAAACCTACTCCCTTGCATCTGTTTCCGCTTTGTCGCGCGGCGCTGAAAAAAAAAAAAAGAGAGGTGCGCGACACGGCGCCACCGGGCCCAAATCCTGACGCGCCGGCGAGATCGACGTCATTTTGAAGTCACAATGTCGCGCGACAGCTTGGAAACGGCGAGTCTACTGCGGCCTTTATCACGATTAACCAATGCAGCGTAAAAGTAGCAGTAGAGCTGGAAACAAAGCAGCCGCGGCTCCGGTGACATCACTTCACGGTGGTGACTGCGGATGGCTTATCCTGTCAGCAGCATTTAAATTACTGATGGGAGAAAACAATATAGCTGCGACCTGCACTGGTAACTATCATGTTCGGACATTGCTTTAGCTCCGTGCTCATACCATTCCACAGTTTCACACCACCAATTGAGATGCATTGACATTTTAAAGTCGTGTGAACAGCTAGCGTCTTAAAGTTTAACTGTTCCCTCAAATTATAACCCCCCTCTCTGTCAAAAAAAAGTTTTTGAATATTACCTGGCAGCAGTTTGTTTCTTGCTTTAAACATGCTTTGTGCCACTTGATAGTCAACCAGGTCATTGAACTTTATGGTACGGGGATGTAAAAACAGGAGGTTGGTGTGATCATAATATCCTGCTTTATTGATTATTCTTATGGCTCGTTTGAAGTGTGACTAGTGGTAGCGGTGATATTTTGTAAGTGGTCCCCCAGACCTCCACACAGTCATTTAAATAAGGTAAGATCATTGAACAGTAGAGAATATGCAATGATTTTTAATCCAATATATGCTTTGCTTTACACAGGACTGAGATGCTTCGTGACAGTTTAGATTTAACATGTTTTATGTGAGGTTTCCAGCTGAGCTTGTGGTCTATTGTCACACCCAGGAATTTATTTACGTACACTCTTTCAATATTAACACCATCTATCTTAACATGTACGTCATTATTTAAATTACAATTTCCAAACAACATGATTTTTGTTTTGGTTAGATTCAATTTAGATTAGATTCAATAATTTATTGATTAATCTGTCGTGATTTATGGTATCAAATGCCTTTTTGAGATCAATAAAAACACCAGCTGCATAATTCTTTTAGTCTAAGGAATTTGTGATTTTTTTCAACTAGCTCAATGACTGCTGCTGGTCTGGGCTGCTCCAGGCTGGATCCGGGGGAGGCTAGCCTCAGACGGTTGGGGTAGCTGCGCTGCCTCCCCGCTCCTCCGCTGGCCGTCGCTGCCATTCAGTAGGAGTTGGTGTTGAGGTGGCTGTCCTCTACCGCGGCTGGTGGCTCCAGTGCGGTTCTGGGCAGCCCTTCCGTGCCCTTCCTGGTCGGAGGAGCCCCACATTGGGCGCCAGTGTGGCAGGGTTGCTCCTACCAGACGCCACCTAAGTGGCTTTTCTTGGGGCCCTCCGACACAGGACATGGGTAGATGGTATTCAATATGTTTATTGGAGAGCAGGTGGTATTTGCTGAGCTGATGTTACACGCTGCCATACCAGTGGCTCATGAAAATGCCACAACACAGAAAATGATCACCATTTATTTAAAATGAAGTGTTAACAGTGGCTTCTGAGTTACAAACAGTTTCTCAAGCTCAGTGACAGTCTACATCCTGCCTGTGAGCATTTTATTTTTTGGGGCCTTTGGTAGAAGACTTCCAAGGCTCTTCATAGGGTAATTCGGTGGTGAGGGGCCCATTGATGCTCACACATATGTAAGTGGCCCTGTAACCTGTTCCTCAGGTCATTCATCACCTAGAATTACAGCTCAAAACTTGCGCTAACAGCTAAAGGCCGCAGTATACTCGCCGTTCCCAAGCTGTCGTGCGACAATGTGACATCACGGGAGCGCCGTAACTATACGCGCGCTGGTGGCTGCGACAGTAGTTGCAGTCTTCTCCTGAACAGAGGTGGCGCCACTGAGGAAAGACTACTGACTTTGCTATTTCTACGCAGTAGAAGAAGAGATATGCTAATACTGGTACCCATAGACATCGTCTATGCTGGTACCCCTGTGTCTTTAATTTCTTACACATCATTAGACATTCAGTTAAGGTTTAGTTCACCGGGATGTCTCTCACTATAC
>JAOPJH010100387.1:0-39531 GCA_027122575.1 Merluccius polylepis
CCAGCTTTATGAGCGTATTCTTCTTTACACTCCACAAGTAACTCATCTTGATATGACATGACGATTGTTCCTAATTCTGGATCTTTACGTGCATGTTCCTCAAAGTAGTTAGTTGCAATCTTCTGGCATACCGCCTCAGTTCCCTGAATAATGTAGTTGATTGCTTTATGATCAGACTTACAGTAACACCAGTAACCAAATGGTAATGGTATAAAGTAACCACCTTTGTAAGAGTATTTACCTTTATTAGCTGCTAACCAGTCCAACACACCACTTAGACCCATTTGCTCTAGGAAGAAATCTTTACGTTCATTACCTTTATCTTCTGGAACACCTAACATCTTCGCAAGTAACTTACCAGCGCAACCGAAGATCACACCGAAACTTGCACCTTTAGACTTTTTCCGCATTAATGAAATCTTATGAAGCAAGTCTTTATCTTGAGTTGCAACTGCACGATCCCATTCCTCTTGTGTAACCAAACCAAAGTTACGTGCTGAGAAACAGTGTGCAGATTCGCCAACATAACGTTCTGAACCGTCAGCTTCCATCACAACCTCTTGTCCTGATGCAACAGCGTTGTAGTATGTGGCATTCTTAGCAAAGAACGCTGCAATTGATAACTGAGCAGACTTCATATCAGCACCAACTAGCTTATTACCTTTCTCAGCAATAATAGTTGCACGAGTTTCTTCACCATAGACACTACCAACACCTGCTGCATTAACCCAAACTGAATGACTTGAGCGACCTGTTGATGTGGAGAAGTTATTAAGACCACATGGAATTCGACCATTATCACGAATATAACTTTTCAAACCTTTATTATCAGGATCTTTCGGGTTCTCAAAGAATCTTCTACGGTGCATGTATGTATTGTACAGCGCAATATCCTGTCCTACACCTTCTGGCAAACTACTATAGTCTTTATCAGTAAGCTTAGGTGTGGTTACCATAACTTCACGTTTCTTAACAAGTTTCTTCATTTGAAACTCAGGAGGTGCTTTCTTAGGATAATAGACCCAAGTATCTTCCTCGACACGAACCTTATTACCTTCTGAGTCTTTCTTCTCATTCCACTCTTCAGCTTCACGCCAGCCTAATTTAATCAGGTATCCTTTAACAACTGCAGTCTGAGTCATCTTGCTAGGGGTAAATACAACCTTAGTATGCGCACCAATAATTAAATTAGTATCAGTCGGTTCACATTCAAAGTATAAACATGTAGCTTTGTTAAGCAGTTCAACTTCCTTTTCTTCTTTCTCAATATCCCATTCTTTAGGTGGGTAATCAGGGTAGTTAACTTTAATCCAATCAGTTAGGTCTTTCTTCTTATTGAAATCAGGTGAACCTCCACAAGACATATGGAAACCTGAATAGACATTTGATTTCTCTACACGAGTGAACTTGGTAGTAGGTTTATGATAATCCTTAGCTATCACATTTTCCCACGATCCATTAACTAAAACTGCATTAACTTTGTCAGGTACATTCTGTGTGTAACCTAGTAACTGGCATAATTCCTTGCGACCAATCTTAGGTGACTTAGCTTTAACAGTTGGTGGTAATAATGGTTCAATATGACTCTGTAACTTTTCAATCTTTCCATCTAGGTCAGCAATACAGTTGTTAATATGTCCAGCATCAACCATTGCACCATGTAATTCTTGATGTGTTGCATTAACTCGATATTCACGTTCAATGATCATAGGTGTACGAAAGTCAATACCGAGGTCTTTTAGAATATCTTCCTGTTCTTTGACTAGGTATTTATAAGTGTGTGCCTGAATCTTAACGTCTTCGATACAACGGTGAATCTTGAATGCATCAATGAATGTCCAATCTTTAACTGCTGGCTTATGCACACCAAAACGAATACCGTATGCCTCTAAACCATGCTGACCTTTACAACCTTTTGGAGTTGGTCTGTCAAACCATTGCACACGACTTTGTGTTAGAGTATCAATCCATGCAGAAGTTGGTGTCTGAAATTTAGGATAGAATCTCTCAAGTAATGTCTTATCGTATGATAAACAGTTATGAACAATTAGTTTTGAGTTGTTATGTGCTGCAAGATACCAGAATCGTACACCATCAATAAAGCTGCCATCTCGCTTAGGAATTGTATGTGTTTTTCCGTCAGCAGGATCAAGCACTTCAGTATTATCATACTCAGGGTAATCATGAAATACAAAGAACTCTTCAGTTTCAATATCTTGACTTACAATACACCACAACTTACTAACATTTTCTAATAATCCGTTTGTCTCAACATCACCAGCCAACATGCGGTTAACATACTTACTTTTATCTATACAAAATGCCATTATTTACTCTGATAACTAATTATTGAAAGGGTGGCGTGGTTATAAAACCACGCCATCTGCTAAAGTTACTGGATTGTTTGTTAGTGGTGGTGTTGGTGCAGTAGACCCTTTACCACTTTTCTGTTTACTTGGGGGATTATCAAAATCATAACCAGCAGGAAGCTCGTCTGGATGTTCCTTGAAGTAAGCCCTAGCACTATGTAACGTGTGCGCAGCTAAATCATAATACCAATAGCCAGCAGTACCCGTGTAACCAGACCAACGGATCTTCGAGGCAACAACCTTAGTAGTATTCTTCTCAATAGGACTTTCAGCATACTTATTACGAGAGAACAGTACGTTAGCAGCACCTGATTTAAAAATACTTGATGATCCTTGGAAATCTTCTTCTGTGATATCACGGCCTTGTGAACCAGCTACATCACCAGATCCTGATTTACGAATATGGTTAATATTGATGAAAGTTACACCCTCCTTGACCATCTTCTTCTGCCAGCGCATGAATACTGACTGTTCCTCATTAGTTGCGCCATCCAGAATATCTTGAAGTGGGTCACAAACAATGATCTGTGCGCCATGCTTCTTGATCATCAACTCACACTGTTTCTTAACTTGGCTTAGTGACCCATCACGTTCATCAAGTAAATACCAACGTGGTTCTCCGTATTCATCATTCCATAGTTCTTGACGCTTACCTGCAATCTCAGGGGTATTCAAGAATTTAATAGCTTCTTGAGGGTCACGGATCAGGTTTAACTTCTTACCGATATGTCGGGATAGCATTGCTGTACCATACTGACCAGCCGATAGCTCAAGACTAATCACACCAACTTTATAAGGACTGTTGAAGATCCAGTAATAAAGGATCTCATTAATGATAGAAGTTTTACCTACACCAGATGCAGCGCCAAGGTTAACGATCACCCCCAAGGGAATACCACCAACCATCATTTCTTCAAGTTCAGACATGAAAGGAGGTAGCGGTAGTTTAGGCATCATTAATTCTTCAAACATTGCAGTATCTAAGTCATTTGAACTTTTGATACTGCTTGCAACTACTGCTTTGGCATTGTAGAAGTCACTAAGAAACTGTTTTTCATTGCCAGCTACCAACATTGCATTAGGATCTTTGCCAGTCCAGTATGCAATCTTAACCTTTTCACGAGGGAGTATTTCAGCAATAGTATTAGCAGCCTCACGACCAACTTCATCATTATCTAAGCCAATGATAATATTCTCAAATTTATTCAAGAAATCATATTGTGCTTTAATTTGTTTGATTGCAGAGGACTCACCAGTTGTAGGACTAACAACTGCTATTGGTGCATAATCTGTCTGACCTTTACGAATCTGATTCTCACGGAGCATTTGGTATGCTGCTACTAAATCTTCCTCACCACCGACTATTAAGATGTCACGATGGTTCTCACGGTTTTGGAACTTAACTTGACCAGCGAGTTCACTACATAAACCAGTTAACCCTATTTTACCATATCGAAAGTCTTTAGGATGGTTACGACATTTATAACCTGTAACTTTGTTCTTCTGTGTCTCAGGGTAGTATCTCGCTAACACATCACCACTGCGAGATAGTTTAGTTAGGTGACCAAAGAATTGTGAATACTCTTTCTTGATACCACGATAGTTCTTCGATTCGTAACCTGTTGCATTAATAAAGGCTTTTACTTCATCAACACTAAGTGGTTGTGACTTCTGTTTACGTTCAAAATGTTTACGCTCTGTTACTACACCACCTTCAACACCTAAGTCACCACCAACACTACTTGTATGGACTTGTTCAGTATTGAATGCTTGATTACATGAGTAACAGTAACCATCGTAGTAAACACCGCCATCTTCTGCATCATGTTCGTAAACTGCTAATGCATCGCTTGAACCACAAGAACGTTTTCCATCAACCTCATCAGCTATACAAGGATAGTGACCGATAAGGCTTCCTACATCTAAATCTGTCAAAGTATTCTCTTATTATAATTATAAATACAACAAAGACAGGATTGCTTGAACAACCCTGCCATATTATTAGTTAGCCAACATTACAACCCTAAAACTTCTAACTCCGAAGTAATCTTATCTTCAAACTCAGGTGACTGACAGTAAGCTTCCAACTCTTGCTGAGACTTCTGCTGAATCATTTCAATCTTTGTGTTTAACGTAGTGTCTGAATGGAACTGCACAATACGCTTCATTTCTTCAATTGTCAAGTCATTTTCAAAGTTTTGTATAACAGTTTTGGTTGCATCAGTTAATGTTGATACTATTACTTCACGAAGTTGTAAGTTTTCAGTCTTAGTAAGTTCACCACCAACCATTTTGAGAAGTAACTCAGACATAGCATAAACAGCTTTAGTCATATTCGACTGGAAATGTTTATTAAAGTCGTCACGAATTTGTTGTTCTTCTAGTAGATCTAGTTGGTTGTCTACAAGTTCGTGGTGAAAGCTGTGTTCTGCTGACCAAGTTTTCTGTTGTGCTTTAGTCATTGCAAGTAGTTGTGCAAGCGTTGTCATTATTGTTTCTCTAGTTAGGGTTAGTGTTATGTTCTTTACATGAATTATGAAACCAAGTTACCCATTCAGCGTTGCGTTCTTCCGACATGTCGAAATCATCTACGCAACCGCCATCTTCGCAGTCAGGGCAAAGTAACTCAGTATATGCTGGCATTTCCCAACCATTATGGTGACCGTGATCTTCTTCGTATTCTGTGATAGGTCGCCACTTATGACAGCAACTGCAGTAACCTAAGTCGGTTTGCGGTTCAGTGGTAATCTCTGGAAATACATCTTTGAGTTGCTTGTTAAGGATCAATATGAAATCTCACATTTTGTGTAATCAGGGTCAAAGTAACTGATTGCATTGGTTAATTGTTGGTTCATATGCTTTAGTTGATCTAAAGTTAAGTCATTCATATAACGGTAAAATGTGTTGGTATTTCTATCAAACACTTCTAAATCAAATTCACAAGAATGTTCAAGAAGACTTAGACGTTCGTCCTCTGTGCTTACTAAAATATAATCTGTACCCATTACGCCACCTCACTCAATTTCTCATTACCATACCAAGTACACAGTAGTTCATTAGCCAAACCACGACTACCACCTTTACAACTAATACTACGATGTGCTGCAAGGTTCGTCATTTTGGTAGCCGACTTATACAATTCTCTGGCAAGCGGTGTATCTGCATTACTTACTACTACTCGGACACCTCTGTTAACTGTTCGCTTAATACATTCTGCTAGGCGTTTATGATCATGCACATCAAAACCACCTTCACAGTATGAGAAGTCAGTCATAGATGTGTTTGCTTTAAGGTATGGAGGGTCAATATAAACAACATCACCTTGGTGCGCACGTTGCATGATCATTTCAAAGTCCATGCAGGTAAACTCAGCCTTAGCCATTTCCATAGCAAACTGTTTCATCTCAAAGTTTGGTGTGTAGACTGTATTGTATTTTCCAACTGAGACATTATTCTCACCATCACCATTGACTCGCCACAGACCGTTGAACCCTAAACGGTTAAGACCAAGGAACAGGGATGCTTTGTATTGTGAATTCTTAGACAGTAGATTGAAAATATTACGAATGTCCTTAGTGTAGTATTCCTTGCGAAGTTTCTGCTGCTCAACAGGGTCTTCATGAGTAAGTGCAAGATAATCTTCTGTTAATTGTTGTAGTTTAAAACTTAACGGTTTCCAGTCTGCAACTACATGTTTGTGACATGCGATAAGATCATCGTTAAGATCATTAACCACACGGTGATTGGCTTTAATATTCAATGCTACAACACCGCTGCCACCAAATACGTCAAAGAAAGTCCCTTCGACTTCACCAATTGCGTCAATAACCTGTGGAAGAATGCGTGTCTTGCCACCGACCCATTTTAAATATGTCTTTTTCATTAGTAATAACTCATTAGTAAATCTTGTTGATGTTCACGAAGTTGTTGTTCATAGTTCTTCCAGATCACATTATCAGGGACTTCTATATCTAACAATGTATTGTCTGACTGGCTACTAACAATAACCTCAGTGATTTCAGGTTGAGGGCGTTCATAAGGATCACACCATCTTGGGTAACCCTGTTCGATTGTGACCGCCACATCACAACCTGCATATTTGAACTGGAAAGTGTCACTATTTCGCAAAGAGGATTCGCTCATTTAATGTGTTTATATAAATATCGCAATCTCCAAGCTCAACTGCTAGTTGTCGTCTATGGTCACTGGCTTTATCACGTAACCCACATAACTTGTCTCTGCATAATCCAGTTAGGATTGAATAATCTCGCGTGTCGAACATCTATTGGTTTCCCTTGTTAGTTAATCTTTCGATGGTAATTTCTAAGTCCTCGACAGTTCCTTTTAGGCTGTCAAGTTCTTCTTCTAGTTCAGCGATTTGCTGTTGTGCATGTTCCCAATCATCTTGCAGAGTATCATAGTCATCTTCACTGATATGTTCTTCGAGGAGTTGGTCTAATTCATAAGGCAACTCGTTAAGAAGTTTTATTAACTCAGCAACTTGTCCAGTTGGGTTTGTCATTTCAATATCAAAAGCGATTCGTTGTATATCTGCTAACGCCATAATGTGTTGCCAAACTCCACATATTTCTTGACGGCTAGAATGTTGGTCATGAAAGCTTGCTTAGTTGTGCCATCATCTTTATCAACAATCCGTGAAGATTTAGGACAACCGTCAACACCAACAAACACTTCAATGTTAGATAAGTCACGCAAAGCTAAGATTGCTTTGATCTGGTCAACTTCAACATAAGCAGTATTTTGTGGGTTTGTCTTATCGACAACTAAATAATTAATCATGAACTACATTCTCTAAGTTAGTTAATCTTCGTAATGCAAGTAATTTACACTACTTAATCAGACTATGCAAGTTAAATAAGTGAGATATGTATAACAACTTACCAATGTATCTTAGGTTATTACACATTATCTTTCTTAACCAAGCTTAATGCATCTTTCAAGCGACTGAATACTTTAGCTGAGTCAGAAATGTTAAGACCTGTAGCTTTAGTAAATTGAGTGATAGCGTCTGCAACAACCTTATCAGTTACGATTGTGTTTTGGTTATTGAAAGCAACATCATCGCGGATCTGGAAAATGTGCGGTGTTGTTAGTTCGCGTTTAGATAATGAACACACTTTGCGCTTACACTTAACAGTGAATTGGTTGAAACTTAGATCAAACTTAATACCCTCAGATACAACCTTTTCTTCGAGTGCAAGATAGACACGAGCCACACAAACATCTTTGTGAGTTGGCGACTTCTTAACTGCAGCCTGTGTCTTTGGAGAAGTCTGTACAGTTGATTGCGTGACAGGTTTAATCTGGACAACATTAGGTTCTACAGTTTTCTTTTGTGGCATAACCTTTGCCATCTCAACGTACAGTGGGTGTTTCTTCGGAATATATTTCATACGGATTACGTCCAGTTTAGTTTTATTATTAAGTACCGCGTTAATCTGCCCAAGGATCACTTTCTCTTCTGCGTTGAAAGAAGTTTGCTGAGTAGAGTCAATCGCTAAACCTTTCAAGCCATTCACACAGTAACGGATGAAGCAGATATTACCAATCTCATAACCTTTACGGCTGTCAATGCGCTCAATCGTCTTCCCATCAGCGTCACTACGGCGACTGAACTCTTTGCCTGTGTAATCACATACATTCGCCTTCTCAGCAACGTCACGTACCCATACAAACTCTTTTAGAGTTAGGTTGAATGCGATGCCACGACTATGTGCATTATCTTTCTTCTTTTGGTACAGATGTGACCACTTATCAGCTTCAGCTACTGAGACAGGGCGTAGTGTGGCAAAACGTTGAGTGATTACTTGCGCAGCATTCATTCCTTTACATCCAGACATGATTTTTATTCCTTAAATGATTTAATTTAGTAAGTGTGTTCCGTTTCAATACCACTGACTATACGCCCAAACACCACATTGTCAATAGAATATGTTATACATAATCATAAGATCCTTGGATCATGTACTCATTGTTTTAATTGTGTGATGTACTTCAAGTATTATCAGGATTTCAGACTCTCCATGTACGTTTTATACAACTCAACAGTATTAATTGCGAGTTTGTGGGCGACAGAACCTGTCACAAACCCGATAAGGCCGCGAGGATCACCAATATATTTCTTGTGAATGTACAAACCACCATCACCATTGCAGTACCATCTGAGACCTCTGTCACGGTACGCTGTTTTTGGTGATGCAAACTGTACTGCACTAATAAGCTGCTCTATTAGCTTTTTATCTTTAGAGTCAGATATAGGATCAGGATCTTCCGTAGATCTTCTTTTTATTTGTTTAGGAGTTAACTGTTTAGCAGTGGAGCATGAGAGTGGTGATTCAATTTTAACCTTTTTAGACATACGGCCTTGTACAAAGTTGACAACTTTGCGTACTCCAGACTCCAAAACCCTACAGAATCCTTGAATTACATCAAGCTGGAAGTAATAAGTGTTGGAAGTTTGACGACGTTGCCCAGTTTTCTGACATAAATAGTAGTTATCAGCCTTGCGAAGTACCCCAATTTCGAGGAGTTTCTTGATATGCTTGATGACTGTACTGCGATCAAAGCCAGCTTCACGCGCTAAAGTGTCATATTTTGGATAGCAACTAAAGGTTTTATTCTTACAATTAGCGAACATCGCAAGGGTTTTATACGTTTTGCGTACATTATCTGTTAGTGGGATGCTAAGGAATGTTGCTGCTAACTGCTTGTTTGTATTGATAATCATATCTGACTCTTAAAATTATAGCTCAAAGTCAGTTGAGATTGTTTACAAGTACATTAAGAAGCGTTATACTTCTTTTTATAGGAGGTCGGTAACGCAATGTTACTTAATCCTTGTACTTACAAGCTACTTACTGACTCGGCTTGTAATGCTAAGAGGTACTTGCAATACCGTCTTAGCGACTATTTAGAAGGGCGTTCAGTTTGCTGCTGGATGCCCTTCGTCGTATCTGTTGTATTAAACTTAGCAGACTATACTCCCGATGTACAAGTTGATCAAGAAGATCTTTGGCTAGATCTAAACTGAAAGAATCCTCACATTTAATTCATTAATATAGTACAACACCAAACCATCCCAAGTTGTATAACTCACCGCAAACCCATAACACCCCTACGATCAGTCCCTGTACAACGAACAAAACCAATAAACTATAAAACTTGACGCATATCACGATCTTTCAGTGATCTTTTTCTTGTATAACAAATTTTACTATGTATACTTAGACATAAATAGAGAGTAGCTCACCCCGATACGCGAGGTAGCAATATGAATTAAGGCAAAGGATAATCACAATGAAAAACAATCGCTCGAAACACTTAGAAATGTTGCAAAAGATGGCAACAAAGTCTATCATAAGTGGCAACACAGAAGTCTGGAGTATGAACTCTGAGTTAAGTGAAGATATCATATTGGAGCGTTCACGAAAGATTGCGGAGTTCATTCTAAAACAGAGGTCTATTTGAGTGAATCCAGTTGTAGAAATTATCCCGAGTCCAATTTAATAGATGTTGTATAACATATTAAGTTCGAGTATACTCTAGTAATTAGTTATATTAAGAAAGATTAAGAGGTTAATATGGAAAACACACAACAACGACAGAAACAGGTTACAAATAATAATAATCTAGTCACATTCCGCGCACCTATGCCGATTAAAGAGGTTCTAGACGAGTTAACAGACAGTGGTGTGATACCAAACAGAACGTTGTACCTGAATAAGCTGGTAAAGAAAGATCTAGAAAGACGCGGTTTCGTATTTGATGGTTTGGAATTAGAAAAGAATCAAATAGTATAAGAAACGATAGGTTTACCGCAGACTCAGCAAGAAAAAGTGGACAACACAGAATTACGTGTTAGTTTTAGCACACTTCTGTAGAGTTTGTACCTAACATTAAGGAAGTATATTATGACTAACACAGCTAAATCTCTAATAGATAGAAAGTTTCAAACGAACATGCAACGTGCATCTGAAAAAGCCGCCGACAATAAGCGTGAGCAACAACGTGCATCTGATCAGATGGCGGAGTTGTTAAGTAAGTTAGCACCACTACCCGATGCGGTTGCAGAAGCGATGTCAGAGGCTGTGAATACCGTTGCACAGATCGAGACAAAAAGTTTCTGTGCTGAAGCATTACGTAGTACAGCTACAGAAGCTGAAGTAGCAAATTTAGTATATGACGATGAGAATAAGAAGGAAGTAAATATGGATACTAGAGGGAAGAAATTGGTTGATCTGGAATTACCAACAATCCAGAAAGTGAGTGTGGAATCTGTATTAAACCTGCCGCCAGTGCATTGTCAGCGTGATACAGTAAGTAGATACGCAAAGGCTAAGAAACATCTGAATAACTTATGTGAAGAACATCTGTTTATATCAACTATTATTGCTATAGAAGATATAGAAGATCCTGAGACTGGCAAAGTTATCTACAAAAAAGGTGCTGAAGCAATTGTTGACGGTAACACACGCGTATATCACTGGAATCAAGATGGCACTAAGCACGTACCAAAATCTATATACAAAATCGTGTACGAACATGATGACTTAGAAGATATAACAGAACGTTACTACCGATATGATTCTAAATCTGCGTTGGAATCTGCGGCTGACAAAGTTACAGGTCACTATAGAGAGAATGGTATGGAATTACGAACTCGTAAGTTTGCAAGCGGTACTATCGCAACGGCCTTGAAATATATGTACATTCCCGTTGGAAGCAAACGTCTTGGTGATGAAGAGCGTAAGAAAGCTGCTATCTCAATGTACAAGTCAGAGATCGAATTGATAGATGGTATAATCGCGGATGCTGATGAACATTATGCAGCTAATAAAGATAATGATGCAGTTCCAGTAGCGAAACCTGAGCAGATTGGGCAACAAGTTCTGACCGCAATGATGATGGAATTGAAGAAGTACAAAGAGGATCAGCCAAAACGCGCTATGGTTATAGATTTTATCGCTAGTTACTTGACTGCTGACTTTAATGCAACAAACCGTTCTGCTGAAGCTGTACTATTCACTGAATTCCACGGTCAGTTGAAAGATAAAGGTGTTTTAGGGAAACCAAGTACCAAGTTCTCTGATATTGAGCGTCAAATTGGTTACGCTATTCTGTGTATAGAAGCTTATGTATCTAGTTCAAACCATAGAATGACACCACCTAAATCTTTTGATGATGTAGCTGGTAAAGGTCTGTACAACGACTTAGCAGCGAATATTAAATCAGGTTTACGTCTTGCATAACTATTCATGAAGATTGCATAATGTCTAATATAAACCAAGGAGGTAGTCTTTATGGCTACCTGCCTGCCGTTGTAAAGAGTATCTAATAAGTAAATAGTTGCACATACTTTAAGGGCAAATACTGTCTAATCAGATTCGGATGGGAAAACTATTCTGAATCTGATTAGAAATCACACCCAATTGGGTTTTTCATTTCAACTCGGATTTACTTTCACATCCAATTGGAAAAACTATTCTGTACTGAATTTAGTTTTAAAATTTTCAACCCACATCCAGAGCGATTTTTCATTCTGAGTCGGATTTAGTCCATAGAAATTTGTAGAGAATCCTAAAATTATACTGACTTCAATTTTGTTATTATTAATTTTATCAATATTAAATCCGACACAACCTACCAGAGATTTTCTATCCCGTTCGGCTTAGTGCCTAGCGTAGCTATCCAGATTAAAGCCGTGGTGCAGGCTGTTTTTAATTTGTACGATCATATTATCAGAAATGTTATACAGTGTATACAGGTAAACGGAGTTTTATTGTTTTTAATTTGTAGCTATGATTATGCATACCAATTGTTATTATAAAAAGGTTACCGTGTCACGTTATAATTATTTAATAGTGGTCGTGATCTAATGCTTGCAATTTGTCAGGTTCTGGAGTATTCGCGCCCGTTCTTTATATCTAACCAATAAAACTAATTTTAAAATAATCATAAAAACCACTTGATCTGTTATACAGTTCTGATATTATGTCTCGTATCGAAAGGGTAAACGGTTTGCAGTTTACCCTTTAAATTTTCTTTCTTGTTACTTTGGAGTCACTTATTATGAAAAATAATAAATTTTATCATGCTGGCAAGATCCGCCAGTTTACGATCCAGAATACGAAAACAGGTTTTACCTATCAGGTTGATAATAGCTGGTCACCTATGTCACATGCTGAAGCTTGCACTATTATCAGTAAGCAACGTTACCCAATTGATTGGTTTGTTGTTGAACTCGCAAGTGTTACAACTTATAGCAAATCAGTAATGGTTGATCATTACTTGTCATATGTAAATGATTTTATTAGCTTGTCAGCTTTCGCAGAATACTATAATTATCCTGAAGTGGTAGCCCAAGCTGTGATCAACCGTGGCCGTGCTTTACATGATATTAGCCTAGATAATCGCAATCATTTTATTAATAACACTGTTAAGGTTTGGGATCATAACGGTTGTAATAAATCACAGTATGCTATTAAACGCGACAATGATCGCTTGTTGTCAGAACATAGCGCATAAATAATACTTGTCATCTGTTATACAGTAGTCTATAATCTTTCGTGTTGACTAGATAACCTTTTGAACTAGTCAACATAAACCAAAATTATTAATTAAGAGTAAAAATTTTATGAATACTTCAGTTATTAAACCCGTTTCTCAGATCCAAAAAACATCGCTTATCATCAAGAAGCACATTATTGATAGTATCAACCTAGCGGATTATGATGTGGTTTCTAAGTTCGATAATGTAAATTACACAGGCGATATGGTAGCAGATATTAACACTATCATCACATTATGTGAGCGTGAATTTGTAAATAATACCTGTAGGGTTGAAGAATTCCGTACAGCCCCTGCTAATGTGGTAAAAGATTGGATCGCAGGGTTACCAACTTGCTTGGATGTTGCATTTTCAGATTATGATATTATTAAGATCGGTCTAGCGTGTGGGTCTATTAAATCAAAATACGCTACTTTGTCTGGGGAACGTACAGCAGAGCAGAAGTTTGTTAAATCTTGGTTTGACCGTGTAGCTATTCAACTTTTGAAACTTGCTAAAATGAAAAAAGGCACAAAATCGTATAATGGTTTAATCACATATTGTCAGGAAAACAACAAATAATACTAGCTTTATATGTATAACAGCAGTACAATAATTATCAGGAGTTGAGCAAAAGGTTTTATAATTAACTGCTCAACTTCTAAACAAAATTTATTAATTAAGGAATGACTATCATGTCAAATATTAGTGATTTATCTCAAGAGTTCTCTTGTTTAAATAAGGTTTCATTCGCTTTTGTTGGTCAGCTAAACTGCACAACAGGTACGCCACACCCGATCACTGGTAATATGTCAACTTATGGCGACTTCGTGGCTTTTAGCGGCACAAACCATCAAGAGGATCGTGATCAATTTGTTGTTGAGTATTACGATGTGAATAATACTGCTGTAAAGTGTACTTTAAACACGGGGCGCAGGTTTAAGTTAGGGGTTAGCGTACAACATTATGTTGAGCATATGGCAATGGTAGCGGCTAATCTAGCACATTAGATAGTATTTTACCCTAGCGATCCCAAACAGCGAGATCGCTATATAAAGTATTATTTTTATTAACTGAAAAGGCCGTTATTATGAAAAACCCAAATAGTGTTGTAATTGAATCAATTGTTATTAATGCGCGTCGTTGGTTTCAGAAATCATTCGGTAACACGTATTTTTCGGGCGAATTGCTAGTAAATGATCAACAGGTTGCTGTGATTAAATTCCAATATGGTTATGGTGATCAGTGTGTGCATGAACTTGTGCAGCTTGCAATTAAAAACGGGGCGTTACCTAATAACACTGATAATAATGCAGTTTGGTGGTATCTTGACAGTTTGTGTGACCGTGATCAACAAGTTATTAATGTAATTGATGTTAATCGTAAAAAGGATCTTTAATTATGTTTAAAAAGTTAAGTTTATTTTTTAAACGTGCGGCATTATCTGAAGATGAGATCAAGGAGGCTAAGCGTTTAGTAAAATTTTATGCCCTTGATTATCGTGGCATTCAAGCAATAAACGCAGCTTTAAATGCTCAGAAGGTAGCGGAAAGTTTAGAGCTACTTGGCGAGGTTCAAAACTTAGAGAAAGATATCATTTATTATAATCGTGAAACTAATCAGATAGAAGTTAAAAGTCTATTTGATGAATAAAACTTGCTAACTA
Source organism: Merluccius polylepis (assembly GCA_027122575.1). Lineage (NCBI taxonomy): Eukaryota > Metazoa > Chordata > Actinopteri > Gadiformes > Merlucciidae > Merluccius > Merluccius polylepis. The sequence continues at coordinate 14,603 of JAOPJH010100387.1, forward strand.
TTATATAATAATTCTACTGACTAGAAAGCCTGAGCAGTGAACAAAAATTTAACATTTATTAATTAAGGCCATATTATGAAAAATCACTATTTTGTAAAAGGCAACTTTCTTTGTGTAAATATGAACGGAGAAATTATTGAATTGTGTTGGTTTAATGATAAAGATATCAAGCTATCAATTGATCAATTGTGTGACATGTACCAAGAAACACTGGACAGCCAACGTTAACAACTATTAGAAAACAACAAAGCCGCGTGAATTACGCGGCTTTTCTATATCTGGACTTTATAGCTACCAAACAACAAACTAAATTATTCTCTAAATAATCACAATAAATCGCTTGATCTGTTATACAGATCTGATAATATGTATCTCAGAAGTTAGCCAAACCGCTAACAAGTTTTAAATTTTTATTTGGGGTGTCTCATGCAAGTTTCAAAAGTTGATCGTCAAGTTGTTGTTACAATGCCTGCTGGTGCGGTAGTTTCTGAAGTTGTGCGTGACTTTCTTCTGTCTCTTTGGAATTCTGAAGAGTGGAATGGTAACATTGCGGCAACATTTGCACCTGTCCTAGTTAACGGTTCACAGTTTGATAATGAAACAAAATATACCGCTATTCGTAGCATGATCGCAATGCTGAATATAAGCAACTTGATAATGATCACATCTTGTCTGTTAACGTGGTAAAGCTCCCAAGCGGTGACCTGTTACTTATCTTGTCAGAGCATGATCAATACCCGCACGATCTGGAGGTTGTTGAGTATAATGGTTGTGTGTTGGCTGAAGTAGTCGAGTATAAAGGTAATATTAAATGGACTATTACAAGTCCTGAAGGTTACACAATCGAACAAAAAGCCTTTGATCTTGAATATGCCAAACATATGGCGGATCGTCGCTTAAAAGCTGATATATGGTGTGATTAACCAACAACCTTTTCGAGTGCCTGATAGTCAACACTTCAGGCACTAAATAAAATTTTAACTTTTTGGAGGATACCACCATGAAAAAATTAATAAAGCTTAACAGCCAGTTTTTAGTATTACCAGTTGCAACAATTGCCAGCGTTTACTTATTAGGTTTATCATTTGTTAGTGGTTTAGATAAGCAGATCAGCAATGAATGTTCTATCAATCCTGACTATGATTACTGTGTTATGTATGCAGAATCACAAAACGTGGAACAAGATCAGCAAGTGTTGATCGCTAGTTTAAAATAATAGGATTATTTATAGATCGAATGCTTGCATTATGTATAACATGTGCTAGGATAGGCGAGAAAGTTTGCTAACAAGGGGGTAGGTATGACTTATAAATATGTGTCTATAGACGAGGGCTATGCAGTTCACGGGATTAAAAACCTAGAGCAAGTTTTTATCGAATGCTATGGGTTGTTTCTTCGGGACGGGTCTGTAATTGTTTCTGCAAGACAAGTAAGGGAACTATTACGTAAAGGTGATATAAATCTTTACGAGTACGATGAAGACGATCTGGATGCTATACACGAGGGTAGTATAGTGCGTAAAGACTGGCAAACCAAGATCGTCAAGTTATAATGCAGTGTGTAGATAACTTTTATTGATTAGTAAGTAGGGGGGGGGTATGCCTATGGTATGTATGAGTAAATGGCAGGTTCAACAATTAAAAGATATTTGTAAAGCAACAACTAAAAGGGCGGCGCATGGGGTACGCTCCTACAACGGTAAGTATTTTAATGTAGACCATTTTGATATGAGGACATTTAATGGTCTATTAAAAAGGGGTTACGTAGTTCCATCTCAAGTCAGTCTTAACTGTTGGCGAATATCTGAAGATGGTTTAAATGTGTTAGGGTACACGTTAAACTAATTTAGTAAATAAAGCTTGCTTACTGTATAACAGATCTATATAATATTTATAAAGGTTAAGGGGTTCACCCTAACTAAGTTATCAAGTAAGGGCATCCTATGTTAAATTCAACGAATACTAAAAAGGCACTAATCAAGTCTATAACTAACTTAGGTTATAATGTCACTGATTACCAATACTGTGCCTTTACTAAATGCATAACAGTTACAACCGATAAAGGTAATTTTGACGGTAACACAAGATCAGATGTTTTAAAGTTGGTTGTAAAATACACAAAACCTCGTTCTATCGTTGAGGCTGTTGAGTTTCTAGAAATGTTTATGAGCAATGCCCACCCTTCATTTAATGCCGCAAGTGATGAAATGTTTTATAATGACAAGTCAGTACACCAAGTTTTAAACATGTTCAAGTAGGTATGGCGGGGTTAACTAGGCCGAGCGAATAGCTCGGCTTTTATTACCTGAAATTCAATTTTAAATCTTGCGTTATGTATAACAGATCTGTATAATAATGGGCATAGGTTAAGAGGTCATCTTTTAACGTTTTATTGATTGTTTTGGAGTGTAAAGTTATGAAAAACGATTTAATAACAAAAATTGATGGTTTGTATGATTTAAGTAGTGAGATCGACGTGTTAAAAATATCGCGTAATAAAAAGATAGCGGCAGTCCTTTGTGATGTTATCAAAAACGGTGATACCAAGGCAGTCCAGCAAATGATCGGGGCTGTGAGTGGTTCGGGGGTCTCGCTGGAAAGTATACTGGTACATATAAATGTTCAATGAATATATATTTATAGATGATTAGAGAACAACTAGGCCGATCATATGATCGGCTTTTTATTGCCTGTGATTTGCTATATGCAATCTTTAGACCTCGATCCGAGATAATGCCAGTTAGTTGATCAAGTTAGTTATAATTTAACTATCAACTAAATAGTTAACTATATAGTAATGGGTACTTCTGTATTGTTTGTGAGTTAGTTTGTTAGTTAGTTAAGAGGCTCAATAGTTAAAATTGCACAGTAGCAACACCGCTATACTGCACAGCTAAACTGACAACATGCGTATGCATTGCGTAGCTTTCTGCTTAACACCCCACTAAAACAACTCCCACAGCCAACACCACAGCCCACCAATAACTCCAATCTCAACAGAACTCCACAGCCAAATGACACCGCCAGCCCACGGAATCCCTGACTTCCACTGATAATCACTGATAATTAGCATATGCCAGTAATCCATAGATAAAACCTATCATAAACAAATATTATCAACAGTCCTGCTGTATAGTTACCTACGCAAAACATACTACACCGTCATAATGCAGCCTAGAATCAGTCACACGGGCATAACTCGGCACGACATAAACAAACATCACAGAATAATTACACAGTACAATCACGGTAACTACACGGATCACCGACTATAGTCAGTGTCATGATGTACTAGTTCATGAGTGCAAGCTGGATATTTCATACGCTCTAGTGATCATGTACTAGTGTACCAGTACCTTACTTAACTGATCGGACATAAATCCGAGTTCACAGGGTAATTTCACATATACCTATATAGTTAGCTAAAGAGTAGAACTTCACAGGTATAGCTGTAGTGATATTAATTCACAGTACACACACAAACTCATCTCTGATCGAGGTCTAAAATTTTGGGAGGGTGGGATATTCGGCATAACTGGATATTATGAGGCTGCGGATATTTTCCAGCCAGCGTACAGGAAGCAGTTCTGAAAAGTGGTCTGGAAAAAGACGGGGTGGGGAATTTACTAAAACTTGGAAATTTTTCTATTTGAGGGGTATTACTATATAGTTGGCTACATAGACATACTTACTGGATATTATAAGTGGTTGAAATATAAGAGATTTATGTAAGCAAGATGTCAGCAGAAAGTATGGTGGGAGTTATTGCGATTAATCGAGGTTAATCCCCGTTAACTGTTTGGATTGTCAACGAGGATAGGGTAGTGAGGTTAGATTTTAAGCAACTTGTGATGGTGAGATAGTGATACCACGTTGTTGTTCTTGTGCCATGAGTATACGTTCTTTACCAATGTTGAAGTATTTATCGTCCATCTCAATGCCAATGAAGTTACGGTTCAAATTCATACACGCAACACCTGTAGTTCCAGATCCGTATGTGAAGTCTAGGACAGTTTCAGTTTCATTTTCATTGGTGTAAGTTTTGATTAGGTATTCCATTAAAGGTACAGGCTTTTGTGTTGGATGCATTTTCTTTTCTGTTGAGTTTGAAATTTTTATTATATTAGTTGGATAACCTTCAAATTCAATCACCCGCTCTAGTTGATGACTAGGTCTATCGAAGGTATGAGAGCTTCCATATTGTTTAGGTCGTTTCCATAACTTATTAGTTCGTTTAAGACCTTGTGGGTTGTACGTCATCCGAGTACCTTTCTTATCTTGTGTTATATGGGATATAGTTCCATTACTAAAGATACAAACATCTTCTGTGAACTTTAAAGGCATATTACGTGCTTGTGCAAAGTTAACACACTTAGATTTTTCCCAAGTCCAACAATACTTAAACATCTTGTAATTAGAGCTAATCAACTTAGTAGTAAAAGGTTGGCTTGCTGTCATCACAATAGCACCATTAGGTTTGATAATCCGCTCCAACTCAGACCACATTAATTCTAGCGGAATAATAGAATCCCACTTACAAGCTGTAGTTCCGTAAGGTGGGTCTGTTAGGATCATATCAACACTACCACTAGGAATTTCTTTCATACGCTCAAGGCAATCACCATGCATAAGCCAGATATTATCATTCTTGTAATCTAATAAACTTTTCATTATTCTCTCATATAAATTAAAACAGAAACACCTGCACAGTTACCTAAACAGGTGTCTAAATTATTGTTGTTATAACTTGTTACCGTGTCACTTCTTAACAGTGATCAACTTTGTATGCAGACAGTTAATCACAAACTGCTTGGTTCTATATTCTTCTGGCAAGTAGCTGAACAGTAGACTTACTAACTTGCAGATAACCTTAACTCGGGTCGAGGTTATATTCATTCCCTCAACCTCCGTTTACTTTCAGCCATACCCCAAAACCTGTATTCATAATATTCCCACCAGATAACTTCATCATTGTTCATTGCTGTTGGAAACCATGCGAACTTATTCTGTAACCTGCAAGGATCTTTCTTTTTGTATAGCAGCATCAATAAACCCCCGTTACACTGTGACTAGCCTTTGTAACAATATAACGTGGTGTTACAAAGAATTGTGCTGACCCGTAAATAATGCAAACCAGACACATATTGATGATTCCAGAAAACTGTGGTGACATACTCCCACCTGATGCCCACACATCGTAGCTCATCCAACTCTGGAGTAGCATTAAAGATGGGTACAGGAAACCTACGATAATGTTAAATGTTTTTAGTGTCATTTTACCAGATTCTCCTGAATACTAGCCAGTTCATAGATTGCATCACGAAGTACATTGTCAATATGATACACGATTGGCATACCGTGACGCTTGATAGTAATTTCACCTTGGTCTGTTACTGTAGCTGAATAGGTATCCATGAATTTAACTTCTTGTTCTTCTATAAGGTGATCCTTATCCTTTCGAATAACCTCATAAGTTTGTACGAATTTAGTGGCAACCTCTCCATAATTGCTCAGGTAAACATGCCCTGCATCTGGTGACGGCTCAATCAGACTGCTTAATGGTATGAAGTTATGTGCTTTCCTATCATTCTCAGTCTTAAAGTAGCCGAGACAGTGGTGGAAAACTTCTAAAGGGTACTCATTAATGTCTACGTACCAATTATCTGTCACCACACGAACAATATCACCAGCTTTGGGTTTAACTTCTTCCGTAACCCTAATCCTTAATCATAACCCATTGTTGAATAGCTTTGCTTGCCAGAAACTCTTTACCAGTCACCTTGACACATTGTGAACAATGAATGTGATATGTTCCGATAGTAGGACTGCCTGATGGCATTGGGTGACCACCACATGAACAGTAACCTAAGCTGTTTATAATTCCTTTATTCACCAATAACCTCCAACATATTAATCATACCTTTAATTTTATTTGCTAACTTCTCACCGTTATAAACCTTGTAGGCGTTGCCACGACAATCAAAACCGTTCAACCTGTAAGTCTCATAACGTGTTTCTTGTAAGTCCACTAACATTTGTTCTAATTGTTGTTTTAGCTTAGTTGCATTGATCACTACTTAACCTGCCAAGTTACATCAACGATACCCTTAAAGGCTTCCATTGCTTTCCAGAATGCTTTAGGTTGGTACACTATATTCCCACCGATAACACTGATAAGACCGTCATCACGACCAGCTATCTCCATCCCATTTGATGACACAAGAGTTGCACCACGTTTTAAGAGGCCGTCAATCATATTCTGGTTCATTTACTTATCCTGCTTGAAGTAGTTTAACTGTGAGTCACATTCTAGAGTAGCTGGCGTTAAAACTGTCTTAATAAAACAATTATCACATTCAACAATACGATATGCCTTTGTGTCAGCGATGACTTTAGTAAAACCATTACTCACGATCCGCATAGCTGCACTTGGTGTTAGTTTTGACCAACATGTTTGTTCTGCAATCATCGTATAAGTCCTTTGTAATAGTAGTGACGGTATGTGACATCTTCCCCAGTTTCATCTGATAACTCCACAGTGTCATGTCGCAGAACTTTGCCATCACCAATAAAGTAAACATCATACCATTGATCAATATCTTTGCCCGATAACTCTTTTATTCTTGCTGGATGTGATGATGAAAACAGTTCACCATAGTTTTGCGTGTAATCTCGATATAATCAATATCCATTATCTCAACACCTTTATAATACTTAAAACAAGTCTTGTTATCTGAGTAGTTTACTGATCGACGTAAGTAGTTACCGTGGTTATCCATTACATCTCTACAAGGTGGCATATTCGCTAAGCCCTCATCACAGAATTCAAATTGGTACTTCGTAGCTAACTCATAAAACAACTCACGATCTACAGAAACCCATGTAATCTTCATAATCTCTCCGACATGATTCTTAATTCGTGCAGGTAATGTATAACACAATAGTTCAACTTACAAGCACTATTTCATATAAACACACATATTTATCTCGGAGAAGTGTTATACGGTTGGGCTAAGGTGCTCATGGGTATCTTAGACGCAATAGCTGGGGTACTCATAAGGATTAACTAGGGTACTTACGAGTACCTATAACAAACTACTTATTAAATTATTCTCACACGCAACAAACTAAATAAGAGCCTCAAGACTTTTCTTGTTTTATTTTATAAGAATATTTTCTCGATCCGAGATGAACTTATATGTGTATCTTTTAGATGTTTGTTCTACTACTACATTGTGTTCAATCCGTAGGATAGTTAATTATGTGGATAACTGAACAGTTACTATGTGTGTTGTATTGAACCTACGTAAGATATGACTATAATGGGTGCATATACTATGAGGAATCAAATATGTCAAGACTTAAAATAGATTATGCAAACTTGTGTGTTGAAGAACTTCTAGCACTGAACTTAGCACAACGATCATTACATAACCTAAAGCAACGTTTTCGTAATGAGAAGGATTTTTACACTGTTGGCAAACTTGAGACAGTCCGTTTGATCATGAAGGATCGTATTTAATATGCTGAGTTTAAAAATATACCCAACTTTGTTTCGGAAGTTAAAACAGGATGCTGATGCTCAAGGTGTCAGTGTTCAAACAATTATCATGAGATTGGTCTGCCAAGCTTACCCCGACAACAAACAATAACAAAATTTACTTTGCTTTAATGAATAGGCGCAACATGCAAACACAATATGAGTTAACAACATACATCGCACAGACCAACCCTATTGAGTTTGGTTTTGACAATACAAGCAGAAGTGCTTATAGGAACATACTACTAACTTTTTCAACTTATCTAGGCTACCACAACCAAGAGAGTAAAATGACTACTTGGGTTAGCGTTGAGGTTTTAATGGAAAAGTCCCACGCTAAGAAGAAAACCGTAACGGATATGCTACACTACTTATGTGATAATGGTGTCTTGTCAATTAAGAAGGATCGCTATAAAGGTGCAACATTTCTACACAACCACTACACTTGGCTAGGTTTCCGACAACCAGTGGTCATGTTCTCTGAGTGGCTGGCTCTAAAGAAAGCTAAGACACCTTATGTAAAACCTGAGTCTGTTGTGACTAAGACGCTACCAGAGCCTCTACAACAAGCACCACGCCCTTGTGAGATTAAGCCTAGCGATTCTACCTTTGAAGAAGATATGCTTGCCACAGAGCCTCTGGTGAAGCCTGAGAGTGTGTTGTATGGTGTTAGGGAAGTTAGCATGGAGGATTTCATAGATGGTAATGTCGATTTGTCATATTCTGACTTCCTGAAGCACTATGCTAAGATTGGTTTGGATGAGAATATGCTCACAGATAAAGCCAGAGAACTTTACCGTGAACATATCCTTGAAGAAGCTACAGGAATACCATTTTAGCCAAACTCTCTATAATCAATCCTAAGAGGCTCTACAGTCAACTGAATGCGATTGTATCAGTAATATGTGTAAAACCTCTCAGAATCGTTCCTACGGGCTTCTAGGTGGCATTGTGGTGTGTTAGTACGCTCGGATTAACTTCCACATGTTATCTGTTAGATGATTATGATCAAAATCAGTGCCATCAGTGTCAGAGTTGAACTCATCTGTAGTTATATCAAAATAACCATATTCAGGTTCATAGTTGTTCTCCATGCACACTCTGGCATAACGACCACTGACTGTTGGTGTTTCAGAAGAATAACCTGAATACTTCGATCTGTAGTGTAACTTTAACAATGTTTGGTTAGAAATGTTTGGTGGCAAGAAACTCTCAAGGTTAAGCGCATCAAGCATATCTGCAATCCACTGGCCTTCTTCGTCAAGTGCTTCGTATATTTCTATCGGTGTGTAATCCATTAGTAATTGTCCACGTAAAGTTGTAAGTACATTTGTTTGACATAATCACGTTTCATTTTTGCACATCGAGCATGTTTAGGTATCTCATCACACCAGAAATCATCTTCATTTTTATAAATAGAACTTGCTCGATACCTCATGCCACCTGTACAAGTGATAAAATAATTTAAGAAACTTCCTGTTGATGCATATGACTGCTCACTTGGCAAGGGAATCTCAGTAACTACCTGCTTCATGTCTAATAGATCAGGTTTCTCAAAGAAAACACCGATAAAAGGAGTTCCTAGATGTTTAATATTACTCAATGTCGTCAGATCTGATACTAAGCCTTGGTACGCCAATTTGGGCAATGCTTTAATACTTGACGATATACAGGCAATCTTCGGCAACGTCTTAGTACAATGTAGTTTTGATATCTTACCTAGTTCAGAAAACTGTACGAAAGTGAACATCTTAGTCACCACATTATCTTCATCAAGGTAAAACAACTTACCTGCATAACTAAATACCCCACCTTCGGAGGAGAGTACGACTTCATACCCAACTTCCAGATCCTTTACTCCATATTTCTTCCCGATTACTGATAATGGTAATGCTTTTGTATGGATTTCAGACCCTTGATAAGTCAGGTAGTTTCGTTGACCACTTCGAACAAACATCAACGGTTTCTCGATAGCACCTTGTCGTATCGTAGTATGCGCCAATAAGTCACAGAAGTTTTCAGAAGAAATCTCAAAATCAAAGCCTTCTGGATGTGTCACTCGCCAAACTACATTATCCGTTGAGTATCGACGCTTGAGGTCTGCTAATACAAAACCTTCAAGTGGTTTATTCTCAACCATTGTCGTGTCTTTATCTTTGTGTCGCCAGTTATCAACCGTAATTTGACGTTTCAGGTATGCATCATCTGGTGTAACTGGTGTCATAAAGCCAAGAGTGTCTTTGAAACCCGTGTAAAACTGTTCTGGGATGTAATCAACTGCCATTATAATTCAACCCCAACTAAACCAATATTTCCTGTAAACACCAAACCTGTATCCAAGTATGTTGTGTTGCCCATAGTTGTTACCTCATCTACTGGTGTGTGACCAAAGAAGAATTGATCTACACCTTGTATGTAATCTTCACCACCTTTCTCTGCCTCATAGAAACGGTCACGATCCCATAGAATAGTTGTAATGTTACGTGCATCCAAGTTGGTCTTATAATGTCTACTCGGAAAACTTGCATGACAAACCGCATATTTCTTATTTGGAGTATTAACCTCAATCATATAAGGTTGTTCTGATATTATTTGACTAATCAAATACCATGCTTCATCTTTTTCACTATCCGCAACTCGTTCAAACCAATCACCACCGTTACGCGATCTCCACCAAAAAGTGTCACCATCACGGAGAGATTCATACATCATCTGCTCATGGTTACCGATAACAGTTTCAAACCAAGGTTCATTAACAAGTCTCAGACATTTAAGGTTCTCACGACCACGGTCTACCAAGTCGCCAGTGCAAACAACTAAGTCGCGTGTTTTATCGAAGCTAACTTCTTTCAGTGCCAACATGAATTCTGAGTAGCAACCATGCAGGTCACCACAGAAGAATAAACGACCTTTATCATGTTGAATTGTTTTTACTTTTAAGTTTGGCATTTAACCCTCGACTGTAATTCGTGCTAAGTTTAATAAGTTTTGTGTTGTTGGTTTGAAGTCACCTGTGTCTGGATAACCTGCAAATTCATGATCTTCCTCATAAATAGGGAAGTTGCAGATCCACATGTAATTGTGACGGAAGTCTTGCCAAGTTGTTATGAAATCTTCACCTTCACCCCATATATTAGTTCCGCCACCTAAACTTGGGACATGGCTGACACAAGTCTTCTCGTCATCAGCCTGCTCAGAGTGTTCAACATCTATCCAACTGTGTTGAAAATAATATTGGAGTATTTCAACAATCTTTTTAGATAACTTCTTCTCAATACGTGCATTCATTAACTCTTACTCCCTAGCAGGGTGATTAGTGTGTTCACAGCAGCAATCTGTTTGATCTCAAGATCTGTAGCTTTACGTACTTTAGCTGTCCAACTATGATTCCCGTTATAAACTTCTTCACATACATAACCGCCCGTATCCAGCCACTGATTACCCTCTAAGATCATATTTCCGATTTCAAATAGAACAGATGCTGGGTCAACTTCTACTTCTTCATGAATAACCTTCTTTACTCGCACTAACATTAAACTCGACCCTCACCACTGTTAGTTGCAATTTTACTTACAATATGACCGTAACCACTGCAGCATTCACAACGATCTACTGGACTATTAATAACTTGCATAACTTCTTCAAGATAATTATCAATATTATACTTCAAATCTTCCAGTGACTTACCTTGGAAACCTTTCACAACCGTGTAACTCTGATAAGCCTTTGGTGCGCATTCAAAAACATCCACAAATTCATTACTGATTGTCTTTTCACTGAACTTTGGTCGAGCATAACTACGGTTATTACGTTTCTTGATCTCTGTTTTCTGAATCCAAGGTTTAATATGAATAATCTTGCTGACAGTTAGGCAGAAATCATAGTCTCTGGTAATACGTGCCTCTTTCCCATCAATGTTCTGTTTAATATGCTCACGAATAATCTTGTAAGACGTAGCTTGGTCAATCCAGCAAGGTTGTGTATGCCAGAAAATCTCTGGATTAAATGCTGCAAAGATATGATCTGTATTTAATTGCGATCCATATTCACTATAGATTTCAGAACCCTTCAGTTTTTGCGCATAACCATCACCTTTGTAGCGAGGTGTTCGGATTGTGTATGAGAAGTCTACAGGCTCATCTGGCATGGTAATCTGCACTTCTTTAAGAAGTTTTAGTGTGAACTCCACAGGTTCATAAGTATCTGGTGTGCGATCAGTGTACTTACGCTCATACATGTTTGCAAAGTCATAGTATTTTGAATTCTGAGTAAGACACCACTCATACACATCATCATCATTGTCAAAATACTCATTATCATCTTTCTCGATAAACTCCGCAGGAAGATTCAACGCAGAAACTTGTGGATTATTTTTAAAGTTACTTTTAAGAAACCACTTTGGACTAATCTCTTTACCACGCTTAATGTCCCAAATTGAGGTGATCTCATCAGCATCTAGCATGAAGAACTTACCACTCCATGTATTTGTAACTTGGGTCTTCTCATCGTTGAAGTATTTGTAGCTGTACCCACCGCGTGAACTTAGCAGTAAGCCTTTATCTGTCTTGAAGTATTGAATTTCTAACACTTATGCAACCTCGTTAAGTTTTCTTAGTTATGTTTATTTTCTGAGCTAAATAATACAGGAAAACTGTATAACTGCAACAAGTTTCTTGCATTATCTAAGTTATTTTATCTAGTACAGTGTAAAATGTACCAATTACTACACTAACAATTAGCATACCGACTTGTTTTGTACTCGATACCATGACGTTTGATGAATCGAGAGATACTTCCTGAGTTATATTCATTACCAGTTTCAGTCATAAGACCATACTCAGTCATACGACGAGCTACTTCTGCCATCTTCAAACCTTTGGCTACAAGATCCTTAATAACTTCAACATGTGGACGTTCTTTCTTAATAGTTTCTTCAAGGCGTTTCTCATTATTCTCACGAAGTTTCTCAGCAGCTTTCGGATGGTGACCACCCCATGAACCACCTTTGGCAATTTTAGCCTGAATACCTTCCGAGATACGAGACTTGATGATTGAACGCTCAAATGTTGCCACAGCACCAAGCATTGTCAGGATCATTGTGTTCATGTCATCATCTTGACCAGTACCATAAGTGATATTATTCTTGATGAACTTAACAATCACACCTTTCTCAACTAATGTAGTTATAATATCAAGTAAGTCTAATGTACTACGTGCTAGACGAGAGACTTCGTGAACAACCAAAGTGTCACCTTTCTTCAGGAAGTCCATACAACGTTTTAACTCAGGACGATTCTCTTTCTTAGCACCTGATGCACGTTCAGTAAACACCTCATCAAGTTCAATACCTGCTAACTGACGGTCGAACTTCTGCTTGTACGAACCATCTTGGTTTTTCATCTCAGTTGAGACACGAACATAACCTACGATACGACCAGTTTTAGTGTTAGACATAATGAACTCCTTAATGAATTAATGTGCTTTGCTTAACCTATGTCTTATTATTGATCGCTGTATAACATATTGCAAGTATTAATTTGAATTTACTGTTCAGTGGATAAAAGAAAACCCCGACCATCGCTGATCAGGGTTTACTAAGGTTAGTTATTAACTATGTGACATGGTAACTTTCTTCTTAGGGACGTTCCATTCAATGAAGCCTATGACAGAGTTCAGTAGGAAAACTGAGCGTAATGCTAACAACCCAAGTGCGTCTTGATTTACTGTGACAATATTAAACCACATTATGACTTCTAAAGTGTTAAGAGTTACCCACCAATACCAACATCGGTTATCTTTCAATGCTAAGAGTGAAGTTGCTACAATGATCATGCTTGCTGACAATGCATCAAGTAACTGGTGCTGACCAATGTTGAAAACAATTAGACTCCAGTATGTGATTAAGAAGAAACTTAAATTTGCTAACAGTAATGTTGGTACGTTGATCTTAACTTTCCAACTGTAGTCACCATTCCAGATAAAGATGCCAGCAACACTAATCGGTAACAGAACACCAAGATTAACTACAGCATTTGCGTAGAGTTGATTCTGCCAACAGACTACACCGAAGACAATCACGAATGCAGTTGATAGTAATTGTGTAGTTTTATGTTGGAATGCTGCAGCTAGTACAAACACAATCCCAACTAAGTTAACCAACCACCACATTGTTGACATGTAGTCTTTAGGAACACCAACCGTAAGGTAAGTTGCAATGGTAATTGTGAAAATAGCGATTGATTGCCAAGTAGCTCTTAATAGATTGTGCAAGTTATTTAATCTCAGTTTGTTGTGGAGTTAGTTCTTTGATGATTGCTTCCCACGAGTAGAAACCATCTGGTGCTTTGATTGGATCGTTAGCTAACGCAATAGCTGCACCAAGTACATAAGCATTCACACCTTTAGTGCTTCGGTAGCCATTACCTGTGTCACCTTCAAAACGAATATCTTCGTAGTGTGGGTAGATATTACGGTCAATCTGCTGCATGCATAAAGCTTCTACACAACCTAAGACATACTCGTTAGTTTCTTCATCTTCGTAGCGAAGTTGGTAAATCAGATCCATCACTTTTTCAGCAAGCTGCTTGTAACCTAGAAGTTGCCCTAATTCTGTGATAGTACCAAGTGCATCATTCTGAGGTTCAATTACTACAATATCACTCTTAAACAAACGATCAGTATCAGCGGCAACAATCTTCTCAGCTAAACCAGCAACAGGAAGTACAGCCTTATCATTGATATCTTTGTTAGCCATTGGATTGTACACATCATAGCAACCAATAGATTCAAGCTGACTGGCTTCTTCCATGCGCAACATTCTTGCACCTTTCTTCATAAGATCGCCAGCTAGGTAAAGTTTCTTAGTATTCGACATTATTATATTTTCTCTGTTTTATTACATGTTTATAATTTAAGTAAGGCTAGGTAGTTATCTTTGTTATTAAACTTACCTAGCTTTTGTAAGTTATTTTAGTTAGTACGGTTATTGTACTTTACCAAATATCTTGAGTTCCAATAAGTTCTGCATCAATACCAGTTAACTCTTTGAACTTTAAAGCCTTCTTCTTGATATCTTCAAGCCAAGCAGGGAACTTATCAGATAATGGGTTCACATCATCAACAGTAAAGCCTACGATCTGTGCATCAGTATCAGCATCATAGCGGAGAGACATTGTTGACATACCTACTTCTTCATACCACTCATAAAACTCTTCATAGCATTCAGCTTTTGATCCATAAAGTTCATTACCGTCTTCATCTTCGAAGTAAACTTGTCCTTCAACTGTTTCAGCGTTAGCACCAACAATCATGCCGCCCGAATAATCAATACCCATTATTTAACTCCTAAATCAATTTCGTAACCGACGCTTTCTGTATCATCCCGAACAACTTTATGACCAATTTTAATACCTTCCCAATACAGGTCGCTCGGATCGCGCTCACCATTCTTGATACGTTGAAACTCTTCATCAGTGACTTCCAACTCCACTACAGTGTAACCACGAGAGTACCCTGCCCAATCTTTAGTAATTTGAACTTTACGCATTATTTATTATGTCCATTTATTTGATTACAGTGAGGACAAACAACCGTCCACGGTGCGAAAGGTTTGTTACACCAAATACAGCATTCTTGACTCATACTAACGGCACTCCATCTTCATTACACTCACGGAGCATAATACCTACAGGTTTCGTTGGAACACCTTTCTCGGACAATTCCTCATACTCAAAGGTAATGAACTTGCCGACATACTCTTGAATCGTTACAAAGTCTCTTAACTGTGCCATTTTATAAGTAACACCATTACGAGGGTCTGTGTAATCCACATCTGTCTTAAGCATACACTTGAAGATTGGGATTCCAGCAAGTACAGCCTGAACCTCCATTTTCCCATTACCATTACGATCTTCTGTAACACTCAAAACTTTTGCTTCGGCAGATTGTCGAGGTTTACGCTTAATAAGGCCGTAACTTTTCTTTCCATGTTCATAGTGTGAATTCAGGTTTCGGTACACGCCACCCTCGTACCCATCTTTTAAGTAGTCCTCATAAATACCGTCAACTTCTTGTAAGTTTGTTACCGTGTCACAAAGTACCACCTTAACGCGTGTCAAACCTGACTCTTCAATAATACTTTTCAAGTTAACCAAAGCTGCATAGCGAGTTACCCAAGGGAGTGCTGGATCTGGGATGTCGTAAATGTGATACTCTAAGTCTTTTGTGTTCTCATTAGGCTTAACCCAAGCACTGTTAATGAACTGTAAAGGCATTCCATGTTTATAAACTTCACCATCTAACCAAGGGTAAGGGAGTGCTTCAATTTGACCTTTTAACTCAAGATCCTGAACCTGATCCTCCAAACCTGATTTAGCATAATACTTACCATTCTTACGTTCTAAACGACGACCATTCAATTTAGGTGAGATATGCGCAGGTAATACCACTTTATCAGCATACTTGTTAAAGTTGTGCGCTCTCATTGGTGTGACATCAGAGTTTTTAACAAGTGCAGCATCTTCCATATTATCACGGTAATTTTTATCGTACTGCTTCTTAGTACGAGCAATAGCTTCCTTGATAGCTTGCTTATTAGCAGAAATGTAATTAGCTTTACCTACATTCTTCTCTTTACAAGTCACCGCCCTATAAGAAATCTTCCCACCGACTTTACCTGAACCTGTTATTAACTTCTCGGATTCAGTGTAAACAGACCATTCTTGGTAACTCACACCATCGTTGTTTAAACAGTAAAGTGTAACACCTACTTGTTCCATTGAAATTTCTCCAAAGCAGTTTCAAAATCGGCATCTTGGATAAGTAAACCAGAGTTACGGAAGAAGTATGCAACACTTTTATGTGAGTCCAATTTCTCGGTCAGAACTTCAACGAAATCTTCAAAACTCATTTTAGGCTTTGTGTTAGTAAAACTCTGTGCCATTGCGTCAAGAAGTTGGTCAGTACGAGTATCAATAAGACATACTTGATTCTTTCGTACAATTACAATATCTTCTGGCTGTACTGGAATCATTACATCGTTATGTCCACATAACCACATTGGTTTAGTGAAATCACATTTGTACTGATCATGGTCAATCTTGTTCACTGGTAGGGTCTCTTTCTGGTTAAAATATTCAGGGTAAAGGTTAGGACGTTCTTCTGGTGTAAGTATCTCAACAGAACCCGCTATGAAATGTGAGTGAAAGAAGTCGCCAACTTCTAATCTCCATGAGATAAACACCCCAATATGATCTGTAACTACAGATTCAACCTTGAGTGCTCCGTAATAGCGAAAATCAACCCAAACACCAACTAGATCTTCAGGGTCACCTTTCCACATATCTTTAGTAATAACTTTCATTTAACAACTTCTCTTCATGATGTTTACAGATAATATTAACAGACTGACGTTGCAACAAGTCCAAGCCCCCAACGTTATACATGTAACTCTCGATATACGCTTGACTAAAACCTGCTTCCTTAGCTAACTCAATCACTTTCTGTTCTGGTAATGGCATTTAACAATCCTTTGTGGGTTTAGAGTGCGTGTATACAATGTATAACAGTAAAGTTCGCAGAGAGTATAACAGCAATCTGCGAACTGTCAAGCTAATTTATGCTTCTGATGTAGAGAAATCTACAGGACTGCAAACTGGTAATGCAATCTCAGGGTAGCGATAAGCAGTTACACGATCACGCTTAAACGCTGAAACCTTAACCATATCCCCTTGATTACCACCTAGAATCAATAAGTTACCTTTTGAGTCTTGTCCAACAGCAATACCAACATGCCCACCGCCATTGCGAGTGAATACAACAATACAGCCATACTCAGGTTGATCTAACCTTTTACCCCAATGCGTGAAACTACGCGCACTGTCAGCGCGAGGGCTACGAATACCAGCACGTTCTAACCACGCACACATTGCTCCAGCACACCAAGGAATTTCATCATTTTTAATACCAGATAGTTTAGCGTCTTTCCACATCTGCAGAACTTCTTGAGTATGTTGAGATCCTTTAGTCTCACGGACACCTAAATCTTTCATGGCTTCCATAACCCAAGGAAGTTCTACTTTGAGTTCATTGTTTGTGTCAACTGCATGAGATTCACTTGTCAGATAATCTGGATAGGTGGTTAATTGGAATAATTTGGTATAGGTTTTCTGTCCTACAATACCATCCGCACCTAAATTGTATATAGCTTGGAATTTCTCAACATTATGTTCAGTTTGCACACCAAAGAACCCTGTCACAGCTTGTTGGTAACCAAGTGATTCGAAGCGAGATTGTACTGATTTTACAAAGTCACTGTCATTATCTGAGTTTAAGCATAGTAGTGGTAATTCTGTAATTTTCATTGAGTAACCTTAAAGAGTGATTGGTTTCAGTGTTTGTATGGTGTTAACTTCCTGTGCAAACTCAAATAGTGCTTCTGACTCCAGTTCAACAATAATTTTATATTCAGGAGAGTCGAGGTATTCAATCATATCCATATATTTTTGAAGTGCATCTTCACCAATATGTGCAAGTTTACTGCGTAGGATGTCTTTAAAAGTAGGCAGAGCTTCTGGTGAGTTTAAGTAAGCAACCTTACGATCAAGTTGTTCTAAGTCATCTTGGGTAAACTCATCAGTACCCTCGGTATTGCTCACATCTTCATTGTAACTTTGCATAGCTGTTACAGAATTTTCAACACTATCCACAATCTGATTAAAAGTTTCAGTTAAATGAGGTTGGTCAGTGAATGATGTTAGGATTTGGTTCGACATTGTTATCTCGTTTTAGTTATTTAGAATTTATAGATTGTCAGAGAGGGTGGCTGGTAGAAGCAACCACCCTAACACAAATTTTCACAAGTTAGATAAAGTTGGTGAAACTTAGGTAAGGTGACTTTAACAACACTTTACGTAAAGGTGCTTCAACGTCATGTTCATTATAAATACTGACCTTAAAGCTACCACTGGTTGTATGTACAGCAATATGGACGACATTATCATCATCGGTATGTCGCCAATCCATATTTGAAGTCAAACATACTTTTAAAACATCACTACCAATGAAGTTATCATTAGAAAACCCTTCTTGGTGTGTTACTACAATACCAAAATCATCCTCATCATTGTAGTCCAAATTCTCAATACCGAAAGTCAGGTTCTCACCAAGCATCAAAGTTTGGAACACCTCGTTGTGGTCAGGAAACTCACCATTACACTGTGTAGCGAATTTACTGACATTGCACAACTTCTTTTGAATAGGTAACATTTCTAGCATCCATCTATGATTAGAATTATTCTTATTGTGAGTATCTCGTTTACAAACCAGACCCCCACTTCCGTTGGGTGGTAATTTACGCCCATGTTTATAGTAGGTCAAGTTGATCTCTACTATTATTTGATATAGAACATGTTGTAAATGTAGTGTGAAGTGGTGTTTAAATTTATAGTAACTGTTATATTAAAATACTGATCTTAGTCACCAAGAAATTGTGGCTACGATCACACCTGTCACTGCATTGTTGAAATTCTTTATAATAGGTTCTAAACCTTCCGACTTACACTTCTCAACTAAAGCAGAGAAAATTGGGTCTGGATAAACCTTATTATCTATAAGTTGTGAATCAACTTCGTAGTTTTTATTGTAGAAGGTGAAACTATTATTACCTAACTTTGCGTGGTCACGGATAGCATCTTGCAACTTTTCCCAATCTGGAAGGACTGTTTGCTCTGTAAGTTTCTGTAGTTCATCTAATAGCATTGTATAATCCTTTGTAGGTAGTTTTTACGGTAGTACGGGATCAGCTATTAACCCAAGTATACCACTTGTTGTATATTTCTGTATAGTACAAATTCGTGCATTTTGTCTTGTTTTCTAGACACAATTGAACTGCCGTGTTCGTTCCGCCCTTGACTTGCCCAGATTTCCCTACAGGTTGTGCATAAAATATACAGAGTTTTGATGGTGTCTTTAAGTCATCACCTAACACTTGATAAACGTTTCTTGTGTGCAAGGCTTTAGCACCACGGCTGCATCGATCCCAAGCTGGATGTGTTCGTTCAGCAATAATGGCGGCAGACTTGCAGTTACCCCGTACAGAGTGGTATTGATCTGCAGTGTGTCCGTTAAAGTTATTCCAAGGTAAGTACCCTGTAAAATCACCACGGTTGGTATTATCTTGCACAGCTTGCATGAAACCTTGTTCGAAAGCTAAATCTGCGCCACCTGCTGATCCTGAACGTCCGTACCAACCTTGTTGTGCCAACTTGTACGCAATCTTAGACATCAATTCTAAAATTTCTGGCGGCGTTTCTCTACTGCCAATGCCTGTGTAATATTTAAAATTCTCTGTCATCTACAAATTCCCACTCAGCTTGGTCTTGCATTAGATTGTGTGCAAGAAGTTGTTCGAGGTGACGTAACTGTGTTGCATCGTACCTATAATTATGTTTCTCCATAAAAGATTTAGCTAAGGTGTCTGCATGGCCTAGTTTAAATACGATCCCACATAATTCTCGGTACACTGGCAGATCAGTGTCTGGACGGAAGAAGTTAAATGATCTCATTAACCAATATCTCCTGAGATAGTATTAACACTTCCGAGGATCTTAGGGCAATCTACATCGCCAGAGATTGTCTGGACATTCCCATGAACATCAGTACAGGTCACGTCACCAGACACTGTTTTGATATTAGTTACCGTTGTGGCATACACACTTCCTGACGTAGTTGATAACTGTTCAACATCACCGTTTACAGTCACTTTAATGTTGCCAACAAGAGTCCCGTCCTGAGTAACACCATCCACAATAACTGTATCACCGTTAATTACTACATTACGGCCTGTAAAAGATTTACCATCAATTACCACATTACCGTTCTTCATTGTAACATTCATATCATTTTACTCACTGTATAACACAACTTCTTGCTGTGCGATTGATTGTTTTACATCGATCAAGCGTTGATTACTTGATCCTCGGAATTTTAATGTTTTGTCTAACAGCTTCTGCTCAAACTTACCATCAACCATTACATCAGCATAATCTAAGATCTGCGACAGAATAATGTCTTTTGTGACTTGCTCAAATGTGTAGCCACTATACAACCAAATTGTTTTGTTTGGAAGCATATGTTTAACAGTTCTTGCAAGTTTTAGAACAGTGTCAAAGTTTCGTTTAAAGAGTGGGTCACCTCCTGAGATTGTTAATCCAGCAATGTGAGGTTTATCTAAACTATTTAATATTGTTGTTACAGTGTCACTTGTAAATTCATCACCAAACTTTGGGTTATGCGTCTGCGGATTCTGACAACCTTTGCATCCATGAGAACAACCTGACACGAATAGGACTACTCGAAAGCCTGTTCCATTTAAACAATCAGCGTGATATAAACCTGAGTAATTCACTTGTGACCAACCTTGTAGTTACCCTCATGCTTAATTTTAATTGCATTCATGTGTTTACCTTGAGAGATTTCTTCTAAACTTAAACCAACTAGGCAGCTTGTTGACTGCCTAGCTTTTATAGTACGGTACATCGACATTACTTTTTAATCCAGAATGTTGCGCCATCTTTACATACGATCATTGCAGAGCCATCTAGAATTTCCATATAGCTACGAAGTCCGTTGCCTTGGCAGAATGCTACATTGGAAGCCTGTACTGATTCAGCCTGACCTTTGAAATCTTTAGTGACTCCAGCGGTTGAACAACCTGATAGTGTTGCTAGGGAGGCTGCTGCGATTACTACTACGATTAAACTTTTCATATTATCATCCTTAATTGCTGTTTAGTTTTCTGCTATTATGAGACTTGCTTTATATTAAAGCAAGTCTATTCAAACTGTTGTGACTGATCCTTAAGTGCTTTGTAATGAACTCCAATAAGTTCATCAATTAAGTCAACTAAGCTATCAACATCCCAAGTATCCATCGGGTCTTGGTTCATAGGTACTAAGCCTAATTCCTTTAACTCATGAATATTTTCTGCATGTAATGGGTATGAACTCATTATTTAGACACCTTAACAAAATCACCGTCAACAATATGGTACTCAACTTCGTCTTCGACCTTGAAGAATTCTGGTTTGATATTATTCTCAAAGAACCAGTTAGCCAGTAAGTTTTTCAAACGATTATCTAAATCCTGTTTAGCTTCATGTGAGCAGTATGTATAATCTACTGAGAATTCACCACCTATGTCATATGCGGAATTCTCAATACTATCTAGGATTTCGTCAGCATCAGGGAAGAAGTTATCATTACTTGGGTACACGGCTTTGGCGAAGACAACCTTGGTAGTTGCTTCATCAGATTCATTAATATAACTGAGTGCATCAACCATCGCCTTCGTTAGAGTATCAAACGACCCAGTGAATGTCTCACCATTGAGTGAATAGCAATGTTTAACTTCTGACTCGTACATAAGATGCCCTTAATAGTTGATTTGGTTAGTTTGTTTCGTTGATATAGATCATAAGTGTTATACATGTAATACGCAAGTAGTTTGTTGTGTTTGTTGGAAATTATTTTAGGCTGCTTCGTCAAAATATGAAAATGTGTGTTGGTAGTTATTATTGACCTTATCGCCTTTGAGAATGCTTGTAACTGTTTTGCGGTTGTAAGGTAGCAAGTCACACATGTTTCTTATACTCTTAAACTCAACAACGTTACCGCTGGTTTTATCTGTTGCAAGTATTCTGTGAGAGCGTTTACGGAATCTATACGAGTTTGTGTCGTAACCATACTGGGTATTGCTCGCATTATTTGTCCAGTAAAGATTAGAGACTTTATTGTTTGTCTTATCATTATCGAGATGCCCAACTTGAGGGAGGTTGTCAGGGTTGGGTAAGAATGCGGTAGCGACTAATCTATGAACATACTTGTAGGACTTCTTAGCAGTCTCTAGCCTAATGGTACATTGCATATATCCAGTATTTACCTTCCACTTGCAGATTGGATGCTGACTTCGGTTCTTTACATTCCCTAGATCACTTACATAGTACCTAGAGTCACCTATTTGTTCCCACATTTCCACTTCTTTATTACCTTAAAAGTGTGGGTGCAAAATGCACCCACTAATTATACAGACTTTCTAAATTAACCGTGTTTAACTCGGCTCATAATCTCTTTCACACGACCCTCAACAGGTGGTCGCTGATTAAATGTTGTCAGGTACCCACATAGGCGACGAGTCATGATCACTTTGTTATGATCAGACTCACCACATTGAGGGCATACATATTGAAGTTCTGCATTCAGGTCAACTTCAAGCTCACCTGACCAGTGACAAGTGCCACAGAAATCCCAAGGTGCATTAACACTGAAGTACATCATCTTGTGTTTGAATGCATAGCGAACTAATTCTTCATATGCTTCTGGGTTATTCTTCATGTTATGCATTTCTACATAACTAATGTGACCGCCTTGTGAATGTTGCTGAAACTTGCCTTCAATCTCGATCTTCTCAAAAGGCGATAAGCTTGTCTCAGTGTTAACGTGATAAGAGTTAATATAGAAACCTTTATCAGTCACACCCTTAACAACACCATATTTTTGCAAGTCTAGTTTGCAAAAACGCTCGGTCAAGGATTCTGAAGGAGATCCATAAAGACCATAGCCTAATTTATTTAGATTTTTGCGCACTTCAATATACTGATTAAGGTGCTTCATGATATCAAGTTGGAAATCAATTGCTTCATTACTGTAGGCAGGCTCATCACCAATAAGCAATAAGGTTGCTTCATGTAAACCAATGTAACCTAGGCTCAATGAACCACGGCCATTAGCAAAGCACTTCTCAATTGTTTCTTCAGGATCAAGTTGCATCCCGAACACACCACCAATATAAGTGAACGGGGCTTCTTTAGCTTTTAACGTGATCAAGCGGTTATAACGCCACTCAACAGCATCCATAGCAAGGTTGCAACGTTCTTCTAGTAAGTTAAAGAATTTAACCTTATCACCATTAGATTCAATCGCAATACGTGGGATGTTCACAGTACAAACACCTGTATTACCACGACCCATATTTACTTCTTTACCATTCTCGTCTTTCCAAGTAGAAAGAAGTGATCGACACAAACCTAGATTGCCTTTCAGCGGTAACTAGGGTGGACTAAATCTTATACTTCACCTTTACGTGGTCAGCATATCTGCGTTTCAGCTAGTGATTAAATCTACCTTACACAAATAGTCTCTACATTCGGCTGTTACGCCTAACACGGTATTGCCATATCCAAATTGGACTTAGGTTCGCTTACATCCCAGTCTATTTCTAGACCTACTTCATTGCTGAATGGGAAACCGTTAGCCATGCAATTGCACGACCCATGATTATCAGTCACGTTAGCAGATTTTTACATGAGCCGTAATCAACCCATATATGTACGGTGACCACCTGTTAATTCATCTTGATTATCACTAAACACATAATCAGGGTAACAGGTTAGTGCTGATGTGTTGATGGCTTTCTTGAACAGGTCATAATTCACATCACCTTCATCAAAGTTAACACCTTTTCGTAGAGTAAACAGGTTCTTAGGGAAACATGTAACACCACTCTTATAGAATTCAGATACACGCTCATCTAGAACTGCTTCAATAATTGAACGACTCGCCCATGAAGTACCAAGGCCGTAACTGATCGTAACAAATGGGCTAGATTCTCCACGAACCTGTAGAGTGTTTAATTGGTAACTTAGAAGTTTAGCTGCTTTATCAACTTCAACTTTAGTTCTACGTTTAGCAATACGTACAATCTTAGGAAAATCAGCTTGGAATAACTCATCTTCTGGATGAACATTGAATGCACTAAATACTTGTTCAATCTCAGGCTCAGACATTTCTAAGTTGTCAGATAATTCATCTTTAACAGCTTTCTTAAAAGTACCTAAGACGTAATCTTCTAAATGAACATCAATATCTTGTAGAGTTAAACCACCATGCTGTAAATTAGATTGTACTTGAACCATTTGCACTAGCACATTCATTGCAGTTAGGATCGAATTAGGTGTTTCAATAGACTTATTACCTAATTGGAAGCCATTCTTCAACATGAATGCATAATCCATTAAGCAGCAATTAAAGTTTTTAACAATTAGATTATCAGCGTCATGAAGATGAATATCACCTGCTTCGTGTGCTTTTTGGAAACGCTTAGGAATAATAAAATCGTTAGCAAATTCTTTATTTATTTTACTGTCTTTGCAATCTATAGAGCATAACTCCAAACGTGCTTTAATTGTACGTATCGTGCAACGGTTTACTACAAGAGAATTTGTTGTGGTGTATTGTGGTGTTTTGTAGCAGTGTGGTGTATTTTGGTGTTGGGGTCTAGGGTGGTGATATGAAGCCGTGGGGTCTAGGGTGGTGATATGAAGCCGTGGGGTCTAG
>JAOPJH010101008.1:4610-15251 GCA_027122575.1 Merluccius polylepis
AAACCACAATTTGTTCTTTTTGGGCATTTTTTTTTTTTGTTTTACACTAACTCACCACCAAACACGTCCCCTACCCCCCCCCCCCCCCCTGTTAATCAACAAACATAGTATATTAATCACGTCACATTGCTCATTACTAACACAATACAAGTTGGATCGAGGCTACTTTTTTATTTGCCAGAATGTCTCACTCGGTTCGGTCGGTTTGTATAACTGGAAATCAACCCAGCCTTAGTTGTAATCTCCAACCTCACAGCTAGATGCCACTAAATTTTACACACTGCACCTTTAAAACGACAAGCAGTCTCGAAAGGTATTCACAGCCCACACCCCTTTTCCCATGTGTGATTTGTTTTTGTTTTTCCCATGTGTGTGACTGTGCATGATATGGCACATTACCTTTGTTCCAATAAGCTATACCCTAACCAGCAAATGCTCTGTATAGTAAAAGAAACAGTATCCAATTTGATCCGATTTGGTATTTGGCTGTAAAAGGCTACATTTGGTGGCCTCTGGCACATTCTAATGCCACTTTTCCATCATATACACTGATCTAAATTATTGCAAGTCTGCCTACCCGATTGTTAACATGTAGTGAATTATTGTAAAGGAGAATAAGACTTCTTGTGTTTTAGCCCACTCAGTCTGTAAATAGCTACTAATATTTAAAATCACACCTATCCCTGACTGATCAGAACTTTTGTAATTAAGAATCATAAGACCTTATTTATTATTTTGTTTTTGACACCTTCACTGTAAGTGTTTATCAAGACATGCCACGATGGCTAATGTACTGTTTTTCTGGAAACATAAATACACTCTTATTCAAAGAAAATAAACGTTATTTTAAGGGGGAACATGTTTTTAATCCAATGTCTTATCTAGCCTATGTATTGGTTTTAAATAAAATAATTAATAAAATAAACCTGAGTCGGTTGTACACCGGTACTCTCTCCATTCAAAAAGAATCTGATGTTGTGAACATGTAATTGACTTGCCCTCGAATATAATGCTGCATTCAAATTGATTCCAGCAGACGGTAGACGGCAAATGGATATCATTTTAGTGGCAGAGAGCAGGACAGTAAAATGAGGTGAGGCCGGCAGAAAATACCTGCAACAGTAACGGTAGACGGCATTGCCATCCAAAGTTAAAATATTTTAACTTTTTACCGTCCTCTGCAACGGAATTTACAACCAGATGTTACGTACCTCCCTCACACAAGGAGAAAAACATGGGCGATCTTGACAACGAGAAGCTAATCATTTTGGTGCAACACCCGGAATTATACGACCAGAGCTACAAATCTTACTGAGATACTACAAGAAAAGCTGACATATGGCAGGCAATCTGCAAATTCCCCATGTATTCTGCGCTCTTGCAGAATAGGATGCACCCATATGCGCTTTTTTTTTTTTTTTGTCGTCTCTTTTTCAGACAAACAAAACAAGGGATACACCAAGTGCAGTTCTCCTTTCACTATCGATGTTGGAAATTAATGAATGACCTTACGTTTTGGAGGGAAATTAACATTAATTTTACGTTTGCAATAGAATATTTAGAGAACGCTGCATTTTATAGCTACATGCATTACTAGAATAATTACATACAATAATAGACACAAAATAATTGTATTCAATATATTTTATTCCATTCTTTGTAAACAATATGACATCACGATAGCAACATATCGTCATGCGTGTTTCGCGTTTTGCTGTCCTGCCATTCCGTCCGACTGTTTGTTTGTTTTTCCTGTGTCGTCCAGAAGGTGTAGTCCATCTGCCGTCTACCGTCTGCCTGAATCCATGTGAAGCTGCGTTCACATGGATTCAGGTGACCACACTTTTTCAAATGTAATTTCCAGAATAAAATATCGTCTTACATTTGGGCCAATACAGCAATACAATAAAGTAGCCAGCTGGACTTAAATGAGTAGCCAGCACTTATGGAAAGCTCTGGTATAAGTCTAGTGTTCATTTAAAACAGGGGTGGGGAACGTCCAGCCTCCGGGCCGTATACGGCCCATTTCAACTCGCCCGAAAAGGAATAACATTTTTAGATTTTATATATGCACTTATAGTATGAATACATTTTAAAAATCAGGAAGAAAATCAGCCATTAGTTTTCCTAGAAAAAACAGATAGCTATATATTGCCGAGTCAACGTCAGGGTCAGTGAATACAGCATGTTGATGTACATGTCATTGCATTGGGCCAGAGTGATTGACACAGATGACAAGTGATGCACCATGGCGACTGTCAAGAAAAGGAAGGTGGATGCAGAATGCCGTGTATTCCAGGAAAAATTGACAAATAATCTTTTCTTTGTTGGTGAAAGTCAAGCCAGTGTGCCTAGTTTGTGGCGAGGCGCTGATGTGATGAAAAAGGCAAATCTCGAGCGCCATTACAGCCCGAAACATGCTAACCTTGGCGAGTTGAGAGGACAAATGCGTTTGGATAAAGTTAACGCTCTTCGTCTGCATTTGGGTGCTCAACAAGCAGCTTTTACATGTGCAAGTTTTGTGGTGAGTGAATTTATAGTCACGAAGCTGAAACCTCATGCCGAAGGAGAGTTTGTGAAGGAGTGCCACGTAGCCATCGCGGAGCTGCTCGCGCCCGACAAAGTGAAATTATTTCAAAGCGTCAGTTTGTCACGAAGAATTGTTGCAGACAGAATTACTGAGATTGCAATGGTTGACTCGCAAAAAAAATTGGATTGGCACTTGGATCCATCTGACTCTGGATCCAAGTGATTTAGTTGTATGTCACTGTATCATACATCAAGAGAGTCTGTGTGCACATTCTCTGAAGCATAACAATGTGATGAAAACCATTGTGTCCACCATAAACTTCATCAAAAGCAGAGGGCTGAACAACCACCAGTTCAAGGAGCTACTCAGCGAGCTTGAGTCAGAGTACGGTGATCTGGTTTATCATTGTGAATTGCAATGGCTGAGTCTTGCAAATATGCTTGCACGGTTTTATGCACTGCGGGAAGAAGTCAGACACTTCATGAAGATGAAGGGGAAACCTGTCGTGGAGCTCAGTGATGGCAAGTTCCTCAGTGATCTGGCCTTCATGGTGGGCATCACCAAGCACCTGTCAGAGCTAAACATCAAGCTACAAGGTCCCCACCAGCTTGTCAACTCTCTGCTTTCAAATGTGAAATCATTTGAAGTGAAGTTAAGGCTGTGGCAAGGACAACTGGAAAGGGGAAACACTGTGTACTTTCCCACCCTGCAAGAACAAAAGCCTGATGTTACGACTGAATATGCTGGTGAGTGTGCAAAACTCATTCAGGCATTTGATGAGAGGTTTCATGATGTGAAAAATACAATAGGAACTGGACATGTTTGCTACGCCGTTTAATGTGCAACCATCTGATGTGCCAGACAACCTCCAAATGGAAATAATTGAGCTGCAACACAACAACGAGCTCAAAGCCAAGTACAACAACCTTTCTCTGCTGGACTTTTACAAACTGTACGTTCGTGCTGAGGATTTTCCCATTCTGAGGAGAGCCCTGAAGTTCGCATCCCTGTTTGGGACAACGTTCTGCTGTGAACAGTTATTTTCAAAACTGACTCTTACAAAGACTCGCTTCCGCTCAAGACTGACTGACCCAAACTTGGTAAACCAGCTTCGAGTAGCATCATCATCACTGCCAGCCGATATCAGACGCCTGGCAAAAGAGAAAGTTTCAGCCCTCAGACTCAGGTGAGTCTGACATGCGTAGAAATGCAGCAATCATGAGGCTTAGTAACACAGTGGTCATGGACTTTTTTTTTCCGTCTTTTTTTTGCATCCCTAGGTATGTGTTCATAATAGTATGGCCCTTGGAGGATTTTATAAAAAAATTAATGGCCCTTGATATTAAAAAGGTTCCTCAACCCTGATTTAAAACAACCAACAGCTACCTAAATAACATCGGATGATTCCATTCCATGACCAGATTAACCCATTTCTGCTGCCCTCCCCATGTGCCTGTCATTTAATTACTATTGTGGCTAATCCAAAACAATGTCACAACGTTAACACTAGCTAATTTAGAAGACAGAAAACCACATTTACATTGCTAGTGTGGCTAATCCAAAACAACTGTTACCTTCTCAGCCTGGTTCCATTTCATTCTTCCTGACCGCCAGAGGGCTGTGCTTCAGCACTGGATATCTCCATCTTGCATATGTGCAGGTCAAGTTACTATACCAACACAGTCACCTGTGACCATGGGATGACATAGGGCGCATGCCCCAGTATAAAACCCCCATGTCATCACGCAATCTGTTCCTTCTATCTTCTCACAATTGAGATAAAAACTGATAGCAGGTCAGTTTGGCTCGCCGCTGGTAGTCTTGTAACCTGAGGGTTGGTGCTTCGGTTATTATTTATTTGTCCACTAGAAACTGCGGCAAGCCGCTTCTTCTTTCACGTAAATTGTCTGTTTCTTTTGGAGGAACAGCGGTGATCTTGCCGTTACGATTCGTACTGAATTCCTGCAGACAGGTAAGTAAGCCAAGTTGCTTTTGTTGTTAGCCGATGCTAAGAGCCGGCGGCTCACCGGTCTTGTATTTGTGTTGAACAGCAATGTTTTTGCCGCATGTTGTATTACACGCTACATCGCTTGACTCTCTGCTTTCGGTTGGTTGTAGCGGCAGTAAGCACGCTATTAGACTGGACAGTCAGAAATCTTACTTTAAGTTGTCGGGCAATGATGAGTGCACTGAAGTGCACTCGTTGAAATAAATGTTTTTGAGGCACGCTCTGGCATGGATGCGTTTAAACTTTATTTTTGTGTAGGGGTGCGGCACAGTGTTTTCGCTGTGACTGTCTTACACTGTTAATGAGATCATTGTGCAGCATAGTATTGACTGTATTATTCTTTTGTGCTTTTTTCTGGAAACTGTCCCACTTAATGACATGTTGAGCGCGCACTCTTGTATGGCCCCCCTGCTGTCAACTGCAGCTTCCTGCAGTTTGTTTGATGATGAGGGGGAAGGACAGGACGAGGATAGACTCGGTCTCTCGAGCCTCTGATGCTATGTCTCAGGGATCTGATGGTTCATTGTGTGGATCACAAGCTGGCCATGCCGCACTGAAAACAGCAATTGGATGGCTTTAGCACGCCTGGGGCTGGATGACGCTCCTGTCACAGCAGCTACTCCGAGTGCTTTTTTTTTGCAGACACCACACCCTGCAGCTTTTTCAGTCCCTCCTTCAAAACCCTATATTGAAGAGCTCCAGCGCTGCTGAGCAGATCCAAAATTGTTGTCTAATCACACCAGTGATGGCAGGAATTTGGCGGCCATGCAGGAGGCAGACAGCTATGGGTTGGATCGTATGGCCCCAGTTGATCCTACCATCGTATGGCCCCAGTTGATCCTACCATTGCCTCTTTGATAGTCTCACCCGATGAGGCTCTTAGACCTGATGCCCGCTGTCCCCGTCATCAGTGCCGGCTGACCGATGATCTCCTTGTTTGGGCTTATCATATAGCGGCACACATGGGCCGTATAGGTAATTCCTTCTCCAACCTTATCCTGGGCCTGTCTCAGATCCTGCAGGAATTTGGTGTAGACTCCTCTGCCCAGACTCAGTAATGCAGAAGATTGATGTCAACAGTGACACTGGCACGCTGCCAAGTCTTGCTGGCACAGTCCTCTCTGTCAGAAGGGTGTCGCTGTAATCTCCGTTCTCTTCCAGTGGTTCCAGGTCACATGTTTGGGCCAGCTGCTCAGCAGGTGCTAGAGCGCCGTGGCTAAGTGGACCAGGCCTGGCAGCGGTTTGCAGGTCTGCGTCAGGGCCCGGTTCAGGCCCCAAGGCAGAGGGGTAGTTTGCCGTCTGGTCCCAGTCTCCCACTCTCATACACCTGCTCGGCTAAGTGGACAGCCGAGGTCCTCTCACTATTCTGAGCATTATGATCAGCACCGGCGGGCTCCCTCCCGGCCGTTTTTTCAGGTGCCAAGAGGACCAGCCCCTAGTGGTCGCAAAATCCCTTGCCCTCAGCAGGGAGCTGGCATCCCTGTTAGACAAAGATGCCATCGAGCCTGTCAAGTGGCATACACAGCTCAATGGGTTTTATTCAGTGTATTTTTTTATTCCGAAAAAGGATGGCGGGTCCCGCCCAATCCTGGACCTGCAAACGGGTTTTTAAAGGTCCTGCCATTCCGAATGTTGCGGATGGCAGACATTCTCCAGTCAGTGGCACAGGGGGCCTGGTTTGTGTCAACAGATCTCAAAGATGCTTATTTTCGTTCGGGCTCACACTTGCCCCTCGCATATTTACGAGGTGCGTGGCAGTGACCCTTGCTCCCATACAAGCCAGGAGTTTGACGATCTTGCCATATCTGGACGATTGGCTAATTGTTTCCCCAACTGCAAAGCAGGCAGTCAGAGACACTGCTGTGCTCCTTGGACATGTGAACCAGCTGGGCCTCACAGTCAATTACTCCAAGAGCAGAATTACACCCAGTCAGATGGTAGATTACCTGGGCATGACTCTCGACTCAGTCAATGAGAGCCTTCCTTTCCCAGAAAAGAGTGCCTTTCTGGACTCAACCTATGAGTTGCAAAATATTCTTCAGAGTATTGAGATACAGCTTCTTTCTCAAGCTGCTGGGTACGCTGACGGCAGCATCCATGGTGATCCCCCTGGGTCTCCTTTCCTTAAGGCCCCTTCAAATCTGGGTCAACACAGACCCTGCAGGGTCTGCAGGTGTCAAAGCAGCTCCTTATGTGGGCATTTACCCACTTCCTGAGCCTCAGGGCCTTACACCTCCCAGGCGTACAGAACAGGGTCGCCGATGTTCTCTCACGCCAAGGGCCGCCACAGGGCGTCTGGAGACTCCCCCCGGAGGTGGTGGAAATGATTTGGAGACCATATGCCAGAGCAGAGGTGGACGTTTTTGCCTCAGAAACATCCACGCATTGTCCCCTTTGGTACTCACTGAGGCTCATGCTTGGCCAGCCCACCTTCTATATAACTTTCCTCCAATTCCGCTCATTCGTGTGATGCTGGAAAGAGTGCAACAGAAGGGCCACTGCTACTACTGGTTGCCCCCAAACGGCCAGGGCGGCCATGGTGCTTCTGAAACTACTCCAGGGGGAGCCATGGTGCCTCCCAAGGAGACCGGACCTTCTCTCTCAGCTGGAGGGACGCGTATGGCATCCGAATCCGGATCAACTTCAGCTTTGGGTCTGGCCATTGGGAGCCAGGACCCACTCCTGGCATCCTGTGACCAGTCAGTAATACACACGGTGTTAAGTTTCAGGGCTCCCTCTACTAAGTCGCTCTATGCTAATCGATGGAAGCTTTTCTCCGAGTGGTGCCAAACACAGGGGGAGGTGCCGGAGAACTGCTCAGTGGCCATCATTCTGCGTTTCTTGCAGTCATTATTGGACACATGTGTCAACCTTAAATGTATATGCAGCGTCAATTTCATGCGATGTGGACCAGACAGTGGGGTCACACTATCTGGTTAGTCAGTTCTTGAAGGGCGCACAGAGGCATAGGCTATCAAGGGTCACTGTAGTGCTGTCATGGGACATTGGTTTTGAGGTCAGTGTGTCAGCCCCCATTCGAACCCATAGGAGAGGCAGAATGCAGGTGGCTGTCTGCAAAGACGGCATTTTTGCTGGCAATCACATCAGCAAAGCGAGTGGGTGAACTCCATGCCCTGTCAGTGAGCCAGATGTGTATGCGTTGGTATCTGGATGGTTCGAGGGTTACTCTCCTGCCCAATCACTCCTTCCTGCCAAAGACAGTGCCTCCCTCACATGTAAACCAAGCAATTGAGTAGGCAGCATTCAGTCCACCAAGCTTGTCGCAGCAAGCAACAAAGCTGTCAGAGCAGCTTTGACCTGTTCGGGCACTCAAGGCTTATGTGGGGGCTACGGCCATTTTTCGTAAATCTGACAACTGTTTGTTTGCTATGGGTGTTGTAGGAAAGGTCAACCTCTGTCAAACGCTTTCTAAGGCTTTCTAAGTGGATTGTCAATGCGATTTTACATGCTTATAAGTCGCAGGGCTATAAGCTATGTCCACGTCGTGGGCAGCCTTGAAAGGGGTCTCCCTGCAGGACATCTGTGCTGCAGCGACCTGGGAATCCTCATGTACCTTTGCTCGCTATTATCACGTCAATGTGGCTGCTCTACCTGCTGTGGCAATGGCTATCAACAGCTTCCATGCCTTAATGCAGTAAGCATTCCCTCGTGACTTTGTTGGTATGAGTCATCCAGTGCTGAAGCACCACCCTCTGGCGGTCAGGAAGAATGAAATAGAACGAGAGTTACGAATGTAACTACAATTCTATGAATTCTGGATGACCGCCAGAGCTGTCTGTCACTCGGAATCTGGGCAAGAAGATTCTGTAGGAACAAATTGCGTGATGTGGGGATTTTATACTGGGGCGTGCGCCTACGTCATCGCATGGTCACAGGTGACTTTGTTGGTATAATAACTCAAGCTGCACATATGCGAGATAGAGATATCCAGTGCTGAGTTTTAGTCTAGTCTTTGTGTAATTTTCCTCTTTATTAGTTTTAGTCATGTTTATACTTTTTTTAGTCCAGTCAAGTTTCAGTCGACTAAAAGTCTGAGCATTTCAGTCTTATTTTAGTCAGAATTATCCATGACTATTTTCGTCTAGTTTAAGTCAACGAAAATTGTATTTTAGTCTCTTTTTAGTAATGCAATTCTATTTAACCCAGTTAATATAGTACAAGTACCTAGTATAGTATCGACAAAACCAAAATGTTATTTAAGTCACCCATTTCACAAGTCAAACAAGGTAATCTTATTAATATTATATTATTCTTACCTTATAGACTCAAGAAAAGATTCAATTCCCGACACGGAAGACACTCTGATTTGAATTTACAACATATTTATTTTACCCACCAAACATAAGAAGTACACACACATGGCTAACCTGCCAGGTTTTGTTTGAGGCTTTACACACCGGGGGCGTGACGAATAAACAACACGAAAATGCAAAATACTGACCTGCGAATACTTTGCATCAAAACTATTCATACCGGCAACGATGCAGATCTGCGACAGTTGCGCAATTGTTCAATAAAAGGTTAGGAAAGATTCACACCAGCTCATCCTTCAGAAAACATGATGGATTCAACATCATTCAGTGATGATGATGTTGTCCTAGCCCTCCTCACTCCACAAAGAGGAGATTTTGGGTACATCCCATTTTAAAACTTAGAGAAAGAGAATTCTGCTAATAATAATATAATATATATTATTATACATATGATATATATTATATATCACCCCATCGCTTTTTCACCGTGTAATATTCGCGTTCTGTGTTAAAGTACTCATGACAAAAACAGTAAGAAAACAAATATTGACAATTGCACGAAAAAAACGCCCCCGGTGTGTAAAGGGCTTTAACTTGCCGTGAGTGGGGATTGAGGAAGTGACGTCGCTTGCGTCTTTGCAGTGCGCTGATGCAGCCCCGAGACTCAGGAAACAGAAATATTTCAAAATAATAACAGCGAGACGAAATAACGTTATAACATTTCGTCTCGTCTCGTTTTGGTCAACGAAAAGTTTTTATTTTGCAAACCACATTTAGTCCCGTTTTTATTCGTCAACAATATTGCATTATAAATTTGATTATAGTTTTCGTCACATGACCACCATTTTCGTTGTGTCTCGTCTCGTTTTCGTCATGTGATAAAGGTTCGTTGACGACGATGTTTAGTCATAATTTTCGTTGACGAAAGCAACACTAGTGAGTTTTAGGGGAATCGGATTAAAATAAACCCACCATAACATTCCTCAAAATATTATTTTGCTTTTTTGGGCATGGCAATTAGGCTTGTGGGCTTAAGGGCGTGCCCTTAAGCCCACAAGCCTAATCTTACTTGAGCACAGTTAGTTTGGTTCAAATCAGACCAAAGGCATAGGATCTGTGATCGTGTTTTTATTGCTATAGCGCCCCCATGAGACCAAGTCGATCAAATCAGTGAGAGCCGCTACAATTGATAATATTACACTTTGATTTTTGGGGGCGATCACCAACCACTGGAAGCAGTCTATTTGAAGCGCTTGTATTTTAGGGATGTTCCTAGCGACTAATTTCCCTAAGGTTTAAACACGTTTTTGTAAACGACTACTTAACTAGTCTGAAAGTAAGAAGACACTCATAAAACAGTCAAAATGGTGCAGATTTTAATCTATAAGGTCAACCATTGTCTGAAAAAACATTGGGTGTATTATAATAGCCATCTTAAATGCTTAATCATGTTTTTCAATAAATGTGCTGAAAAGTGGGCCACTTGCATTATGACCATTGCACATTATCAGACAAAACATGCCAACTACTCACTGAATAAGTGAGCCAAAAATGTAGTTACTGAAACATTGAAAACAATATTCAACGCAAGAAAAGGCTGAAAGAGTGACATGTAGGGGGGCAAAACAGTAAGGAGTTATCTAGCTGTGGAAGTTTAAATCTAAATAATCATCCGAAATAACTTCATCTAACTACTATTTCTGATGCCGGCTACTAAGCGCAGCAACGTAGTCACGGACATTCCTATTAGTGGTGGATTTCATGATTCTTTTCCGCGAATCAGTTCGCGTCGTTCAGTTCACCAAAAAGAGTCGTTCGTTCGTTCGTTC
>JAOPJH010101696.1:0-15211 GCA_027122575.1 Merluccius polylepis
CTCTCTCTCTCTCTCTCTCTCTCTCTCTCTCTCTCTCTCTCTCTCTCTCTCTCTCTCTCTCTCTCTCTCTTTCCTCTCTTTACACTTTTGCAACCGCATGGTTACACACACACAACTTTAAATATTCATTTCCGCGTGTCTTTAATGTGTTTTGGGTGGCTTCCTGTACCCCTCCCTCCTGTTTCCCTGGGAACCGATGTGTAGGAAGTGGCAGTCCTGGTACTTGTTCCAATTCCCACTCTGTCCTGGCTGGTTCCCATCTAGAGGGACAGAGGGAGAGAGGGAGTGATAGACATTGAAAGAGAGAGAAAGTAATAGGAAGTAGGAAGAGAGAGAGACATAGAGAGCTTCTTAATGGGCCTTGTCCTTACATGTTGCCGTTCGTTTAATATTACTGTTCTGTGGATTCATTTACAGAAAGTGTTGTTTCAGGAGCCTTTTCCCAGACAATATCTATCTTTATAGAACAACCTTTCCAAATCCGATCTCTTATAAACCTAACTCATTACTCTTTTTCACAGTATGAATCTTTAGAGAATTTCGTTCAACTCTTTTGACAGAAACAACCCGCCAGCTGCGTTGCAGGAAGTTGCAGGAATGTTTTCACCTAAATTAAAAATAGCACGAGCCAAAGCGCCTTAATACGTGTACGTACGCGTGCGTGCATGCGTACTTGCACGCGCTTCTAGGCCGAGCCGCTCTGCTTGTATCTGCTTTGCCCAGCGGGAAGCGTTCACCTCTTGATTCCATTATCAGATTCACACACCGAAGCCACGAAACCCCCAAGCCCAGGGGAAGCATCACTTCACTGGCGCTTACAAATCTCTGTCCAGAGGTCTCACTGGTGGTCGGGACCAGACGATAGGCTGGGAGGATAAGCAGGGCCAGATCTGTGGTGGACCAGGAGGTCTGTTTTATGGATTAAGCCCTATGGGTGATTCCATCAACCATTTCTTTATACAGGGTGGAAGAGGAAAAGATACATGCCCCTGTTTTTTGTTCTACTGCCTCATTTTCCCCTGATGTATATATTTTTGTTTGACTACAACTTGAATGGTTGTTTTAGAATGTGTTTTTTCCTCCGTTACGATTCTTCGTTTTGAGAAATGCATTATGTTTATTTACCTGCTGTAAGTCAGTTAACCCCTCTTCTTTCAGGACGATGTCCCCCCACCTGTCAATATGTATAAATATAAGTCTTCTGTTGACAGGCCAAGGTTTTTCTAAGACTGGTATGGCAACCTGTGTACGTGTGTGTTTTTGTTTTTGTGTGCGTCTGTTGCAAATTTAGATGAAGGAACAGATGCTCAGAATATCCACACTTGGTTTTCTCATTCAGGCTACAACAAACAGACGTGATTCATATTTTTGTGCTTTTCTTGACCAAAAACATGATTGTAACAGGATTGTGTTGGCATGGAGACGGAAGGATGGCCGGACACAGGCGGAGGTGCCGATTTGCGCAATTGTCAGCCTGGGGAGATCTTGAAAAGTTTGTTATTGTGTGTGTGTGTGAATGTGGACCACGTTCACACTCCATGTAACATGATACAAAATACATGTATTACAATATAAACGTATCAAATCATTGTTACAAGCACATCTTACGTTAATTTAGATATTAAGCCACTGGATGGTGTGCATTGACGTGAGGAGTATAAAACTGCTAAATTTCGTTTAAGCTTTGAGTCGAGCTATATCACTCAGACTCCACGCCATTTTGAATCATCAACGACGACAGCTTAGCATTCCCTGTAGCTGAGAGAGCACTTGTATCTAGTAAGGTTAAAGTTGTTTTTGCTGCCCAAGAATTGTAGCATAAACAAAAGTGTCTTGTTAAAACATTATATTTTCTTTGATAGACAGTTTGATAGCCCTTAGTAGCTATTTTGCATGTGGGAGCTGTGAAACCCAATCCCTTTTATGGCCTGATTCATTGCCACTGCAGATGTTTGAAATGCCCTCACTAATGTTGCTGTTGATAGTTTTCCATGTGACTCCACATTTTATCTGATAGCGGATAGGGTAAAGGTTTTCCCCCCACGGTCATTTTTATCTGCAGCCTGATGGACTTACCCTTCTTGGTCTTATCCTTCTGAACATGTCATGGTGACCTGTGTAACTTAGAGCGCAAAATAAGATCCATCTCTTCATAGTTTGTTGTTTCCTTGCACGTTGTGGTAAAACCAACAATCCCTTCCCTTTAACCCAATGTCCTTGTATATTGAACGCAAAGGGATATGCATATATATTGGCTATATTTAACCACGACTCCATTAACATGTGTTGTTAAAAAACTAAATCTGGTATAGTGCTCATTCCTATTACAACCGCCTTTTGTTGATGTGCTGTAAGCACTTGGATGGAACGGGTCCATGGCCTCTTGGCTGGCTTCTTTTTTTCCTTCCTATGATGTTGTCATCTTTTGCCAAGTGCGAGGTGCACGCCATCCAGACACATGTGAACTTGACTCATGCCACCTTGGGAGAAACAAGGAGAGGAGGCATGATGCAGTGTTTGTTTACAGAGTACTTTCCTCTACGTGTTTCCACTCAACTATGTTTGGCTGGTGGAACTGCCTCATTAATATCCTTTAGTGGCGTGCCGTAGGAGAGCAGAGGTAAATATATTGGGGAAAGGGATGTAAAAATATAGAGACTGCGTAACAGTATGAACACAGTGAGCGCTATTTATATTTGAGTGACCAACAAAACAAACAATATTAAACAAGCAAAATACTTTATGCATAATGAAGCAAAAGCAGCCAGCTGTACCAACCAATTTAAGAAAATATTGTCTTTATCAATATTTCACACACCATTCATGAGGTTGTTTTCTTACAATAAACTACTTTCATTGTATTTATTGATACATTATATAAGTGGCTATGGTATGCAGAGAGAAACTAATTTCAAAACCATATTCTCTATTGAATAATAATTTAACTTTGCAAAATCATGTCTTACAACATACTGTCACAACTTTCAGCATTTGTCTCCCTGTTTTATCTCAAGCTCCTTACCTCATCCCAATTCGGCCAGAATAATGAAATGTCTGTCATTCCCAGGGTGGAGATAATAGGGTATATATAAATAATATATCAATCACTGTCTTCATAATTTTGTCTTTTCCCGCCCTTCCTCCCTTTGGAATCACAGGCTGAGAGGTGCTGGAAAATGGTTGGTAATTACAGGGAGGCTGAGGGGACCTCTTGCTGACCCTCCACCATGGCCCATAGCTTCTGCTGAAGGGCTGCGGCTGTGACGAGGAATTGAACCACCGGACTCACTCATCAGGAGGGAAGATCTGCAAGAGAGCGGGGCCGTTAATGTAACACACATGATCACGGGCCAAGGAAAACAACCCTGGGTTAGTCTACGCAACCCAGAGCAGCAGGTACAAGTGTTGACACGACCTGCCCCTCGACGGGAAGCCCATGAACAGACCGAAGAAGAAGCGCCTGTCTGTGAATTCAAGCGGCCTTTATCCCATTTATCAGGAGTTAACAGTGATCTTAATATTGAATATCGACAACAACTTCTAAAGTAACAAAAAAACAAACACCCCCCTTGGTTAAATTGCGTGTGGCTATAAAATGGCAACATCCTCATTTCATATTGGGATCATAGAAATGTTAGCAGTTTGTAAACACAGGTCAACATAACAAGAGAGGAACCAGAAGCAGACAAAACCACAAAAAACAGAGGGAGCGGAGCAGGAAAAGGGTGAGGAGAGGGGAAGAGCGAGGAGGGGAAGGAAAGAAAGGAGAATGTAAGATCAGGCCCAAATCTGTGGGGAAGCAGTACCTCAAGCCGGACGAGTTCACAGATGTTTTAACTAATCTTTATGCCAGGCCTCCCCCCTCCGCTTCTCTCTTTCTCCCTCTCCCCCCTCTCCCTCTCTCTCTCTCCCTCTCTCCCTCTCTCATCTCCTTCATTCTGGGTTTTTCTCCTTCCTCCTCTCGCTCTTTTTTTTTCTGGCGAGGTCGGAAAGGCTGTGGCCTATGTTAATGTATCTCAGGAGCACAGTGTACCTCTTCCCCCAATATGGGCCCTAGTTTTTCATCAGGCCTGTTCTCAGACTCAGCCACATGTGCGATTGCAATGAGGAAGTCTGGAATTGAGAAAAAAACTAACTGGAGAATAATGAAGAATAACGT
Organism: Merluccius polylepis; assembly: GCA_027122575.1. NCBI lineage: Eukaryota > Metazoa > Chordata > Actinopteri > Gadiformes > Merlucciidae > Merluccius > Merluccius polylepis. The sequence continues at coordinate 4,160 of JAOPJH010101696.1, forward strand.
TTTCATAGACAAAACAGAGGCTGGATGTTGGGGGAACGATGGATTCAAAGGGATGAGCCGCTTTAAAAAAAATACTATATTATTAAATATTATATTATATATATATTAGTGCATGACATTTGCCGGACGTTTTATTTTTTACCTGATCTTTTTACTGCAGAAATGGAAACTATAATTGTTTTGAGTATAGTTCTTATACTATAAAGATGAAGACAATCCTAATGGTGCACTTCATTGCTCAATTTTCCCCTCTAGTCTTTTTTCCCTTCCTTCCCCTCTGCTTCCATCTCTTGCCAGACAGGAAGGAGATTCTGTGGTTAACGGAAGCCATATTGAAATACAGCAAGTTCCTCCCATGTAGCAGATGGACTTGTTTTCACCCTGTTTAGGATATCAGAGAGTTTCTGTGCTTTGGTCCCCTCCCTTCACCTAATGACACTGGTGGGGAAACACAAAGCAGCTCTGGGAGGCTGGGGTAACCAGGCGTTGGTTAGGTTAATGAGTAAGTGGGAGAGCAGACAGATGACTGGATTACTCTTCAGCGTGACCCCTTTTGTTCTGCATTCCTAATGAATCATGTCATCATATCATATCATGTCCACAGGAAATACTGTTTTTCTGTAAGCAAATACAACAGCTTTGTGATGTCAATGGCACCGCATCCGTCATAAACAGGTCCTAAACAAATCCTGATAATGTACTTTTTTAAGAGATAATTGATGTGAGTCAAGGGATTTGGATGTTGGCTGTCTGTGACATGACGTTTCTGCTTCCTCCTCGCTGGCCTCAGAAAACAAACTGCGTTGCAAAAGTGATAAAACACAATTCAATGTTGATTTCGTCCTGGCAACCACCTTAAGGCAGCCCTGTCACCTGCTTCTGACATCTCTCTCTCTCTCTCGCTCCCCTTCCCTTCCATCCATCCTTCCTTCTACTCTTCCTCTCTGTGCTGCTCACCATCTGGAGAAGAGTGACATCCTCAAAGTAAACAGAGCAACAGCTGTCCCAGCTTTTTTCACTTTTCTTTTGCTATCGCTCTTTCTTCCCCCCCCCCACCATACCCTTATTACTTAACTTTCTTCTTCGGTCCCTGTGTTATTTCTCTCTCTGTCTCTGTCTCTGGCTCTCTCTCTGGCTCTGTCTTTCTCTCTCTGTGTTTGTGTGTGTTTTGTGTGTGTTGTTGTCCAAGCAGTCATAGTGTGAGGGATGTGGTGCGCGTTGGTTTGGGGTGGGATTAAGGCGGCGACGTTACGGGCAGCAATGAAGGGGTTGGTGTCCGGCCAACACCTGTCACCATTGGGGGAAGCTGTGGATGTTTTTTAGTAGCTTCTCCAAGGAGTCTGAAAAGATGAGATCTATTGGAGCTGAGGAGGAAGTGACACATGGGGAAATAAGGCGGACGGGGGTGGTCTGCAGTCACCCCCAACACATGTCTTCTTAAAAAAACGTTTTACCTAATGACATCAGGTGCTGCTCTTCCCGGCAGGGATATTACTAATATCATAATGCATCCTTTCCATCCGAGTCCTTAAAGTATCAAGGCAAGTGGAAAACAGTAGGAGGAGAAAGGAATGGTAGCGAGGTGGAGGAGGAGGTGGAGGAGGAGGAGGAGGACGAGAGGTATGAATGCGATTTCCATTGACACAGGGACAGGATCCATATTGTCGGACACCTGTGAAAACACCATTAGTCATTCAGGAGCTGTTGGGGAAAGGGAGTAGGAAGACACAGATCAAATGAAGAGCGATCAAGTCAATAGAAAGACACAGAAGAGGAATACAAATAGGGATAAAGTAAAGCCCCAAATCCCCTTTTTTCCTCGGAAAACACTTCCATTTGGGTCTCACAAAGTGTTGCTGAACATTTCTGTGTTATTGTTGACTAATGTATAATGTATATATATATAGTATAGATAAATTTAACTTGTGTATAAGTTGTTATACGGGGAAAACCCTCCATAAAATACAAGAAGTTAGCTGGAAGTAGCAGACTTCTTGTATTTTATGGAGGATTTTTCCCTGGCTCGAGTGAGTGTGACGTGGGTTCGCCCCTCACACTCACTCCTATGGAACCCAATGTGTCTGTTTTTTCTAAAACCTTTACGACCGTCACGACTGCTCAGATCACATTTTTGAAACTCGTAGGTGGAAAAACATACACACACACACACAAACAGACACACACACACACTTGGTGTGGTCAGCATATCGCAGGTCAAGGAATCCCTGCTTCCGGTCTACCTGCCCCGCAAATATGCACCTGCATATCTCTCTCTCGCTCTCTCTCTGTCTGTCTGTCTGTGTCTCTGTCTGTGTGTGTCTCTCTCTCTCTCCCTACTACCTAGTGGTCACAGTTCCCACTACTGGTTTGAAATCCAGCGTACGTCTGTCTTTGAAGCCCTCCAGCCCAGAAACCCAAGACGTCTCACAACTCAGCAGCAGCGGTGTGGAGCTGAAAGGTCTATGGCGGAGGAGCCACATCTGCTACCATGATTTGGAACACCCTCATTTTTATTGTATGACACACAATATGTATCGCGCTGCAATTTACTATACTTAGGGGCTTGCAGTGATTGAAAACTGGGTCCGTTGTTCAAACTGGAATTCCTTCAGAAATGATAAGCTGTGTTTGACCTCGGCGGTGTGCTCTGGTATTTCTGTTACCGGCTTTCATCTCCAACACAGGGGTGTCTCCCTGTGCGACCCAGCTCCCCACCCAGTCTAGTGTTGTCACTTCCACTTAATGGTCAACATTAGAGCAATAGGACAGTGCACTCAGCCAGGTAGTGGGGTGATACGTTCAGTTATAACTTTAGGGCATTGGGAATGTGTGTGTGAGATTGTGTGTAATGTTTCTGCTTAATGGCTCACAATTATGTTTTATATCTTGTAATAACTCATAATTTTCTTTATTCATTTGTTTGTGTCTGTCAGTTGGTGGGCTACACAATTTGTCCAGTTTGATTTCAGTTGACAAAATCCACAGAATAATATTCCAGTGGTATTCGCAGGGCAGACAGAGAAATTGTTCAAATTCATAATTACTTTTCTATTCTCACAGTAAGATACTGAACTGTGCAGTTTAAAATTCACCTGTAAATTGAGCTGTGTGGCTAGCTAAGTTGGACACAGAAAGAAAGGCTCAAGAACACAAATCAAGATGACAAGCTGACTTAAATTCAAAAGATTTTGAAGCTGAGCTGAAACTAAAATTCCCAATCATTTTCCAAAATGGTCTGATGAATGGTTGCTGGCATAATGTAGTATATATCATTCCAACATTATTCTATATGTGTTCGATTCCCCCAAGCATTATAGTATGTCTGCTGAGATGCGTGCATGTGTTTCCATCTGGTCATATCTGTATGGCCAATTTTCTGGTGTGCCCTCCATTATTGTGCTTCACACTCGCCTACTATTGATATTATTCAACCTATACTACAGGTTAAGCAACCTGTAGTATTATGTATGTCCAGGTTTTCTTGGGCATACAGGCTATCCATCCTTCATGAACAGTTTTCTGTTTTCAGTTAGTAGCCCAGATCCCTGTGGAAACCTTATATGCTATCTCCAGTCTAGCTCTCAGAGCCCTGTCAACTTTATGCTCCCTCTTGTCCTTTGCGGCCTGCTTATCTGGAGTACATCACAGATAAATCTAGGCACCTGGAAGCCCAGCCGCAACTCTGGTGTCCGGGCGGCTCGTTGTTGGTTGGACTCCCTCGCCACCCTCCCACACCCTCCCACACCCTCCCACACCCCCCTCCCCAGGTCCTACCTTTGTAGACCCACCACATGATTTATGACCAAGAGGAAGGTGAGGTTCTCTGGGGTTGACTGGGTCAGAGCAGTACTCTGTCCTCAGAGAGAGAGAAGCTCCACACCTGAAGAGATAAGCCTGGTCATATCCTGTCATATCCTGGCTCTGTATAAATGCTCTTCCTGGATGACTTTATCACCACCAGCACCGTGCCTGGGAGAGGAAGGATGGATATGGAAGTCAGATGGAGAGAGAGAGGCTCATTCCCTAATCCCTATATAGTGAACACTACATAGTACACTATTTAGCTAAGTCAGGGAGTAAGGAGAATTCAGACACTGATTATGCGCTTGAAATCTATCGGCATGACGTTTATTGATGTCACCCGATTAATTTGATGAATCTGACGAAAATGGAAACCGGGATATTGTGCGGAAATTATGTACATCAGTTGTACACTGCTTTTACGGTCCTTTATGGGTATTAAGTAGTGCACTATAGAAAGAGAGAGAGAGAGAGGGAGAGAGGGAGGGGGAGAGAGAGGGAGGGAGGGGGAGAGATGGACATGATGCAGGTGATGTTTTGGGTCTGATAAACGGGGGTCGGGGGAACAGGGGTCTCTGGTTAAGGTTAGCAGCGGGACAAACGCAGGCTGGGAAAGGAGAAAGGAGCTGAGGAGTTTACCTGGAGAAGGAGAAAGGAGCTGAGAGAGGAGCTGAGAAGTTCACCAGGAGAAGGGAGAGCTTGGAGTCGGAGGGCAGCACTGCAGGGAGGCTGAGGGACAAAGGAGATAGATGAGGCAGAAGGAGGATAAGATAAAGGTAAAGGAGTGATTAGGGATGAGGATACAGGCCATCTACAGGCCAGAGGTTATCACCCCAACCACCACATGTGTTCAAGAGCCATGATAGGAAATAAACTGCCAATGACCCAAGAACTAGCTCCACCAGAATATGAATGAGGAGCCGCAAAAGCCAATTCATTGACTAACACGTGCTAGTTGATGCATGGACATCCCTTGACATGTCTAACACTCTCTCGTCTTGATTGCTCTATCTGTCTCTCTGCTCCCTTTCACTTTGTTTAATCATACACACACACGCGCGCGCGCGCGCACACACACACCCAGGGGCTCCCTGTGTGTGCTGCTGACAGGCGGTGAGAGGCGAGATATGCAGCAGCAGTACATTGAGACACGTCCAGCTGTTTGCAGCCGGCTCTGGGCCGGATCCAGTCTCCAACGGGAGCGGGGGTCAGCGGCGAGAACAGGGCCGCTCACCTCTCCTGTGAGCCGGCCCATCTGGTGGTGGAGGCAGGGGTCGCTGAGTGAAGTGGGGCTGATGGTTAGTAGGGGTGTGTGTGTATGTGGGTGGGGGGGGGGTGTTGTCTCCTCTGAATCCAGGAAGGAATGTGGGGGTCAAAGAAGCTGTTGATTTGCTCTGAACCCTTTCTTCACTGCATGAAGAATGAGCTGTGCGGTGGAGCTCCTTGACTACCGCTGTGTTGCCGTCTCCCTCTCTCCCTCCTTCTCCCTTGCTCTCTCAGTACCATGCTCCCTATATCACATTCTCTCTCTTGCTCTGTGTCAAGCTCTTTTTCTCTTTCTCTCTGTCCCCCACCATGATCCCTATAGCTCACTCTCTCTCTGTCTTCGTCTTTTATAGTTTCCCTCTCTCCCTCTTGCTCTGACTCCTGCTCTCTCTGTATCCTGCTCCATCCCTCCCTTCCATCATCAAGGGTGCATGAATGTATAGGGTGCTCAATCTTAACTCTCCCAGTAATGTTTGGTAATAAGAATGACAAGTTACTGCCTTCTTTACTGCATCAAACAGTAAAATCTGTTGTGTGCCTAACTTTGATTTACATCTTTCAATCCATCCATCCTTCCTTCCTTAATGTGGACATGTTGGTCTGTCGGTCAATGTAAAGGTGATAAGACTTTGACCAGTTGGATAACCTAATATGTCTTCTCAACACAGATAGAATAGGACTCAACATGCTAACATAGCAAGGGAGAAATAGAAATAAGGTGTGAAAAGAAAAGTCATTTGACAGTTGCGCTGCTTGTTCTGTTTATTACTGGCATAATATTTTGAGACAATGTCAAATATTTCATAGGCTCCTGCATAAACATTTCCATTCAGAGGTAAAATTGAACACTGGAATAGACGATTTCTTTGAGTATTCACAAAAAAGAACCAACAAAGAAAATAACTACAAAGCCTCGTCTGAAAGGCGATCCCGGTTTCAAAAGAAATGTGTTTTGTTTTTGTTTTTTTACACATGCTGACACCACGAGCAAAGATAACTGCTGTTCTACAGTTCAGTAGCTATAATACACACAAGCTTTGATTTGACGTATTAGTTGAGCTTATAAAGGCAACACCATTTAACTGTGTTAAATTCATTTTTGTACACAAAATATCTGAAGACATTTAAAGTAACACTGACAGTAAGATCGGAACCAACACGGACCATAAGTACAGAGACAAAGCCACCATAACTTAATTACCTAAAGCATTCGTGAGTATTGCAACTGTGAAATTATCATCCTGTTCTGTAGAGTGCAGGTATCTTAAATAAGTTCAAGATTAAATACACCGTACAGTCACTTCTTAAATACATAATGTGTCCTTTAAGTTAAATTTGCCATTTAATTGAATTATGTTTCATAACACAAATGTCACTTGGCGTATCTTTGTATCTGCAAAGAAATGTACATATTCTCTGTTTAAATAATATTGATAGTAGTACATTCAAAAATAGCATAATAGTTCATCCATATTATTGCCGTGGTTTTTAAATATGCTGTGATGCAGGGGTATTTGGCAGGGTCATTAGTGCATGGGGCCTGCCTGGGAGTTGGTCCAAACCAACTGGTTTCCATGTTTAAGCCTCTGCTACTCAGGATAAAACAGGAATTACTGTTCCTTTGTCCAGACATTGAACCTACTTCGTCCTACACTGGATGATTTCTATATTGCTACTCTCGATTCAGAGCCAATCTCATCGAACGCAGTGTGCAGTCTTACAGTCTGACACACCCTGGGTACTTGCTTTGGAGATCCTTTGTATACAAGTACAACGCTAACTTATACAGAGGCCGTGCATCTTGCTCCAAATGTTGCCCAACTTAAGCCTCAACTACACAATCTTTTATGCACAAATCTTTTTTACAGATTTATGTGAGAATGAGATGAGTCAACAAGCGAACATTTGAGTAAATAGACACAGGCGGTTAAGGAGCTGGTTCCTAGGCATGGAACCAGCTGATGATGACTCATCAGTGAGTGAGAAATTGAGTAATTTATCCTGTAAACTCTTCAGCAGTTTCCTTGTGTCAATCAAAGTCTTTTTTCTTGCTTCTCTTTCTTTCTTCTTTTCTTTCGTTCTCGCACTCTCTGCACAAAATATTTTCTTTATCTTCTCTTTTGACAGCTCATCCTTCCTATTTGGTTACCTTTTTTGCCACAGAACAGCCATCTCGCTCTAGCTCTCACTCTCTCAGATCTATCCATCGGAGTTGCTTGAGAAACTACTACCGGCAGCCACAGCCCTCCACCACCATGTCCTGGTAGTTCTTGAGCACAACTCGGTCTTGGGGGTCCAGGTAGAGCAGGGCTATGGGGCTGAGGGAGGTGGGCACGCAGCAGGCCCGAGGCACTGCCCCGTTCACCGAGTTCACCAGCGTCTGCACCATGGCGTGGCTGGACGAGTTCATGTGGTCGGCCAGCGGGAAGCGACACTCTCCCAGGCAGAAGAAAGCGTCATAGCCACTGGGCGCTATGATCCACTTGTGCCAGCCCACGTCTTTGAAGTCCACATAGAGAGGGTGGCGACGGCATCGGGCCCGCGACAGGCGTTTCAGTTTTGCAGCGCGACCTCCGTTCCTTTTCACCCTCCCTCGGTCACTCCAGCCCATCCCCGCCTCATCAGCTACCCAGCTTGGCCCCGAATGGACCCTTTTCCTGCCCCTCCCCATCTTGGGGCTTCTTCTGCGGTCCTTACTACTACTGCTGCTGCTACTACTCCTGGACCTGTCGTTAGGACTGGCCCTCCCCCTCTTCCACTGGCCAACACTAGAGACTCTTCTGCCATGTGCCAGGGGCTCTCCACGGCCATCATGGCTATAAGTCACCAGCAGGGGTCTCTCTTGGGCCCAGCTGTACTCGTTCTGTCCCAGGGACCTGCGCACCCTCAGGTGTCCTTCTCCAGATCTCTCCTGCTTCTCCGGGTCCACAGCGGAGAAATAGCCAGGCTCAGGGTGTGAGCTGGTGCTGTTCTCTGGGACGATCTCCAGGACAAAGCCTAGACTGCCCCTCTCAGCCAGGGCCTGGTGCAGGAGTTCCGCATCAAGGCTGAATGTTTCCCAGGAGCCCTCTTTATCACTATGGAGGCCGGGGGAGAGTAACCGCGTTTCCAGCAGATCGGGACCATGGTGGTCTTTATCTTCAGAGAGGTACAGGTTAAGCTTGTGGGCCCCGGAGCCGATAGAAACCCTGGTGTTCCAGAGAAGCCGCAGCTCAGCAGAGACCAGTCTCTCATCTTGGGGGATGGAGGATACGTTGAAGGATATGTGCACCTTCTTTTGGTCCTCTGCTGCTGTCGCATGTTCCTTGAGACGTTCTAAAAGGAAACAAGTCATGCAGAAAATAGTGGGGTTATTCAACCTACGTATGGACCCACCGTTTTAGAGACTCTTACCTAAACACACACACACACACGCATACTTTTTCCATCAGTGTCAAATGATGGTCTATGAATTCAAAAAAATTACCCATTTAACCCACAACACTTCAATGCCAAATGCATCTAGTGCCATAAAAAAGCGAGATAACGCAGTCAGCAAACAAATTACATGCACATTAGAAGGAAGTAAGGATAAGTGTGTTATGGCAACCTGCTATCAAACAAAAGATAGACAAGTTCTGTTTTATATGCTGTGCCCATTATTAAAGTCATAACAAATATCTTCTTGTGTCATAAATGATAATTTTAATACGTCAGAAAGGCCTGATTAAAAACGCAATAGAATGGATGTCCTGATATGCTGATATGTGCTGAGACAGTCTTATGGATTTGTGTAAAAGGCTCAGGGAACACCATGGAGATTTATCTGTTTTCCCTACCGGTATGATGGAAGCTGCGTATGGTGTTGGCCTGCTCAACATGCTGGCTGGGGAAGCTGAAGGCCGGGTCCTCTACCAGATGGTACTGCTGCTGGTGAAAGCGGTACAGATCCAGAAGGTACTGGGGCACAGTCACCCCTGGCCGGGGCTCGGGCTGAGACTGCAAGCCCAGGCGTTTCAGGAGAAGCCCCTGGATGGTCTGAGACAGGCTGGGCTCGAGGACCGGAGGAGTGGGCGGCGGCGAGGGGGACGTCAAGGAGGGCGGGGTGGAGGACACACGGCCATGGTCAATGTGGCCGGTGTCTCTGCCCTGGCGACTAGACGAGGCTTGAGGTAGCAGCAGGACCATGAGGAGCAGGAGGTTAGCAGGGAACATGGTGGAACTAGAGGAGGAGGAAGAGATGATGGTAGCAGTGAGGACAGAGTCATGGTGGGGAGAATGAAGGCAAGAGGGGAGCAGACAGAGAGGATCGAAAGAGAAGCAAAAAAAGGGAGAGAAAAGTTGTCAAAAAAACTAAAACCCAAAACTTGAAAACCCTTTAGAGATTAGTGAAGGTTAACTGGAGGTATTTAACCCTGTTGAAACCAAACCCCTGTCTTGAATGTATGTTCGTGTGCCAGATGTGTTTCATATAAGAACCGTGTAAATCCCATTTGACATTATCTTATAATATACAGTAGTGGATCAGAGGTCCCGCTTTACAGGTAATTCCTATGAGATGGTCGCCGGCTCTGTATATCATGCTTATGTCATCTGTTTCCTGTACACACTAGTTTCTCATTAGTCTTCAGCCTTCATGGGGCATGTGTTCAAGAAATTTACTGCCTACATATCCCTGTGTTTGCTTCTTACACATGGCTTTAGAAACAGTGCTACTTTTGTTTTCTCATTGCTTAATTTATGGCAGGCCACTTTCTCCAAAGGCCTATATATTTCTTAGGACACCCAAACACAAGAGACAAGGAGTGATTAAATTATGTTACTTGATGTTAGGTGTTTGTATGTGTTATTTTAAGACTTGCACATTGGTTGTACATGTGCATGTTTGTGCATGTTTGGAGAGAGTTAAGGATTTTCATAATTTGACTGAGGTTGCTGAACAATGCAGTCCTTCCAGTTGACTTTATAGGCAAGGGGTTTCAGACCTCTCCCTATCAACATACCCCAATACTTCTTTTTTCTTTTACAGATCCATTCGCTTGAAATATGCAATCTAATATTCAGCCTCTTATAAATAATGTAATGCATACAAACATTACAATAATGCTGAAAACTTAAAAAACCCAAGCTCCTAAAGTGTCAGCTTAGACTGCGCGCAAACTATCTTCACAGTCAGCACACTTAGTTTAACTCTCAATGTAGGGAACCCAACCTATGGATCATTTTAATGGTCCATCAGCACAGTCAACACCAGTGAAACACTAGGTGGGCTGTTTTCGTGATTTCTTAGCATGGCTGGGAGCTCCTTCCACCCCTCCGACCCAAACAAGGGAGCAGCCTGTTAACCCCTGCGACCCGCTAAGTGCGGGAAGAGGCCCGCAGACAAGGGTCACGCCGTTTACAGCCCGGGACAACACCTCCACTCCTCTGCAACATGCACGTTAATGATTGAGCCAGTAATTACATGGTCGTAGGCTAACTGCCTTCTTGGGCCCACAGTGGCAATGCTGAAGTGGTTGAGTGGTCAGAACATGGACAAGAATAGACTGCAAGGAAATAGAAAATATTAGTCCTGTGTATAATGTTTCCCTGGATGGACGATGCCAGCCATCTGTTTAATACCGCAAGCTTCTCAGAGTATCTCCTTTTCTCCTCTTTGCCCCGTTATCTCGTCTGTGTAAAGGGCAGGGAACTGATCAGATCCCTGACAGCCAGATAACAGCGGTGTTTATGGCAGAACAAGCACATAATGACACCATAATGACTGCTAATCTTACCACAGTGTTAGAAATGCATTTCAAATCAGGTCACAGGTGTGAAGGTGTGCCTGTTTGTGTGTGCATGTGTGGGAATGTGTTCTCAGACGTATGTGTGGGTGAGTGCATTTAGGTAGGCTGATCAAAGTCAACTCTTTGGAAAACAAACTAACTAAGGAGTGTGTGTGTGTGTGTGTGTGTGTGTGTGTGTGTGTGTGTGTGTGTGTGTGTGTGTGTGTGTGTGTGTGTG
>JAOPJH010101973.1:521-15191 GCA_027122575.1 Merluccius polylepis
CCCCCCCCCCCCACCCCCCCCCCCCCACCCCCCCCCCCCACCCCCCCCCCCCCCCCCCCCCCGGGGCCCCCCCCCCCCCACACGACGGGGGAGCGGCGGCGACAGGATAACTAATTATCCGTCGGTCGGTTGTGCTCCTGGTGGCTTCTCCCGAACGCAACTCGTTGTTTCGGGCGGCAGGAGGCAGAGGTCTTTGTTTACTGCAAGATCCCTGTTGGTACAGCGAACACCCACTCGCGGGGTCCGTCCTGCAGCGGGATCCTGCGCTGAGGGATTTGATCTTCAAGGTTTTCGCCTCCCGGTAAACACGTTGCGAAGAAACGGCCGACCACGACGATGGAGGCGGTGTGCTGTCCATAGCGGTTGACACGCTTCTGGAGAAAAAGATTTAGCAGCGCAGGGCTGAACCTTTAGAGGCAGGTAGGAGGGATCGCCGTACACACAAACACGCATGCAGACACAGACACACACACACACACACACACACACACACACTGTTAGTTTCAGTTCCCTTGAGAAGCTACACAGAGTCTCTATGAAGCTGATGTAAGCTAAGATACCTTCTGTGGGCAAAATGGCCGCCAGTACTCCACTCAAGTGCTCGTAATATATAAATGAACAAAATGAAAAATGTGTAATTATACCCAGAAATGACGTGCCACGGACACATTTCTGAGCCTCTTCAGTAAACACAGGGAACACATTACAAATGATTGCATCAATTAGCTCAAACACGTCTAAAGCAACCTTGTCCTTTGGTTGGAAATACTTAAAACTTCATCAAATTATATTTTTTATTTATTTTATTTAAAAGGGACCAAGTACAGAAACAAAAATGTCATCACCATTGTAGCTTAAGCTAATTGGCATCTGTGGTCCCTTGGCAGGTCAAAGCAAAGAAAGCACACTATCAAACAGTACAAGGTAAATACATAATACAAAGATATACAAGAGAGAGAAAACAAACAATAATAGACAATATTTTCCAGTCATACTAATCAATCTAAAATCAACATAAACTCCTTATAGATATTGTCAACTTCCACAGAAGTGCTTAAGGTCATATTTTTTAGGTTATTCGACAGTTTTTTGCATGTGGTAACGGATACTAAATGAGTTATAAGGACCCATTCAGCTACCTGCGGTGAAGCAAGGCCACTTCCATGGAGGTAATTACCAAAGCCCACTAGTCACCTGGGTAACTGCAGTCACTGGGCTACCTGGTGACCACCAGAAAAGACCTTGCAATTTTATTCAATCGGTTTTGTTTTCACACTCGGCACATAAACATGTATTTGATGATTATTATTAAGTGAGTACATTGCCAAAGACTGACACTGTAGCCTCGCTACACATAACCCCTGAGAATGGAAAACTTTCTAAAGAATTTGAATTAAATTCTCTAAAAAGATTCATTTATTTGTTGTTGTTTTTTTTGCAGTGGTGATAGATGGTCACAAAATCAGTCACAGCTCCAAAGCTTACTAGTAGCCTAAAAATACAATCACGTAATATTTGACAATGAATAACAATACTAATGCACTATATTAATATAGCACTTTTAAAAGCAGATGTTATGCTTCACACAGTAATTAGGGTATGTCGTGCTAAGGAAGCTACTTGCGGATGATTGATGAGTGACAGGTTATTAGGATATCTCGATATAGAAATGTTTTTTGTGCTTTCAATGAGCCTCGGCGGTGAAACACGGCTTCTGATCTAATCTAGAAGATATATCACAGAATGCTATTGATTGGCACATTATTGCTGACGGCTATTACTCATTACAGCATTTTGCAAGGTCGCCGAGGTCGCAGCATCTCACAGCACCTGAAAGGTCAGAAAAGGAGAGAAAATGTACTTTTCTCTCCTTTCTTTGGTGGTGCTACGGACCAGTGCTGGGTGAAATGTTAATATTCAAACAAATTAAAGTGCCTTTTAAGTCAGAAATGCTCCCCCTGCATCGGGTCATGGTGGGAGTTAAATTGTTTGCTCGGTTCGAATTAGAATAGTGCCGGGAGCTTTAGGGCTCAGTCCAGTCCTTTGGACAAAGTTCTTGAACTTCAGCTTTCTTTAAAACCATCTAACTCATTAGCATTGCATTTTTCTTTTCTTGATGCAAAGCAGCAGTAGTAGCAGCAGCGGCAGGATTTTAAACTCTAAGTGGGTCAAGGTGGGTGATTGTGAGTGGGCTGAATCCAAGCCTATTCCATTTTAATAGCATCAAAACGAGATAGCGTTTTTCCTAGAAACCGATTGCTCAGACATCATTTTTCAATCAATGACCATGACTAGCGTGACTAAATATTCGGACATAAGAAACATCAGACCGGCGTGCGGACCAGCAGGATGACCCGGGCGTCTGACTCAGATGACCGAGGCTGTTGATGGGTCAACAGGTGTGATGCGTTACCGGTAGACATTACCCACTGCAGTGCTTCGCTGTTGTTTTCCCATGTTGGCAAATGAGAAAAGTGGCAGCCCCCAGAGCGCACTGATAACAAGTGAATATAACCTTGGTATACTCAGTCAGGCGTTCCTGATTTTGTACTATGTATCATTATTATCTGTATTGTTGTTATTATTATTATGATTATTATGATTATTATGATTATTATGATTATTATTATGTCCCAGATATTTTATTGTTACAGGTGCAGAGGTTTCACAAGAATCCATGCAACATGCCATGCAAAACCTTTTTCCTGCAAAACGATCACAAGGTAGACAGAAGGAATGACCGGCTTAGAGCATAGCAACCGATGATAGCAAGAACAGAGGTTTTAGAGTGGGTACAAGCAAATTGGGGACTCTTACTCTAATAATAACCGCTATTTCGAGCGCACAAGGCAGCATGGGTATACCTAGGCTAGAAGAATAGTGAAAGAAAATGTTAACTTCAAGTCTTGAAGAGTCGCGGCCAAAGCCGAGTCAAAAGACAGCTGTTCGCCAGCAGCAGCAGCCATTGTTTACCTCTAACACGGAACCGTCGCAACTCTGTCGTCATGGTAGCCCGGCTTCCGACTCCGCCCCTCACGCTGTGATTGGTCTGACCGATTTTGTGTTTCCAGCACCAAAAAGCAGACGGAGCAGTGCTAGACCCACCTGGCTGCCAAATAAATGTGCTGCCGCTAGGGGCGTCTAGATTTCTAGGCTAGCATCATGCTATTGCGCTACCCCCTTTTGCTGCTGTAACAATGGAAATTTCCCTGCATAAAATATGATTTTATCTGATCTGTGCAACAAAAGACTACCCAGTAAGTGTGTTGACTATGCTTCAGTGATATGGTTTTGTCTGTTTAGCACTCTGAGGAAGGCTACTTGAAAAAAACATCTGTAAGATGTGTCACAATAACCATCAACAATGCTGCCAAGGATCTGGACCCAGAGCAGGAAGAGCCACAACCCACTGTGGAAGATGAGGTGTGCTATCTGTCTGTCTATCTCTGTCTGTCTGTCTGTCTCTCTTTGTTATACTTTTTTTTTTTACATTGACTTGGACAGGTGTCTGCTAGAGATGAATCAAGTGTTGACACAAGGGAGGTCAAAAACGATGATATTGAAGATGATGAGGCGTGTGTGCAATCCAACGTCGGTGGCACGGTGCTTCAGTACGAATATCACGTACTGTTCAGCTGTAGCTTTGGAATGCCTGTGCTGTATTTCAGAGTCTTTGACTTAGGTAGGTGTTTGTATATTTGTGTGTTACATAGAGAGAGCACTTTTTGATTGTCTGAACATTTCCCCTTTTCCCATTCCTCAACACACCCCTGCCATCAGTAATTAACTCTAATGTTGTGGGTCAAACCCCAAAATATCAAATGTTTGGATGTCTCTGTGAAGACAGTAAGGCTATTCTCTATGTATGTCTTACCAGAAGGCAAGAGCCTGTGTTTGGAACAAGTGTGGGACACAGTCCATCCCAACTACAGGGTGAGGCTACAACAGAATCCATGGAACACCATTACTCAACAGGTAACTTGTGTATGCAGCTGAATACACAGTGTAAATACAGATAGTTAACTATAGACATAGACATTAGACATTAACAATGTAAACACCTCTTTGGCTCCTATTTATTTAGCATGTATGGGTTTCCTGTTTGGGGCTAATAAAGTTATGTTATGCCAACTTGGTCATATATATAGAATTGTGACATTATTTAAAAGTGTAATCAAATAATGTACCAAATGTGACAGATATATAAAAATATATATTTTTGGAAGGATGGCTATCGCAATTATTCACCTACATAATGCTGATTATTAGACATGTATTTTTCATCTAAATTGTCACAACAAATCCAAATGGTATTTTGGTATGTTTATTTTGTTTTGTGAATGTAGAGAAAGTGTTTGAGTTTCATTTAAACCAGATGCCCCCACTAATGTGCTGGTTCTTCTGTTAATTTGTATGTATTGGTCTAAAAGTGTATCTGATGATTCTACAACCCCTCAATGCAAGGAGCACCCAATGCTTGGCCAGCCCTTCTTTGTCCTGCACCCTTGTAAAACCGAAGAGTTCATGAGGCCTGTTGTTCAAGCAGCGGAGGCGGAGCACAGGTATTGTGTTTATATGTGAGCCAAGGGTCTGTTTATGTGTGTGTCTATGTGTGCATCCCCACACATTGACACACATGTGGCATGCATTCTAACTTGGTATTGTCGTTGCAGGAAAGTGAACTACGTGGTGACGTGGCTGAGTGTGGTGGGGCCACTAGTAGGGCTGGATCTCCCATTAAGCTACTCCACACTACTCCATGCCGTCAATGAACAGAGCTCCTGTTAGTCGGTCCCAACTTATCTGCTTTGATCAATGCAGTTTGACATTAGAGGACTGGAGAGGAGGACACTTGAAGAAGAGTTGTTGAGACTTCTATACATTTACACTTTTTCAAATAGAGGTGCATATCAATGCACCCGGTTCACCTTTCCCAGATGTGTTTTCTGACACAACTGCTCATGGTGGAGGAAAACGGTTGAAGGCTGTACTTGCTGCCTACCAACAGGAGATGGACAGCTTTGTTAGTAATTTTAAATGTCAGTAAGACTAAAGCCCCCAATATATACAACATTATATTTTGGTGTGTTTGCATGGTACAATATAGTCCCTGCAATGTGTGGGCTGGTTGTTTAATGACTCAAGTAGCGGTGAGACTACACGCAGTCATTCATGTGGTATTCTTGACCAATTACAGACAGCAGTGTATTGGGGTTCAAAAATCTAAGTAGATAAAGTGTTCCAGTTGCATACTTTTAAATGCATTGAGTACCCCAAAGCAAATGTTGGAGTGAAGGGAGAGAGGTCAGCAGTTAAAATGAGCAAAACCAGGGCGATCGCTGTTGCCCTGGCAGTGAGTTATACTCATATAGACATATTGTTGTTTTTTTACCTATACAATAAACCTAATGGACCATATTCTGCATGCATTGCATGAACTGTACATGTATTACAATATTATCTATTCAGTAATTAAATGTTTTTGTGGAAACATTTACTTAACTACAACTTAAATGAACTATGCCAAACATCTATGAATATGGTAATTACAAATGCCATAAGTCAATCACTGAATCTCACTCTGTTGAAGAACAAAGCCATCTACATTAAAAAAAAAACTCAAAACAATCCCAATAAGAAAACTCGAGCCTTGTATGTTTTTTATGCTGATTTTAATTTATTGAGGAATATTATTGAGGAAAGGACACAGCCAGCTTAAATCCTAGTAGTTAACTTAAGTTTGTTAAGTGTTCTTAGAGCCATCATCTCCAATGAAAAAAATATAAAATGTATGTCCTTATCGACCATTCTCAAACATCTGAAACACTTGGTGGTAGACGGTCACTGAATAATTTAGTCACCCGACCATATTTCGATGAGTGTTCACCTCCTGACTGCGCCGCGTCTGACCCTAGATAGGAATAGTTCACGTACTCGGAAATAAAGCACTCATTGAAATATGGTCGGACCTCGGGCGACTATATAAAGCAATGAATTGTGGTCACTCACAAAAACAACAGACGTTTATACAATAATTCAGTGGATGGTGGAAATGGGGTTATATTTAATTTGTAGGAACACCAAAGCAAAAATGAAAAAAAAAAACGACCGCACAACGTTGTTGTTGCTCCATTATTTAGTCCACAACAAAGAAGTGTTTTATGTCCAATGGACGAGCAGTGTGACATGTGTTTACATTGTTTCGTTTGCTTGACACTTCCTTGTGAACACTAACCGTACCAAAATGCAATTAAATACCATCTTCACCACTGAATCGGACCAACTTCCATATTCAGGCTAATAACAACCAGAAGGTGGCGCCATTGCCAGTGTTAAATGAGTTAGGCTTACTGAAATAAATTGTGCTCCATTATTGTTTGCAGATGTGCATCCATAAAATGTGCCGTAGAAAAGGGGCAATACAAGTGAAATAAAAGTTGAAAAAGCAACACGAAAAATAATGATTAAGATTTTCAATGTCAAAGGTTAGCCATCTGTCCTTTTTTAAGCCATTTTTAATTTGTCAAATATTAATGTCAGAATGATTTGTGTAGGTAATTAGCTGATAGCCTAATTGTTTATTATTACACTGCCAATGTTTAATTCAGTGCAACCAAAGGGTTATTTTTATAATGAGTTGCCCTGTGTTTCCGTCAGACAGCCGTCTATCTCAGTCTACTAACAGGCTCTGAGTATCAGCAGGGGGACACACCAAGGTGGCTCTGACCCCTGAGCTAGGATCTGCGGATGTCCGGAGGTTTCTCACCACGGGACACTAGAGCACATGATGGAAGAAGCCCTTCAACTGACAGACCAGGAACCTGTGCACCGGTCACTGTTCCCTTCCATCGACCTCCCTCTTTGCCCTCATTCTTTGTTATGTATAAGGCCTGTTATTACTCATTTGTTATATTATTATTTATTATCTTTATTTCTTCTTTCTCTCTCTGTGTTTTATTACTGTGTATTAATGCATTTGCAGCTGGTCATTGTGTTATTTTCCCTTTCTCCTGCACACAGGCCTAATCTGTGGCTATTTGTGTGTCTCTCTGAAACCACATTCAGACAGGTAGCCCCAAACCACTGGTTGGCCAACTGCTTTGCTATCCTTTGGCACATTTAGAGTGAGTGTTCACATGATGGGACAAACTGATTCAGGAATTGATTTAGATTTTCCACAATATCACACCCTTCCACCCTCATTTGTTAGAAATGTATACGTACAACTTTAAAACTACTACACTAACCACTGTCCATCAAACTTCAGCTCATTCACTGTCCCATTCATAGATATATTTTGGCTGAATCAATTCTAAGTTTATTTTTCACCTTTTTTGCATTTTAGAAAAAAGTGATGTCAAAATTGGCCAAAATCTGTTTTTAGACACATTTTTAGAGTAGGCTCATGGACATATTGGCTTGAAAGTTAAGCAGGAAATTGTGAAAGACAAGAGTGGAAAACTCCTCACACTTCCCCTCGTCTCCTCTTGGCTTTCTGTTCATCTGTCCGTCTCACAGAGGGGGGAGTCTGTGGCAGGCTGCCCATCTGTGCTTCCTTCAACCTCTGCCTAGCCCCCCCTCCCCCCCCAGGCACACAGAGTCAAACTGCCATGGTACCGCTGAGCAGACCAATTAGCTCCACTCTCCCCTGCCCCTCTTCTGCGACCATGTGAGATGGTATTCATACGTGTGTATGGGGGGGGGTGTTGGTACAGAAACATTCTGTATCAACAATCACATCATTCTTTAAGTTATAGTTATTAGATAGTTTTACCAAAGTTGTGGTAACCAGACAGAAACAATGTATAAAGCAGCAGTCTTTAAATGAGGAACTAAAGAGATTGACAGGATCAGGATTGGTGAGTTAGTTTAGAGGGTAGGCAATGAAACAAATGGAGAGAAAATTAAAGCATGTATAAGAACCCATTGAGATATGATATCTCCTCCTATGGAACATGGAAATGATGGCTCCAAATCCCTCTCTCTTTCTCAGGACACAAACAGAAACATGATGAAAGACTCACTCATTAGTCTATACTTTCAGGTTCCTTAGGCTACTGTACCTCTATGTGTGTGTATGTGTAACTGTTGCATATACCGCATTTATTCATAGTTATTACTTTAAAAGCCATCACACCCAGGTTAGGCTACTAATATAGTTGTTTCTACATTGAATTACTTGACTCAGGTTTTAGCTCTAACCTCACATGGCCAGGAAAAGGCAGTTTCCTTTTTTTGCAAATGTAATGTAGTTTGTATCATTTAAGACTTTTTATGTATGCAGTTTTCTTTGTTTTTTTTCCCCACAAACAAGTATATGCACTACTAAGGCAAACCAATTGTTATTCAGGGTCAACTCCTCCAGCCCCTATAATGAGCAATCAGGATGTGATCAGAGCCTTTCCTGATAGCCACAAATACACCTATTCTAAAGCCATTGCCAAGCTAATCATCAGGATTAATGCTTCATGTGAAAGGGTACTCTTGTATGACCTTGAGCTCTCTATACACAGGGATTTCTGTGTGCTCAAATGATTCTGCCCAGTTTGTAGCCACAGCAGTTTAATCTACCTTTCACATCCTCCAGCTAGGGGCTCCTGTGTGCATTGGCACAGATCCATTACTACTTGGCACAGGGCTCAGACAGCTGTTCAGTGAGTAGCCAAGCCTGTCTGCTCAAATGTTAAGTCAATTGAAGTTTCAATGTAATAGTCCACTGCATAGAGAGCCTAACTCCCTCCCCTTCCAGTGGACCACCATGGGACCTTATTTCAGAAAAGAATATGTATGGTAGTCAACGGCGAGAGACAAAAATGTTTTGATCCCATCTGAAGTGTGCAATGAATTACACTTATTTGTCAATTTAAAAGCTAATTTTGCATGAAAGAAAGTTTGTCATAAAAACTGTTGAAGTATAACACTAAGAAGTATAAGACAGAAAGACAAACCCAAAAGTTGCGTAAGTGACGTCATAACGTTATCTCTCCACAAGCTACCCAGAGCCACTGAAGCTAACATTAACGTGATGCCTGTGTGTTTCATACCAGGATGAAGTCACACGAGCAACTGGGCTTGCTCGTTCTTTCGCTAACCGGTTGATAAAACTACCAGGAGTTGCTGGATAAAACATATCAGGTAAATGTTGATGTCATCTGGTACAGGACCAACAGCTTCAACATAAGTAAGCTTCTACAGAGTATCCTAACACTGTAACTTGGCAAAATAAATAAACATAAGGAAATGTGTTCCCTACCCACTGTCAGCTGTTGTATGAACAACTGAAATCCAAGTCAGTGTGGACATGGGATCTAGCGCAGCAGTCAGCGACTTCATCTACCTTAACCTACTCTGATGTACCGAAGCCCACAGCAGTCTGCATTGATGCTGATTCATCTCCATGACGAGGATTGGAGGCCTGTGGCAAACTACTCAACTTGCCTGGGTAAGGTTGGACCCAGGTGCCCTCAGATCGAGGTGAGGGTCTGGCGAGGGTCTGGCGAGGGTCTGGGCCTGTGAGAAATTTGAAAAATACCCCTGCAGACTAGAAGGATTCGAGTTAATCACAGACCATAAATGAGTCCAGTGCCACTGATGAACTCAAACAGCTGAAGCTGACTACTTTTGCCCAGTATAGGAGCAGAAAAGATAGTGAGTGATAATGGCCTGCAATTCAACAGCGATAAATTCAAAGAATTAGCATGTGAGCTCGACTACAAACACATATTGGGCCTGCAGACAGCAAAGTGGATATTAAAGAGGAATTTCACTTTATAACACTTCTGGGGTAATTTTCACACCTAGCCTGGCTTTTTGTGCACCCAAGACAGTTTTTAGGTTGCTTGCTTCAATAAGCAAGCAACCCCCCATCTTGCCCCCATCTAATAGGAGTCTGTTCAACATCAAACTCCACATTAGACTCATTGTAAACACACTGCTCCCTGCTTCTCATGACCGATATTGTTCTTCTAATTAATGTGTTGGCCTTCATTTTTCGATAAGTTATTTCATTTAAATGTCTAACGTTAGAAACATTTCATGGCAAAATCAAGAAGAATTGACACATACATTAGAAAGACAATCAAAAAAAGGGTATCAAATATCTAAATATTGAAGCAAGCAACCTTAAAACGGTCTGGGGTAAACACAAAAGCTATCACTATCACGCATGTGCTATATAGGTCTAATCCATGCAGCAGCACAGGGGGGTCATGAAAGGAGCGTCCACGTCGCGGCCCTGGGAGTATTGACGAGATCGACAAGATCGACAAGATCAACTAGATCGACTAGATACTGCTAATCCTATCACCACTACAAGCAACAGTTACAAGCTACAAAACAGCCACAAGCTACGCTACAAGCTACGCTGAAAGCTGCAAGCAAGCCACAGAACACCAAGAGAAAACATCATGCCTGGAGATAGACACAAAGGTCGATGTCGTAAACGAGGGACCTCCTCAAGGACGGCATTGACAGTCATATCTATGAACATTGAAGGGTTCTCCTCTGCAAAACAAACCATCTTAGCCAACTTATGCAGCAAGCAACACTGTGACGTCCTCTGCTTGCAAGAGACGCACAGAGGGAGTGAAAACAACCGCCCCACCATACCAGGAATGGTCCTGGCCATTGAGCGACCTCACCGGCAGTACGGCAGTGCTATATTTGTAAAAACAGGCTCAGCTATAGAAGATACAGATATGTCAGATGACCATAATATCGAAGTCCTATCTGTTGAGCTAAGCAGTGTTGTAGTAACATCTGTCTATAAACCACCACCTGTAGACTTTGTATTTCCCCAGCCAATCCCCAAAGTACACGGCAAACCACAGATCATTATTGGTGACTTCAACAGCCACAGTACCCAGTGGGGCTACCCTGAAATGAACAAGGATGGAGAAGCAGTAGAGGACTGGATGGATACTAACCAGCTAAGTCTTATCCATGACCCCAAGCTACCACACTCGTTTTTCAGTGCTCGCTGGAAACGTGGCTACAACCCAGATCTCACCATGGTCACAAGTAACATCGCTGGACTGTGTAAAAAGACTGTGCTGGACCCTATTCCATCAAGCCAACACCGTCCCATTGGGATCCTAATCAATGCAGCTGTAGTCCCAACCATCGTGCCCTTTAAAAGGCGCTTCAACTACAAGAAAGCAGACTGGAAAGGTTTCACCAACGAGCTGGAAGAAAAGATCAAAAATATAATACCAGTTAGCAAGAACTACGACCAATTTGCTAACCTGGTGCTGAAAACTGCTCGGAAACATATCCCACGAGGCTGTAGAGTTGAATACATACCTGGACTTTCAAAGGACTGTGCAGGACTCTATGACAACTATGTCAGCATGTTTGAAGTAGATCCCTTCTCAGAAGAAACAACTGCCCAAGGCGAGAAGGTGATGGAAAGCATTGCCCAAGAGCGAAGCAAGACCTGGAATGCTCTTATAGAGTCCACAGACATGTCAAAAAACAGCAAGAAAGCATGGGCACTTATTCACAAGCTACGGGGTGATCCTAAAGCAGCTCCTCTGCACCCAAAAGTCACTGCCAACCAAGTTGCCAACCAATTGCTTGAAAATGGAAAGAGTAGAAAGAGAGGGAAAAAGACCAAGCTGAACCGCAAGAAATACATCGAGGACCCTGCTTTTACAAGACAGCTTACTATGGAAGAGCTGGAAGGGGGAATCTCTATCCTCAAACCAGGAAAGGCAATTGGACTGGATAATATCGCAACGGAACAGATCAAGCACTTCGGTCACAAGGCAAAGACGTGGCTTCTACAGCTCTACAATGAATGCTTAACAACACACAAGCTCCCTAACATCTGGAAGAAAGCCCACATTATAGCACTGCTGAAACCTGGGAAAGATCCATCCACTCCCAAGAACTTCAGACCAATCTCACTTTTGAGCCACACCTACAAGCTCTTTGAACGTCTGATCCTCAACAGAATTGGTACCTTTGTTGACGAACACCTCATCCCTGAACAAGCAGGTTTCCGCCCTGGTAAGTCGACAACTAGTCAAGTACTCAACCTCACCCAGTACATCGAAGACGGATATGAGGAAGGGATGGTAACTGGTGTGGTGTTTGTCGACCTCTCAGCTGCCTATGACACAGTCAACCACAGACATCTCCTCAGCAAGATCCTGGAGACCACAAGAGACACCCGTCTGACAGAGTTGATTGAAAGCATGCTTGAAAATAGGCACTTCTGCGTTGAGCTAGGAGGAAAGAAAAGCAGGTGGCGAAGACTCAGGAATGGCCTCCCACAGGGAAGTGTGCTTGCACCACTTCTCTTTAACATCTACACCAACGACCAACCAAAAAGTGCAGACACCCGCCGCTTCATCTATGCAGACGATCTTGGCATAGGTGCACAAGCCACTGATTTCAAAGTTGTGGAAGACAGACTCTCCAACGCTCTGGCAGAGCTAACACCTTACTATGAAGAGAACCACCTACGTGCAAACCCATCTAAGACACAGGTGTGTGCCTTCCACCTGAGAAACCGTGAAGCCAAGCGCCAACTGAAGCTCAGCTGGTCAGGAATCTCCCTTGAACACTGTGAGCACCCAGTATACCTAGGGGTAACCCTGGACAGATGCCTCTCTTTTAAGACCCACACTGAGAAGACCAAGTGCAAAGTGAGTGCAAGGAACAACATCATCCGCAAGCTCACTGGCACAACCTGGGGTGCTAACCCACAGACTCTGAAGTCAACCGCACTAGCCCTCTGCTACTCAGCTGCCGAGTATGCCTGCCCAGTATGGGAGCGAGCTGCCCATGCCAAGAAGTTGGATCCCGCCCTCAATGCTAGCTGCCGCCTTATCACAGGCTGCCTGAAATCAACACCTACAGACCGTCTGTACATCCTGGCAGGCATAGCCCCACCAGAGATACGACGAAATGCAGCAAGCAAGAAAGAGCGCCAACAACAGTCTACTGACCAAAGACATCCTCTCTTCGGCCATGTGCCAGCCAAAAGCCGCCTTAAATCCAGAAAAAGTTTCCTGAAGAGCGTCCCACCCCTCGGAACACCGAGCACAAGCAGTGAAAGAGTCACTCGGTGGGAAGAAAGACTTGACAACCTCCCATCAGCAACAACAATGGAGCTAAAGGCGAGCGAGGCACTGCCCCCTGGAGCAGACACCAACTACGCAGTGTGGAAATGCCTAAACAGAATAAGATCTGGTGTTGGACGTGCAAAAGCCACTCTCGCCAAATGGGGATACCTAAATGACGGGGACGTTGTGTGTGACTGCGGCATTGAACCACAAACCATGCAGCACCTCCTGATATGCCCCCTACTGGAACAACCCTGCACAGCATCGGACTTGGCAGAGTTTAATGAGAAGGGACAGCAATGTGTTCAGCTGTGGCTGAACCACATCTAGCCAAGCCTTGTAACTGACTGTCTTGTGGACACGATAAGAAGAAGAAGGGGTTAGCTGTTTGAGTTTGTTCACAGCAAAGCCACAAAAAAAAGTGTCCTTTAGCCTTCGCTCAAGTTTCCCTTTTAGATCAGTCATTACGTTAAACCCAGAGGTGACGCTAAATTATTTGGCCTCAAGTCGATGCAGAGACCAGCTGTAGAATGTGACTGAGGCATCCAAGCTGCTTGCTGCACATCTTGTTGCATTGCGCAGAATAATTTGCAGCAAGCATGTCCTTTTGACCCAGTTTCAGATGAATACTGTTGTTTTCCATAGTTGACTCTGGCATTGTCTATTGTTTCCATATCTAGACCAGGCATCTCCAGGTTAGCCAGTAGCAGATTTTTTTATAGCTTCCGGCGTTTTGTTGCTATTTCTGTATTTCTGTTCCAACAGTGCATTTTTGCACGCCCTCCCCAAATAAAATAAAACAATCTCAGTAGTTAATTTTCCTTTTATATAATCCACATGCATCCGGAAAGCCAAAGCACAAAGCTTTGGCTTTTGTTTTTCCACAGATCACCCCTTTTGCTATTCGATCTCTCGATCAACTTCAGGGAAAAACGATAAAAGTGAATAGGCACCTGCGCCTTAATTGTTGCTTAATTGTTGTGCTTGCTAGCATGTCTGTTGATTGCGCCTTTCCCATTGCTGCTTATGTCCACGTTGCAACGCTAGGGCTGAGCCCGAATATTGGGACAGTCGTTAGTTCAGTAGGTTTTGGGAATCTCAATTCAGGATTTGAAATGCTTAGTTTATTTTTTAGGAAAAAGACACCTGCCTCCAAGTGAGAATTGACAAGACTGACTTTAAACTAACTGGCTGTAATAATAATAAGTATTAAATGCTCTTTCTCTCTCTCTCTCTCTCTCTCTCTCGATAGATAGATAGATAGATAGATAGATAGATAGATAGATAGATAGATAGATAGATAGATAGATAGATTAACGGAAAGCTATGAAGGATACATTGGTTACTTCCTTTAAATTTGTCCAAACAAAGGCTAGCTTTGGGAGACCACGTAGACCAGAGATGGGGGTAGCAATGCGAGACTACAGGAATCCTAACCTTCACTAGTGCACACACAGGCAGACACAAACACTCATTATGCTTGCGTCATTTCACATATACAACCTATTCACGCCTACTCATTAGAGCTGGGTTTCGATTCAAATTTCAAGAATCGATTCGATTCCGATTTTTAAGTTTCAGAATCGATTTTTTCCGATTC
>JAOPJH010102322.1:0-15177 GCA_027122575.1 Merluccius polylepis
GCGCAACAGAGGTGCATCGTAGATAAGAGGTGTTAAAGGTCCCCGATTTTAACACCAGGTGTGAGTGTGATTACAAGCCACAAGCCATTTCAAAATCTACCCTCTAGTGACATCACAAGTGGGAGTGTCCCATCAGCCCACCAGTTGGTGCAGTCGACTGGGTAGGCTGATCTACCCATCATACATCTGGATGGACACTCCCAGACCCATCTGTGATGATGGCTCGTAATGGATAATCACACTCACACTGGGAGGTAACATAGGGGCCCTTTAAGGTAAGGTTATTTGATCCTTTTATGGTCGTTCAGTGTCCACTTGGTCGCGCCAGAGAGTTTAAATAATAAAATATGACTCTTGTCTCGTCATGGATAGATGTATTATTCAATAGAAATAAGAATGAAAAGTTAAAAAGGGGGCAGGTCGCCTGTAGATATAAAGCACAACTGGGAAAATATGCTAACAAACTCATGGCTAAGAAATGCAGGTTGATTCATAAAGAAAAATTACATTAAAGATAAATGGACAGTAAGATAGTGAGTTTTTTCTGTGTTCGTGGCATTCACCGAATCTGCCTTATTTGCTAGATAGGCAATCAGTTGTTTTAAACAAGCACATGTATAGCAGCATTTGACATTGGAGGTCGTAAATATATGCAGCTAAATTATGATCTCAGATAGAAATGTGCTGAAAACTGCAGCGTTGGCCGACAATTCACAACTTGTAGGCCTAATTGGCAGATGAAATATCGTTTATTTGGTTTTCATTACGTTTTGTACCAAAAACGTTTACCAAACAGGCTTTCTTTCCTTGTTCACCAGACACATCAGCAGAGGTCCTCTAGCGCCCCCGCGGTCCAAGCAGTGAAGTACAGCTAGCATAGCAGCAGCCTGCAGACAAGAGACGCAGACAGCAGACACACAAATACACATTAAAAATCATACATACGTATTGAAAGTTATATTGACAACAACTTACACTTTAAAAACAAACAAAAAACCCGCTAATTGCTCACATACGCCACGTTATTATGAACAAACAGCCTGGAAGCAGAGCGCTGTTCTGAGCATCTCAGCGGCGGCGTCCCCGTTTGTGACGTCACAACATCAGGAGTTCGGTTCTTACCGTTTATACTCGGTTGTCATGGTGACGACGCACACACTTCTCAGTGGACATTGGCTGTTTCGGTTGATAGGACTTACCAGTCGGACGACCGTTACTGATTACCGTATCATCGATAGCTATATCGACATTTTTACTACCAGTTGGACGACATTTTTCAACCAGTTGGAGGACATTGATTCTACCAGTTGGAGGACATTGTTCCTACCAGTTGGGGGACATTGATCCTACCAGGCGGAGGACATTTATCGTGCCGGTTGGAGGACATGTTTCCTACCAGCTGGAGTAACGTTATATTTGTCCCGCCGATTACCTTCTCGTCTATTTGGAGGATATTTTCCCCAAACGTTTCATCTAGACGATATTTTCCCACTCTTCGAGCCAAAGTCAAGATGCAGGCCCAGGACTTTGGCGATGAAGTGTTTGTGGATTACTTCAACACCTTCATGAATTTACCTGTAAGTATTTTACCTCTAAGTAGTTTACCTGTAAGTAGTTTACCTGTAAGTAGTTTACCTCTAAGTAGCTTACCTGTAAGTAGTTTACCTGTAAGTAGTTCACCTCTAAGTAGTTTACCTCTGAGTAGTTTACCTGTAAGTAGTTTACCTCTAAGCAGTTTACCTGTAAGTAGTTTACCTGTAAGTAGTTTACCTCTAAGCAGTTTACCTGTAAGAACCTTACCTGTAAGTAGTTTACCTGTAAGTAGTTTACCTCTAAGTACGCTTAGAGCGCTGGCCACAATATTCATTTTTATCCATCATTTCTCCTAGGTTTTCGGACAGACACCCCTTTACATTCAATCCGAGAACAGATGGCATTTGTGTCCTGAGATCCCTGTTGGAAAGGTAAGCTTTCTATTCATTACGCTTAAAAAAAACAACAAGAACAGTCTTTGACATTATTGTTCTCATGGTCTCATCCCTGTTTGTATAGGTACCACAAACTGGATTCTATCAGTGGATTGAAAAACATCGCTTCCCGTACTTCAAACAGACGGAGCTCTACCACTGCTACTCTCTATGCAAAGAGCTGCTTCAGGACCCCCCCTCTTGTCAGCCAAAAGGTATCCCACCCCCTCATGTGGATGCACTTTGTTTCAGCAAAAACTCTCAGTAGGCAAATAGGAATAGTAAAATAGTCTCAATATTGTCTCTCATCGCTGGCTTCTATACTAAAAATCTATACTACAAACGTTTTATTAATGCTATTAAATCATCTGGTTGGTTAGGGAGGGCACGGTACAGCGTGGCAGACAAGTGGCTGCTGAAAAGGTGTCTCGGTTCTGTGCAAGGGATGAGACGCTTCTGCTCCTTCCTCCAAGGCACTCGAGGTTGGCCTTCCTCTTGGTCTCCCTACACTAAGAATACCATCAATTATATCAAGTTCATGTTTGCGTCTAGTTATTGCGTCTAAGTTATTTGACATCACTGACACGTGCGTGTGCGGGTGTGTGTCCATACACATGTTAACATGAAGGAGAAGACCTAGTGACATTCTGCCTGAGAGTGGGCCGGTTGCTTCACACGGACTGGCGGGGGAACCCAGGCCAGAGGACTCGCTACCAGGACGTCTATGCTGTCATCAAAGCCTTCCACCTCACAGAAGGCTCAAACATCACGTCCGCGTGTCGGCTCACCCCTGGTAAAAGTCAATGCCTTTCAATACAATCGTCTGTTGTTGTCCCATCATCCCAAAAAATAGCACAGGTTTCCTGTGGTGTGTACGCTCTCTCCGTACAGCCATGTTGTCAGAAATAGCCAGAAGCCAGCCTGGGAATGGGACGAGGGAGCCCATACTGACGCAGATGAGACAGAATGCGCTGAACAGCCTGCAGTCCTATTGGCTGCCTCGCTTTCTCTGGGTCTGCAGAAAGGCGATAAATGACACGAGCAGCTGCTCCTCTGTCGCCAAAGAGTACAAAGACGTGGCCTCTGGCATGCTGTTTCCCCAGACTCAACTTGGGCCTCCTCCGGATCCAAGCAGCTGGCGTCTCGGCACGGAAGCGACAAAGGGCGAATCTACTGTTGTCCAGTCTTACAGCTCTAAGCTGAAGAAGGTGACTCTCTTCCAGTGTCACCAAAGCCCTGGTACAGGATTACAGCTTGGGGCTGCAGACAAACCTGTCGGACAGCCGATCTGGTTACCGCTAGAAGACACGGAGGACGGCAATAAGTGCAACAACGTAGAGCACTGGCCGAAACCACGTGAAGCAGCTCACCACGCCATCGGTGTATCCCGTGATCTAAGGGGAGGCAAGCTGGAGAGAAATGCCAGCTCTGTTGCCATGGGGAGCAGAGCATCCCTCCCTTCCATCTTCAAACCTGGGGGCCAAGGGAAGGACACCTCCCCTTACTCATGCATAAAGACGCCCCAATTTAATTTGCTGTCAATAATGCCCGCCGATCATACAAAGAGGAGACAGCCAACGCAGCCGCCATCTACGGCCCGTTTCTCGGCCTGCGATGACCACCTGTCCATCGGCTTCTCTGCTGACACGCTCGCAGGACGTCCTTACGAAGACTTCTTAAGGTCTCAGGGACAGGATGCCATGCTGCACCACCTGGGGCTCTGGCAGGAGCTGGACAACTTGCTGAACCTGCTGCTGATGGTAGAGGACTGCTCCTCCAAAGCCCTGAGACAAACCCTGGCCCAGAGGATAGTGAAGCAATATCTGCTCCCAGATCACCAACAGGGGAGCACCCTGTCTGAGAACACAGCCACGCACCTTATCAAGTGGTTGCCCTCTGGAAACGTGATGCCCTGGATTTCCACTGCCAAGCAGGAACTCTGCCAGGTCGGAAACTAAATCAACTGTAGAGCATTAATGGACCCTGGACTGTTGCTAACATAGTGGCTCAGAAATCACGCTACATTTGTTCAAGTGGAATTTCATTGTATCCCTGTCTGTTCTTAAGCTGCGTTCACACCAAACGTGAAGCGAATGTTCGCCTCATTTTACTTGCGCGCGTTTGACCGCGGGATCATTGTGTTTACTCACACAAGTAAACACAACACGCAAATATTCGCCTTTCTCTTCCGGAAAAGAGGAGAGAAGGAAGGGCTTACCTTATGTAAATACCAACGTTTCGTTCCAAAAAATGTAACTCGAGCGAACTATTGCCGTGAGTTGAATCACACGAATTTCACATCGTTTGGGCCGTTCGTGTCGCGTCCTTCGCAACTTTCACGTCGCGCATCTTTGCATTGACATGAAAAATTAGCTTTGCGTTTGGTGTGAACGCACCTTAAGTGTACCATTTTGTTTAATTCCTTTATTCATGTTTATTTTACTTTTTTTTTTTTTTAGATTCTGGCTCCTACATACTACAGATTCTTAGAAGAAGAAGACAAATGTTTCCTCACCTATCTGGTAATTATTCTCTCTGATCCAATCTTATGCATGCACACACTTTAAAATCTCAAAACGTAACTCGTAACTCTCCACGTGCTCCAGTTCAATTCACCAACGGTGAGCGGGAAAGTCAGTTGTTGGTGTACAGCGACACCCGATGGACCGGATAAGCCAGTGCAGCAGGTGAGGCGGATAAGGGAGGCCCTGGCCCTGAGTCAGACCTACTACTGTTATGCCGTGGTTGGACATCTGAACGAGGAGACCTGGGCCTTGATGGCATTGGAGGATGTCAGGCGAGGAGGATCCATCCATCTGAACTACAAACAGTACAATGAGAAAGGTAATTGGGGACGCAGTGATTTCATAAAAAATGTAAAACCATTTAAAACTGCAAGTCTCGAAAGGTATTCACAGCCCACACGCACCGCCGACCCCAGCAACCGCCCTTTTCCAGCAATTGGCGGGGGCACACCACTCGGGGTCAATGCGAGAAGTGTCCGCAAATCCAAGTTATGGGCTGTTTTCGGAATCGCATACGAACGTACTAGTCATACTAAGTATGACGTCAAATTGAGTATGTAGTGCATTCACACTGCTTAGTATGTGGATTATGTGTATGCAAAAAATGCCTAAGACCAAAGACCTGTATGACCTTCCTTTTAAAGTTCTGGCTCTGAAGTACCCTATGGTCGCCATGAAGCCGAAAAGGGTCTGGGAGAGCAGCCTTTTGCAGCACAAACTGGAGGGTGAACCTTATGTTCAACTGGACGGTGAGATTATGGAATCATTTCATTTATTCTGTTGTTTATTTTGGTTGGTTTGTATTTGTTACTGTTTACCATAAAGAATAGCTTCTATATGCACGCATTTCATCAATATGAACTCCACATTTCCGATCCCGTCCCCATTAATACAGCGAGGGAAGGGAGTTTGCCTCAAAAGCAGAATTTGCCTCCAAAGCGGATTTTGCCTCCAAAGCCGCTCGTGAAACCAAGGTATGCCACTTTATAACACACAAAAGTGATTATGTGTAAAAGCTTGGCAGTATAGAGATCTCACGGGAGTTGTTTCCTCACAGGTACTTCGAGGATATCTTGAGCAACTCTGCCACACTGGCACACTTTGCCAGTCACCTCAAGCGGTTTCTTGCTGATAGGCCTCTCAAATTCTACCAGGCAGTAGAGAAACTGTGGATCAACCAAGGCGAGCAAGGTGTCGATCCGGCCGCCATAGAGAATATCGTCGAACGGTTCTTCAGGAATCGAGATGCAGGTAATCTTTTGGCTATTTAATCATTCATCCACTTACAGTGAAGTCCAATAGTTGTCATTAAGGAGCAGGTTGGGGTTGCTCAAAGATGGCTACATGTAGGCTGTGAACATTGGGGATCGAATCCAGTACCACCCTAGCCACAACGCTACGAGGCTCCTTGTAAAGTCATAATTTAGATGCAAATGGTTGCTAACATATTTACACAAACTATCCTTTGGGTTAATAAAAAAATTATAATAATAAATACAAATAAATACAAATAAAAAAATCATAAAGCATGGAACTTGCCTGTGTTTATATGTTCTGTAGTGAACCTCATTTTTGAATCATTCTGGTTTTGTGCAGCGAAGTCTCTTAAATGCAGCGCTCCGCTCGTGTCCCAGATCTCGCAGATGACGCATGTCAGCATGCAAGACCTGCACACTGCTCAGTGGCTGGTGACCAAGTCACTGGAGATCAACTGGTGGGTGACATGCATGGCATTTATATGTTGACACTTCAGTTAGTGGGATGAAATCAGACAACGGTGATGCTATGAACAACCGTGAGAGATTATGCTCTTCTTTAATCTTGATTTGTTTGCACATTCAATACTTAGCTATTATTTACAAGGTTTGCCATTGACAGGTGTAAAGATGTAAAGATGATCTGTATTAATGGTTTTCTAGGTTCACAAAGTATCAGGACACTTTCACTGAAATGGCATATGCTGAGCCAATTGTTCCTGTTGAATTGAAACAGGTGAGTTGTCAAGACTTGTAACATTTGAAAAAAATCATAATGCGATTATTTTTGACAGATATTGCAATTGCAATATTTTGCATTGACAATTTTCATTTTTACTGAAAAACTATTAAAATCATGATGGGACATTTGTTGGGGTCTGTACCAATTAAACATGTACATACATCTGGAGAAAATAGTGTGTAGGCCTAGCCTAGAAATCTAGACGCCCCTAGCGGCAGCAAATTTAATTTGCAACCAGGGGGTCTAGCCCTTCGTCGTTGTTTTTCGGTGCTGGAAACAGAAAATCTGTCAGGCCAATCGCAGCGTGAGGGGCGGAATCGGAAGCCGGGCTACCATGACGACAGAGTTGCGACGGTTCCGTGTTAGAGGTTATATTATTCTGGCAAAAATGGCAACAGTCGTTGGGCTCCATTCTCTCAAGATTGTTTGCTTACAGTTTCCACAATACACTTTCTTCTTACTATTGTTCCACAATCCACCATACGGAACCCTTCCCCATGGACTAATTTCCGTCGCTCTGACTACATCACCTTCTTCGTTGCTCTGATTGGTTGTAGCGCTATCCTATTGCGTGCAGAGGGAACTTGAAAGACAACCGTTTATCCCGCCCACACTGCCAATGGAGCAGTGCCAGACCTACATCTTTCTGATGTGGGTCTGGCTTGCCAGGCTAGCTGTTTGTGCCAGTACACCAGAAATTAAACCTGCCCTTTTTTGAACAGACCTCACTTATGTTCAAGTTATAACTTTATCAATAAAAAGTAATTAAAACCCATTGCGCACTTCGAATGGCTAGGTAGACATGCCACCATCTCACTTCCTCTCCACCACTAACACAACACCCTCTGGTTTTAATGTCCCACAATGGTCCTGCATAGGGCTGGACAATATAACAATATTATATCGATATTGTGATATGAGACTAGATATCTTCTAATATCGGGATATGGCATAAGTGTTGTCTTTTCCTGGTTTTAACGGCTACATTACTGTTAAAGTGAAGAAAAAGAAAACATGCTATATCGTGATATATATCGTTATCGAGATATTAAATTACCTATATCAGGATAAAAGATTTAGGCCATATTGCCCAGCCCTAGTCCTGCACCATGTTGGTGTAGAGATTGGCCAACATTGGTGGATGGTTGGTTTTTAGACAACACTCATTCAAACAATTTGATTTAAAAAAAAGTGATGGTTACATTGTACCAGTAGTGCAGATTTAGGTTCTTAGGCCTACTTAGACGTTTTGGGGGTAATTTGTTGCTCTGATGCAGCTCTTGTGGGGTTCAACATCAAAAACAATCAATTAAAGATTGTGGTCTAAAGTTGTCCACTAAATAAATGAGAAAAAAAATCAACCCTGTAATAATAATAATAATAATAATAATAATAATAATAATAATAATAATAATAAATGGGACTTATATAGCATGCAACGATGTTCACAACCTGGTGGAATTCATAATTCTCCTGTGGCAGAGACGCGTCACGTCAACAGCCCAGGAAACAAACTCCCCCAGTCGGACTGACCTCACGGGAAAATTCCTTGAAAAGCAAAGACATTCAAAGACATCTGGGCACTGCAAAAAAAGACCTGATAATGATCTGCAAAATAAATAAAAATATATAATTATAGGAGAGGGTGGCTAGGACTGCGGCGCTCAGTGCGCACTACGCAGATCCCAGCAGCGGCAGCCTGTTTCTATACAGGATATTGTGCCAGTTTAACTTTTTAACTCGTGTTTTTTTAACAATACAAAGCTATTGTTGAGTACATGAATACATACAACACAACATAGTCATTCCGACTGTGCCAAGCACTTTCCTTGTTTACATCGTAGCTTGTTGAGGCGTTACAACTTGGCTCGTCGTCACGTTGAAGCAGCAACGAAGTTCAACTGATGCATTACTAAGTTGTTACTAGTTAGGACATTACTTATATATTGGCGGTGCATCCAAATTTAGTAAACTGCTCATTTGAAACTAACTAGTGGTAAATAAGGACTTGGTAAGGACTTTATGGACAGACTTGGTAACAAACTTACGCATCGCTGGTGCAACCCAGTCCTGATTATTTGTGACTGATTGGTAGAGCCTTTTTCATTTTCTCATTGGGGGGAACTGGAAGGTTTATGGCCATATCTTTGTGGAAACATGAGTGAGAGTTGGGGAGAGAAGGCAAGAGTTTGTTGTGTTGGACTACAGAAAACGTAGCTTAGTGTTATCTAAAGGATTTACAAAAAACAATGGTTTGTTTGCAGGTTTCCACAGTTCTCTCTACAACTCAACTCTCGTGATTGCGAGAGTTCAGAGCGAGACTTCTCCTTGAGCAAGACTTGGTTAGACAAAATAAACAGAACGGCTCAAGCGGTAAAACAAAGGTTTTATTTCTCTGTAGGAATCCTTTCCATAATGTTGTCAGACATTTATAATAATCTGAGCCTGTCAGTGGCAAAACAAGCACTTTTAGAGGACGTACTTTGACTATAGGAGCCTTGCCCCTATAGCTTTACATTGCTGCCTTTTCGTGGCTGACGGCTGAAGCCCTCTCGCTCAATACTGGACCAATTGCAAAAATGGTTGTACGTAGACCCAGAGACCCAAAATGATGGAAAAATAGGGTCCAGGTTGAAAAATCCTTAAGTTATCCTTTAATTGTAACTTGTATATAAATGTGTTCGATTATTGTTTGTGTTTCTCCCCTCATTCGTCATTTAGGTTAACCCATTTAGTATATAGTCTCCCTCATGTCTCAAAAGGTCACGTTTGAGTTTCAGTTCTGGCTGTCTGTCGGTATGTTTTATGTTGAGCGCATTCATCTTTGTATTATTTTGACCTTGGTTACATTTTTGGTTATTCATCTCCACTACCCGTTTTATATTTATTTGGGTCAAATAAAACCCCTTTTGTGTTCCTGGCATCGGTCCCTCACAGTGGACATGCACCACATTCGCTGTGAATTCTCCTCTGGTTTAATGAGGGCTTCATGGAGCTCATGAAACGGATCCTTTTGGTCGGTTGGTGTGCCGGCACAGTATGATGAAAAAGGAAATTATGCCTCAATGTCGGTTTGCAGAGTCAAAATACATGTGCTAATCTTTAACTGGCATGAAATGTGTGCAAAGGGCAGACGTGAAGCTGTGCAGAAAGGTTACCGGTACAAGCGGAGGGGTTCACCCCGGATACATCACACTAAACAGTGTTTGATGTAAATGTAGGGTTGGGGCAGTGCAGACAGCGAGAGGACGAAGGGCTCCCCGCCTGTAACAGAGAGGGATGAAGGGCAGCAGGAGTTTGGGGGGGTTGTGATGCTCATGATAGCATGTGGCTGCCAGCCAAAGCTGACCTCAAATGACAAGGGCAAGGTAGATGGGGAGATGTAGCTTGCGTGCATGCGTGCATATATAAAGGTGTGGGAACACGTGCCACTGGTTGGTATTGTGCATCGTGTGAGAGCCCCTGGGTGAGAAGGGTGAGATCTGGGCTCTATTGTGGGTGGGCTAGTCAGGGGGGCACGTCTACAGACAGCCTAATGATACACATGTATTCATGATGAAACGATAGCCAACACACACACACACACACACACACACACACACACACACACACACACACACACACCAGGGAAGTGAAAAGAGAAACAAGAAATTTGTCCAGAGAAATTGACACACTGCCAACCTTGAGAGGAGTAGTAAAAAAATATATGAAAAAGACAATAGTAAGAATAAATGAGAGAAACTTTGTTGAACCTTCACTCAGCGCGCCATTCAACATCCTTGATGGCAAGGACGAGACCCGGCCTGCAATGGCCTCGCCACATTAAAAGTGCTTTGTATGCCATGTGACAACCTTTAACCGCCTGACTGGAGGTATTGTGTACACAGGTGTAAAGAAAAAAAAGAAAAAATTACCCAGCCAAACACTTTCAACTTTCAAGGTCAAACTAAACTCTAAACTCTAAACTCTACATTTAGAACCAACTTTGGAAGGGAACTTCTACCTGGCAACAGAATGCAGATCACAACAATAATGCATTGATACTTAACTTTTTAAAAATAAAAAAATAACTAGCGCAACCGGACAATAAATGGGTCCGAAGAAGCTACCAGAGGTCGACGACATAAAAAAGTTGCTCGACTTCCTTGCCGAAGAAGTTTCCGCTGTCAGGCTGCAGCAGAAGGGCATCTTGGCTCTGGTGGAGGAGGTGAAAGCCCTTCGCATCCAGAATGAGGAGAAGGATAAGAAAATCGCCTTCCTGGAGAACAGAGTTGCCGACCTGGAGCAATACACCAGGATGAACGACATCATCATCACTGGGCTCGATATAAAACCCCGGTCATACGCTCGTGCGGTGACCGCCACCAACGGGGAAGAGTCCGGGGACCTGGATGTGAGCTCCACGGAACAACAGGTGGCCGTTTTTTTGCAGACCAGAGGCATAGAGCTGGACTGTGGGAACATCGAGGCTTGCCACACTCTGCCCAGAAGAAACGTCAAAGAGAAACCAGTTGTCATCATGAGGTTTGTAAACAGAAAACTCAAGATTGCACTGCTGAAACAGGGGAGGAAACTAAAAGGGACAAACGTTTTCATCAACGAGCACCTGACCAAACAAAACGCAGATATCGCCAAACAAGCACGCTACCTGAAGAAACAGAAAAAAATTCAACATACCTGGACCACAAATTGCAAGATATTCATTAAACTAAACGGAACACCGGAAGAGGCAAAAGTACTGATGGTTAAAAGTATCAACGACCTGGACAAATACCAATGATCAACATGGGACTGGACTGTAAGGTAACAAACGCATAAACATGATGCACACTGAAAGAGCTCACTCATTTAGTCCTGGAGACAACAGTAACACAACACAGATGATCAATGATAATGATAACCCTGAACTACAAACATTTCAATATACGGAACACAATTTATTGGATATGGAACATGACATAGACCCGGACAACTACCTCTTCAACGCCATCAATAATAACTGCTGCTATTACACTCATGAGCAATATAACCAAATCAATAAGGATGGGAAGCTATCAATTCTACACATTAATAGCAGGAGTCTGTATGCAAATTTTGCAAGTATCAAGGATTACCTGAATCAGTTTAAACAATCATTCAACATCGTTGCAATCTCTGAAACATGGATTAACGCAGAAAAAGGGGTGGACTTTGAATTGGAAGGTTTTGAGTTTGTGCATATGGATCGACAAAATAAAGGTGGAGGAGGAGTCGCAATATATGTGGACAGAAACATTAACTTCAAGGTGTTGGAAAGTATGTCAATGGTTGTGGACAACATGCTTGAATGCATATCAATTGAACTGTACAAAGAAAAAAATAGACCAGTTATCATTAGTTGCATATATAGGACACCGGGCTCACATATTGAGCTGTTCAATGAATGGATGGAGGAAATGTTCACAAATAAGAGTCATAAAACAATTTTCATCTGTGGAGACTTCAATATTGATCTCCTTAATCCAAATAAACACAAAATGACTGATGACTTTATTAACACAGTATATAGTATGAGCCTATACCCAAAAATCACCAGACCCAGCAGGATAACTACCCACTGTGCAACTCTGATAGATAATATATTCACAAATGACATTGTTCACAATACAATAAGCGGGTTACTCATTAGTGACATCAGTGACCATCTGCCAGTTTTTACAGTGTATGACAATGACTACAAGACTAATCTACCTGACAATAAAACTGTATACAGGAGAGTGAGAACAGAAGTATCAATATCAGCATTCAAAAATGACCTAATGGCACAAAACTGGGATATTGTATACAATAGCAATAACATAAATAGTGCATATGTTGAATTCTTAAAAATATTTAAAATACTATATGATAAAACCTGTCCTGTAGAAAAAATTTATAGGAAACTAAAATATGCTGATCATCCTTGGATCACAAAGGGTTTGCAGAATGCCTGCAAAAAGAAAAATACACTGTACAGAGAATGTATGAGACAGAGAACCAAGGAGGCAGAAAATAAATATAAAACATATAAAAACAAGTTAACCAATATTATAAGAATAGCTAGGAAAGAATACTATAATAAAATATTAGATGATAACAAGAATAACATTAAAGGTATATGGAACATACTGAACACTGTAATAAAAAATAGCTCTAAACAATTAAGTTATCCTAAGTATTTTATTATCAATAACACTGAAAAGCACGACATGAATGACGTAGTTAACAGCTTTAATAAATTCTTTGTTAGTGTTGGACCTGACCTAGCAGAACAAATCCCAGATCCAGTAACATCTGCGGAGCAGAGTGACAGTTTAATAGACCGGAATCTAAGTTCAATGTTCCTCACAGCAGTGGATGAGAAAGAAATTATAAATACTGTTACCAAATGTGCAAATAAGACATCTAAGGACTGTGATGATATTGATATGACTGTTGTGAAAAGAGTGATTGAGGGGATTTCGAAACCATTAACATACATCTGTAACCTATCATTTCAAACGGGTACATTTCCAGACAAAATGAAAATAGCAAAGGTCATACCTCTGTACAAAACTGGGAACAAACACCAATTCACAAACTACAGACCTGTGTCATTACTATCTCAATTCTCTAAAATTCTAGAAAAACTTTTCAAAAACCGACTGGACAATTTCATAAATAAACATAAATTACTCACTGAAAGTCAATATGGATTTAGATCCAACAGAGCAACATCACTGGCATTAATCGATTCAGTTGAGGAAATTACAAATTCAATAGACCAAAAACAGTATACAGTTGGGATATTCATAGACTTAAAAAAAGCTTTTGACACAATAAACCATGAAATATTATTCAAGAAACTAGACCGGTATGGCATCAGGGGAAAAGCATTAGAGTGGATCAAGAGTTACTTAACTAAAAGGAAGCAGTTTGTGAAATTGGGTGATGCTTGTTCAAAGTGTTTGGACATTACCTGTGGCGTCCCTCAGGGGTCAGTGTTGGGCCCCAAACTCTTTATACTGTATATCAATGATATATGCAAGGTATCGAAAGTTTTGAAGTGGGTTTTGTTTGCGGATGACACAAATATTTTTTGTTCTGGCAGTGATCTACAAATTTTAACACAAGTGATTAATACTGAATTGAATAAATTAAAAGCATGGTTGGACAAAAATAAACTATCATTAAACCTGAGCAAAACAAGAACAATACTTTTTGGCAATCACAGAACTAATGTACAATTAAAGATACAATTACAGGGGGTTAGTATTGAAAGAGTAAATGAAATCAAATTTTTAGGGGTGATCATAGATGACAAGATTAGTTGGAAATCACAAATTAAACATTTACAAACCAAACTATCAAGATGCATCGCAGTACTAAATAAAGCAAAACAGGCACTGGATCATAAATCACTCCGTATTCTATATTGTACATTAGTTCTTCCATATCTCATTTACTGTGTAGAAGTCTGGGGCAATAACTACATGACTACAATACATCCACTTCTAATTCTACAAAAGAAAGCAATACGGATCATTCATGGGGCAGGATACAGGGATCACACAAACTCACTATTCTTACAGTCAAAACTCATAAAATTCAAAGATATTGTGGATTTTCATACAGCACAAATATTATTCAAAGCAAAAAATAATCTGCTACCAGAAAATATTCAGAAACTATTCACTGGAAGGGAAGGGGGTTATAATTTAAGGGGAACATTTAAATTCAAAATACTGAAGGCACGCACAACAGGAAAAACTTTTTGTATTTCAATTTGTGGGGTTAAATTATGGAATAGTCTGGAGGAGACGCTCAGGGAATGTCCAAACATAAACCAGTTTAAAAATATATATAAGGAGATGATTTTTACAAGGTACAGAAATGAGGAGGGTGTTTGATTATCACTGGGTGTATATTGTTTATTTATTTTGTTATTTATGTATCCTTGTGTTATCTTCAGTGTGTGTGTGTATGTCATATGTGTGTGTATGTATGTAGGTATATATGTACATGTATATATGTGTAGATATATATGTGTGTGTGTAGGTCTGTGTGTATATATGTTTATATTTATATATTGTACTATGTGTCATCTTCAGTATGTGTGTGTATGTTATATATTATAATACTATAAAGAATAATATAATATAATATTTTATTAGGATACATATTGTAGAATCAGATTTATGTTTTGTTAGATATAGAACAAAGGAAATTGACGAATGACAAATGGAAGTTATTATTATTGTTATTATTAATATAATGATAGAAGGCAAAATACTTCAGTAGTATTATTTATTACAAGGGGGTGGACTAAAATAAGTTTATACTTCCTCCCACTCCCTTTCGGATATGTAAACAGAATTTATAGATTTCAGTTTATGTTTACTCTGTTATACTTTGTTATTTTAAATTTTTCTTTTTTTTCTTTATGAAATGTTGTTTTTTACATGTTCGAAATAAACTATCTATCTATCTATCTAGGTACATTTTTATTCAAACAGCTTGCAGAGAACACATAACATTTTAAAACTCTAACTACATTTTATCTAGGAACATTTTTATGTACCCATGCGCGCAGAAACACGGTGGTATTCCTGGCGAAGGAGGTCCTGGTAAGACACCTCACAGTTCAGGCGGGGAGGGAAGTCAACAACAAAAACCTGTAGAAAACAAAA
>JAOPJH010103678.1:0-15090 GCA_027122575.1 Merluccius polylepis
CACACACACACACACACACACACACACACACACACACACACACACACACACACACACACACACACACACACAATGTCTCAAATCACAGTAATCCAATATAAGGTAGATTCAATAGAACTGTGACACTCCTAACAGCTTATTCAGCACGACAACGCCGCTCTCATTAGGGTGAGAGACCCAAACCGAAGTACCATTTAAACACAAAGTTGAAGTCCCCGCACAGGTTTTCCAATGAAGGAAAGGAAAGGAATCAGAGGCTTTTGCTTACAAGAGTATAACATTTATTTGACAATAAAATAGGAAACACTTTACTGTTGATAGACTTATAGAAAAGGTGATATGACAAAAATCTGACATTATACAGGACCCAAAGTGGCAGAAATAAATGTTAAGTAAACTAGCACACTTAGTTTAACACGGCACACTTAGTTTAACACGGCACACTTAGTTTAACACGGCACACTTAGTTTAACACAGTGCACTTAGATTTAAGTGGAAAGAAAATAACACATATACAAATGATAGTCTGCACAATACCAGGCATTAGAGATTAGCAGTAACAGGCTAACTTAACTACAGCAAATATGATTTCTATATCAAGGAAAAACAGTTATTGTGTGGCTCAACAGCACATCTATATAAGGATCAGAATTTAGTTGCATCCCATTCAGTTCTGTTCAAATTAAGTTAACCTTTATTTATGCTCTAAATGAACAGGAACAGGAACCAGACAAAATGGACCCCTGATGATGTTGACCAGACCTGAAGTCTTACTGCTAGGGCCTGCTGTCTGACAAGGGAACTGGTTTAACAGTTAACACAAGTACAATATCTCTTTTCAAATACACAGTACAACATGGAATTGGTAATCGAGTCGAATCAAGAAAATAAATATGTCTGAAGCTGGTAACTGCATTCACGTTCTTTGACAAAGACACCGACACTCTGAGCTAAGAGTTTATATTGATACTGTCTTTTTCCCTCTTCATTTCATTCATGTGTGTACCTGTGGCCTTGTCTGAGCATTCACCACAGAGGTGAACAAAGACCAAAGATCATTAAGGAGTATTCAAGGTAAATCGGATGTGAGGGGATTTGCCGCTCCTGTAGACAACAAACAGATCGTAAATCAGTGGCCAGACTAGACACAGGGACACACCCAAACTGATGAGAAGGTGGAGGAGACAGAGAGTGTGTGTGTTTGTGTGTGTGTGTGTGAGTGAGTGAGTGTGAGAGAGAGAGAGCGATAAAGAGAGCGAGACAGTAAGAGACAGCAAAAGAGAGTGAGAAAGAGCGAGAGAAATGTGAAAGAGCGACAGAGAGAGACATTTATTTAGGAAATGTATAACCATATCCTGACTGATAGTATATGAAATGATATACTGTATATATACATATATAGATAGATATAAATCCAAAGTTGTTTCTGACCATCATAAATAACACATGATGTCAGAAGTAAACCGCACTTCAAGGGAAGACCATGGCGAAGTTTCCTCCACTGGAGAGCTTGGCCGGAGTCGAAGATGCATCTCTGAGTAGCTACAAAGCTAGACAAAGAGCCTGCAGGTGTGTACTCTCGTTTACTCTCTCGGAAAGGAGGCTGAGCACATAGTGCCAACGTTGACGTATGACAAAGAGGGGGATGAGAACGAATATAGTGTAGCAATGGTAAAGTTACAAGCTTTTTTTGTGCCTAAAGTAAACGTGATCCACAAAAGGGCTTAGTTTCACCAGCGTGTGCAAAGACAGGGCGAGCACATGGAAGAGTACAGCCAAAGTTTACATGAACCGGCCAAAACGTGTGCTTTTGGACAAATGAAGCATGAGTACATAAGAGACAGATTCGTGATAGGAGTCCTGGACAAAGATTTGTCGCGAAAACTGCAAATGGTGTCGGATTTAACTCTCAAAAAGGCATGCAGTGTAAGCAAAAACCAGATGGACGGAGCAAGGCAGAGTCACAGCAGTGTGTGAAGTGGTGCACAAGCCGAGAAGGGGTGGAAAAGGACAGCAAAAAGGTGCATTTAAACCTGAACGGAGGGACAGGGTTCTCCAGGACGGAGAAACGTACACAATAGCAACGCAGCAGCCCGTGTGTTTTCGATGCGGCACGTAACTTCTAGCAAATACACATGTCCCGCCAGATGAGCTTAGTGCTGCAAATGTGGCGAAACAGGCCACTATGCAACCCTATGTCGCACGGTTCAAACTAGCAACGTATCGGCCAAAAATGCAGAATCCGAGTCGGATGAGTCAGAAAACAAGACACTGTTCCTAGGTGCAATCACTGTGGAAGACTCAACAGAGCTCCAGTGTCAACACTTCTGTCATATCAGAGGCAACCTAAAAACTGTGAACGAAACCAAAGCTGACCATAGAAAAAGCTGCACTGGACTGCCCAGGAGGGAGATTGACGAGCAAAGGAAAGTTCCAGACGCCAACATACTACAAGGGTATCAATTCAAACGTGTATCAGCTGCCATGGGCCTTGAGTAGATGACGTGTCCTGCATTCCAAGCAGGTCAGTGGGACCGAAGAGTAGCAGTCCCCCTACGGGCCAAAGTAATGGAGGAGTTAGAGAGAATGGTGAAATGTTGGTTTTATAGAGGGAATTACAGAGCCAACTGAATGGTGCCGGTGCCGGGAAAGCAGGGCAGAGCGAGAATATGCGTGGGCCTTAACCGCCTGAACCAAGCGGTGGAACGTGAAAAATACATCCTCCCAAAGTGAGATGACATCCTTCCCGGGCTTGCCGGCTCAAAGATGTTCTCGCTGCTGGACGCGGCCAGTGGCTTCTGGCAAATACCTCTGGACAAGGAAACTGTGAAACTCATCACCTTAAGAACACCATTTGGAAGATATTTCTTCCACAGACTTCTTTTTGGACTCCATACAGCTCCAGAGATTTATCAGTGTGAAATGAACAAGCTCCTGAAATACCACGACGGCACCGCAGCCTACATAGATGGCATAATTGTGCACAGTGAGACACCAAACGTGCACAAACAACGTCTACAGCAAGTGTTGAAAACCTAAGGAGAGGCTGGACTCAAACTCAATGAAGATAAGTGTCTTCTTAAACAAAAACACATCCAGTTCCAGGGCCACATCGTAGATAAACAGGGCATTAGGCCCGACCACAGGAAGGTTGAGGCTGTAGGAAACATGCCAGCTCCACAGAGCTGAAGAGAATATTGGGCATGATCCATTATCTAGGTCACTACTTACCCAGATTAGCTGACGTCGCACATCCAACAACACTCAACAATCTCCTGAAGGTTAACGCTGTGCTGGCATGGGGCCCGGCCCTGGAGGAAGCATTCGCAATGCTCAAAACAATGATTTCAAATGCACCTGTTCTGGCCTTCTACGATGTCAACAGACTGTCAACCATGAGTGCAGACGAGAGCAGCTATGGACTCGGGGGGCGTTGTCCTTCAGGACCAAGACAGAGTTGCATACTGCTCAAGAACGCTAACCAGTGCACAAACTAGGTAC
This sequence comes from Merluccius polylepis, assembly GCA_027122575.1. Taxonomy (NCBI): domain Eukaryota; kingdom Metazoa; phylum Chordata; class Actinopteri; order Gadiformes; family Merlucciidae; genus Merluccius; species Merluccius polylepis. The sequence goes on from JAOPJH010103678.1 coordinate 3,502, forward strand.
GCGCAAATCAAAAAAGAGTGCTTGGCTTCAGTCTGCTCCAGTTCCAACAGCTCCTGATGCGTATGTTGAGATGTAACGCAAAGGCCGAATATGTCCCCAGGAGATAGCTAATAGTCGCTGACACATTGTCAAGGCACACTTCAGCGGCCCTACAGGTGGAGGCTGTTGAGCTGAACGATGACATCGTAGCTCTTGAGGATGCTAGCTATCTCAAGGTCCTGCCTTGCAGATGTCAAAGAACACATCGAGACCGATCCTGAGCTGAAGACAGTGATGAGAATGAAGGATGGCCGAAATAGGAGTCTCGTGTACCAGTCAATCTCAGGCCATGCTTTGCAGTGAGAGACTCACTCTCAACCTGCCACAAAATGTTAGTCTACGGTGATGGAATCGCCATCCGGAAAAGCCTGAGGTCAGATGTCATCAAACATGGGGATTTTAAAGTGCAGTGAACATGCAAGACAGAGTGTATGGTGGCCTGGCATCGGAAAAAAACAACAGCGTGTGACCAAACCGTCACACTGGAGAGAACCGATCATCAAAACTCCATTACTAAGTAAGCCCTGGGACAGAGTTGCTGCTGACATTTGTGAGGTAAATAAGAACTATCTTGTTGTGGTGGATTACTTTTCAAGGTACATAGACATTGCACACTAGCCAGACATGTCAGGAAACACGATGAGGGCCCGCCTCAGCAACACGTTCGCCAGATGGGGCTGTCCCAACATCCTGGTTACAGATAACGGTCCCCAGTTTACTGGACAAGTGTTTAAAGACTTCCAGCACATCACTATGAGTCCCCACTCCACTCAAGGTAATGGTAAAGCAGAGAGAGCGGTCAAGACAGCAAAACAAATACTCAACCAACAGGACCCCTTTCTAGCTTTCTCCTGGCTTAGAGCTACCCGGCCACAGCCCAGCACAGCTGATTCAATTCAATTCAATTTTGTATAGCGCCAATTCATAACAGAAAATATTTCAGGACACTTTTCAAATGGAGCAGGTCTAGACTGAACTCCTTGTAACATTTACAGAGACCCAACAGTACCACCATGAGCAAACACTTGGCGACAGGGGCAAGGAAAAACTGCCGGTTAAAAGGCAGAAACCTCGGACAGACCCTTCGGCTCTAGGTGGGTGGTCATCTGCCTTGACCAGGTGTCTCTGTCCGATGCTTGGACACCAGCCCTGGAAAATGAGACACCTGACCCTGGAAAATAATCTGAAACCATGCTGACCAGACCTTTCTCAGGTGAGAGCAAAAGATGACGGAGCCAAAGCCGACTACAAACGTTACAGTGACAGAGCATGGTGTCGGAGAGCTCGAGTCTGGAGAGTCCATTCTTTCTCAAGCAATGAGAAAGGATGGACTACAAAAGCCACAGTCCTTCAGAAGTGCTCCACCCCAAGATCCTACATGAGCCTCCGCAGAAACAGGTGTCACCTGCGTCTTTGGACCCCACCGGTCACTCAGCCTGCTGAGGAGGAAACGCATAATGGAGACACTCGCAGCACCCTGCCTAAGACAGACAAGGAACATCAGCGGGCAGTCGAAGAACCACCAGCAACCGTCATCAAATCAAGAGGTGCAATCATAAAGCAATCAGCATACCTTAAGAGATTTTGTAGTTAGTACATGTATGACATGAGGCAGAATAAACCTCGGCATCTGTGTGTGTAACCGGTAGTCGACCCAGGATCCAAGTTCAGACCATAGTTAAAGCTCTTAGTCTTTAGTAAGTTAATGCATTGGACTGAACGTTAAAGAAGCTTATCTAATGTTGTATTGTTATGTTACTTTATAAAGCAATATACCAATGGAAATTCATTTGAGTTCAGGACATGAATTTCATAGTTTTATTAGAAGTGTTTATCTCAAAAAGGGGAATATGTGATGTGTTGTGCCCCGAGGGAACTACTTCCTTCAGCGGAAGAACACTTGAGCATAACTAATAGAGCGGAGGATGAATGACTGTGACCGTGTTTCTACTGTTTTTAGGTCGAGGTCCTCCCTGTTTGCTTTGATTTCAGCGCACTGTAACTTTGCTATTACTCCAAGACCCGGACCAGAGTCCAGGGAACGGACTCTTCTCCATACGGTATAGTTATGAGTATAGTCCTCAGCCGTGGCTTGTGGACAACAGGACTCTAAGCTTCTGACAATTTTTGGTGTTTAGGTTTTAGTACACATTTTATTGTGTAAAACAAAAATAAACATAATTTTTATACTTGCCTGTCTTCGTGTCTGTGTTGTGGCCCGGGATCATGACCTGCATTAGTCATATACCGTGTGACATATGCACATTGTATTTGAATTATACTGTCTTTCCAACGATTTTATTATTTTCTTTTAATATTATTTTGTATCTTATTTTACCTTCTGTGCTTTGTACATTTAGATTTCAATGCCAATAAAGCCATTTGAATCTTGAGAGATTGAAATATACTCTCCTCTGTCCCTGGAGGGTCTCCTCTCGGGGGTCTTGGCCCCTGGATGACTCTGAGAGCGCGACAGACAGACAAGAGGAAAAAAATGGAGGGATAAGAGATCAGATTTTTTTTTTTTTTTTTTAAGCAGAGTTTGGAAAAAACAAACCAAGGGAAGGAAAGCAAGAGAGGGGAATGAGAAAGGGGATACAGAGAGGAGAGAGGGAGCAGTAGGAGAGGAGCAGCAGGCCGTGGTGTCTCTGCTCTGCTCAGCAGACTGAGCAACGGCCTGTCTGCCCACGGGCACACACTGGGAAACAGGATCAAAGAGTCGCCACGGCAACCTGCGCGACACACATTGTATTAAAGCCACACAGTTAATGTGAAGGAGAGGGAGGCGAGAGAAATTGTGTGTGTGTGTGTGTGTGTGTGTGTGTGTGTGTATAAAACTCCTGTCAGCTACTTCTCACGCCTCACTTGGTTCAAAGTTTCTCGAGCTGCTCGTCTACAACTTGGACTCCTTTAAAATGTACTTTTTATTTTATTTATTTATTTCAGTCTTTACTACATGAAGACCTGCATCACTCCATTACAAGGGTCTGGTCGACATATAATATTCACAAACAGCACAAATAACATCCGCTTGAAAAGACTACAGTGAAAACAAACCCAATTTGTGCTGTTATTAAAGGCAGAGGAAATCTGGAATAAACCTCGACAAATGAATAACATTCAATTAATTTCAATATAAAACACAAATGCATGTTCCTCACTTCTATTATACCGTCTGTGATCAACTATACTGAAATATTTATCCACAACACTGACGAATTATCATTACAAATATCCTGGTTACAAATATTTGCATCTAATCCATTGTAACCATTCCTTGTTCTCCTTGTTCATATCGACATGCATTGTGTTGGTGTTTTTGATTTGGGGACTTTCAACAACCTGAAAATGTATCGTCAAAAAAAATCACAAATCAATATAAAATACATAGACAATCCGAGAGACAATTTTGCTTTTCAAAACTTTTAATTGCCATTTTAGACAAAAACTCATAAAATGAAAAAAAAAAAAACGGTTTTAAAACCTATGGTGATGTTTGCTAAGCTGCTCTAACACTAACCAGATGGAGTGGCTGTGCTTCTTGGCTGAACAAATCATCTTGCATTCAAACTAGTGAATGAAACAAAAAAGCAGATTCCAAAAAGACAATTGGCAGATCTTTTTTTTGGCAGATCTTTTTTCGGATCAGGGTCTGAAAACACCTGCCACTGGGAGAAATTGGGGTTTTTGTATTCATTAATAATATACAGCAGATACATGAATACTCTATGGGGGAGATACATAAGGTCACACGTGGGACAGTTGGCCTTGAAGGTGCTTTATGCCAGTTTTCTGTGTCACTTTCTGTCTGGCGCTGGGAAAACCCGCTTGGTCCGCGAGGCGATCCTCTCTAAATGTCAGGTAGAAACTTTCATCGTCTGCCTCAATAGCTTTGGCAGAAAAACAACACTTTCATTTCAGATCCTTTTCCAGGGGGTTAAAGTCATAAACATCTCTGCTAAAACATACTAAACAAAACACATACTCTGAATATATATATATATATATATATATATATATTCAGAGTATGTGTTTTGTTTAGTATGTTTTAGCAGAGATGTTTATGACTTTAACCCCCTGGAAAAGGATCTGAAATGAAAGTGTTGTTTTTCTGCCAAAGCTATTGAGGCAGACGATGAAAGTTTCTACCTGACATTTAGAGAGGATCGCCTCGCGGACCAAGCGGGTTTTCCCAGCGCCAGACAGAAAGTGACACAGAAAACTGGCATAAAGCACCTTCAAGGCCAACTGTCCCACGTGTGACCTTATGTATCTCCCCCATAGAGTATTCATGTATCTGCTGTATATTATTAATGAATACAAAAACCCCAATTTCTCCCAGTGGCAGGTGTTTTCAGACCCTGATCCGAAAAAAGATCTGCCAAAAAAAAGATCTGCCAATTGTCTTTTTGGAATCTGCTTTTTTGTTTCATTCACTAGTTTGAATGCAAGATGATTTGTTCAGCCAAGAAGCACAGCCACTCCATCTGGTTAGTGTTAGAGCAGCTTAGCAAACATCACCATAGGTTTTAAAACCGTTTTTTTTTTTTTCATTTTATGAGTTTTTGTCTAAAATGGCAATTAAAAGTTTTGAAAAGCAAAATTGTCTCTCGGATTGTCTATGTATTTTATATTGATTTGTGATTTTTTTTGACGATACATTTTCAGGTTGTTGAAAGTCCCCAAATCAAAAACACCAACACAATGCATGTCGATATGAACAAGGAGAACAAGGAATGGTTACAATGGATTAGATGCAAATATTTGTAACCAGGATATTTGTAATGATAATTCGTCAGTGTTGTGGATAAATATTTCAGTATAGTTGATCACAGACGGTATAATAGAAGTGAGGAACATGCATTTGTGTTTTATATTGAAATTAATTGAATGTTATTCATTTGTCGAGGTTTATTCCAGATTTCCTCTGCCTTTAATAACAGCACAAATTGGGTTTGTTTTCACTGTAGTCTTTTCAAGCGGATGTTATTTGTGCTGTTTGTGAATATTATATGTCGACCAGACCCTTGTAATGGAGTGATGCAGGTCTTCATGTAGTAAAGACTGAAATAAATAAATAAAATAAAAAGTACATTTTAAAGGAGTCCAAGTTGTAGACGAGCAGCTCGAGAAACTTTGAACCAAGTGAGGCGTGAGAAGTAGCTGACAGGAGTTTTATACACACACACACACACACACACACACACACACACAATTTCTCTCGCCTCCCTCTCCTTCACATTAACTGTGTGGCTTTAATACAATGTGTGTCGCGCAGGTTGCCGTGGCGACTCTTTGATCCTGTTTCCCAGTGTGTGCCCGTGGGCAGACAGGCCGTTGCTCAGTCTGCTGAGCAGAGCAGAGACACCACGGCCTGCTGCTCCTCTCCTACTGCTCCCTCTCTCCTCTCTGTATCCCCTTTCTCATTCCCCTCTCTTGCTTTCCTTCCCTTGGTTTGTTTTTTCCAAACTCTGCTTAAAAAAAAAAAAAAAAAATCTGATCTCTTATCCCTCCATTTTTTTCCTCTTGTCTGTCTGTCGCGCTCTCAGAGTCATCCAGGGGCCAAGACCCCCGAGAGGAGACCCTCCAGGGACAGAGGAGAGTATATTTCAATCTCTCAAGATTCAAATGGCTTTATTGGCATTGAAATCTAAATGTACAAAGCACAGAAGGTAAAATAAGATACAAAATAATATTAAAAGAAAATAATAAAATCGTTGGAAAGACAGTATAATTCAAATACAATGTGCATATGTCACACGGTATATGACTAATGCAGGTCATGATCCCGGGCCACAACACAGACACGAAGACAGGCAAGTATAAAAATTATGTTTATTTTTGTTTTACACAATAAAATGTGTACTAAAACCTAAACACCAAAAATTGTCAGAAGCTTAGAGTCCTGTTGTCCACAAGCCACGGCTGAGGACTATACTCATAACTATACCGTATGGAGAAGAGTCCGTTCCCTGGACTCTGGTCCGGGTCTTGGAGTAATAGCAAAGTTACAGTGCGCTGAAATCAAAGCAAACAGGGAGGACCTCGACCTAAAAACAGTAGAAACACGGTCACAGTCATTCATCCTCCGCTCTATTAGTTATGCTCAAGTGTTCTTCCGCTGAAGGAAGTAGTTCCCTCGGGGCACAACACATCACATATTCCCCTTTTTGAGATAAACACTTCTAATAAAACTATGAAATTCATGTCCTGAACTCAAATGAATTTCCATTGGTATATTGCTTTATAAAGTAACATAACAATACAACATTAGATAAGCTTCTTTAACGTTCAGTCCAATGCATTAACTTACTAAAGACTAAGAGCTTTAACTATGGTCTGAACTTGGATCCTGGGTCGACTACCGGTTACACACACAGATGCCGAGGTTTATTCTGCCTCATGTCATACATGTACTAACTACAAAATCTCTTAAGGTATGCTGATTGCTTTATGATTGCACCTCTTGATTTGATGACGGTTGCTGGTGGTTCTTCGACTGCCCGCTGATGTTCCTTGTCTGTCTTAGGCAGGGTGCTGCGAGTGTCTCCATTATGCGTTTCCTCCTCAGCAGGCTGAGTGACCGGTGGGGTCCAAAGACGCAGGTGACACCTGTTTCTGCGGAGGCTCATGTAGGATCTTGGGGTGGAGCACTTCTGAAGGACTGTGGCTTTTGTAGTCCATCCTTTCTCATTGCTTGAGAAAGAATGGACTCTCCAGACTCGAGCTCTCCGACACCATGCTCTGTCACTGTAACGTTTGTAGTCGGCTTTGGCTCCGTCATCTTTTGCTCTCACCTGAGAAAGGTCTGGTCAGCATGGTTTCAGATTATTTTCCAGGGTCAGGTGTCTCATTTTCCAGGGCTGGTGTCCAAGCATCGGACAGAGACACCTGGTCAAGGCAGATGACCACCCACCTAGAGCCGAAGGGTCTGTCCGAGGTTTCTGCCTTTTAACCGGCAGTTTTTCCTTGCCCCTGTCGCCAAGTGTTTGCTCATGGTGGTACTGTTGGGTCTCTGTAAATGTTACAAGGAGTTCAGTCTAGACCTGCTCCATTTGAAAAGTGTCCTGAAATATTTTCTGTTATGAATTGGCGCTATACAAAATTGAATTGAATTGAATCAGCTGTGCTGGGCTGTGGCCGGGTAGCTCTAAGCCAGGAGAAAGCTAGAAAGGGGTCCTGTTGGTTGAGTATTTGTTTTGCTGTCTTGACCGCTCTCTCTGCTTTACCATTACCTTGAGTGGAGTGGGGACTCATAGTGATGTGCTGGAAGTCTTTAAACACTTGTCCAGTAAACTGGGGACCGTTATCTGTAACCAGGATGTTGGGACAGCCCCATCTGGCGAACGTGTTGCTGAGGCGGGCCCTCATCGTGTTTCCTGACATGTCTGGCTAGTGTGCAATGTCTATGTACCTTGAAAAGTAATCCACCACAACAAGATAGTTCTTATTTACCTCACAAATGTCAGCAGCAACTCTGTCCCAGGGCTTACTTAGTAATGGAGTTTTGATGATCGGTTCTCTCCAGTGTGACGGTTTGGTCACACGCTGTTGTTTTTTTCCGATGCCAGGCCACCATACACTCTGTCTTGCATGTTCACTGCACTTTAAAATCCCCATGTTTGATGACATCTGACCTCAGGCTTTTCCGGATGGCGATTCCATCACCGTAGACTAACATTTTGTGGCAGGTTGAGAGTGAGTCTCTCACTGCAAAGCATGGCCTGAGATTGACTGGTACACGAGACTCCTATTTCGGCCATCCTTCATTCTCATCACTGTCTTCAGCTCAGGATCGGTCTCGATGTGTTCTTTGACATCTGCAAGGCAGGACCTTGAGATAGCTAGCATCCTCAAGAGCTACGATGTCATCGTTCAGCTCAACAGCCTCCACCTGTAGGGCCGCTGAAGTGTGCCTTGACAATGTGTCAGCGACTATTAGCTATCTCCTGGGGACATATTCGGCCTTTGCGTTACATCTCAACATACGCATCAGGAGCTGTTGGAACTGGAGCAGACTGAAGCCAAGCACTCTTTTTTGATTTGCGCGTACCTAGTTTGTGCACTGGTTAGCGTTCTTGAGCAGTATGCAACTCTGTCTTGGTCCTGAAGGACAACGCCCCCCGAGTCCATAGCTGCTCTCGTCTGCACTCATGGTTGACAGTCTGTTGACATCGTAGAAGGCCAGAACAGGTGCATTTGAAATCATTGTTTTGAGCATTGCGAATGCTTCCTCCAGGGCCGGGCCCCATGCCAGCACAGCGTTAACCTTCAGGAGATTGTTGAGTGTTGTTGGATGTGCGACGTCAGCTAATCTGGGTAAGTAGTGACCTAGATAATGGATCATGCCCAATATTCTCTTCAGCTCTGTGGAGCTGGCATGTTTCCTACAGCCTCAACCTTCCTGTGGTCGGGCCTAATGCCCTGTTTATCTACGATGTGGCCCTGGAACTGGATGTGTTTTTGTTTAAGAAGACACTTATCTTCATTGAGTTTGAGTCCAGCCTCTCCTTAGGTTTTCAACACTTGCTGTAGACGTTGTTTGTGCACGTTTGGTGTCTCACTGTGCACAATTATGCCATCTATGTAGGCTGCGGTGCCGTCGTGGTATTTCAGGAGCTTGTTCATTTCACACTGATAAATCTCTGGAGCTGTATGGAGTCCAAAAAGAAGTCTGTGGAAGAAATATCTTCCAAATGGTGTTCTTAAGGTGATGAGTTTCACAGTTTCCTTGTCCAGAGGTATTTGCCAGAAGCCACTGGCCGCGTCCAGCAGCGAGAACATCTTTGAGCCGGCAAGCCCGGGAAGGATGTCATCTCACTTTGGGAGGATGTATTTTTCACGTTCCACCGCTTGGTTCAGGCGGTTAAGGCCCACGCATATTCTCGCTCTGCCCTGCTTTCCCGGCACCGGCACCATTCAGTTGGCTCTGTAATTCCCTCTATAAAACCAACATTTCACCATTCTCTCTAACTCCTCCATTACTTTGGCCCGTAGGGGGACTGCTACTCTTCGGTCCCACTGACCTGCTTGGAATGCAGGACACGTCATCTACTCAAGGCCCATGGCAGCTGATACACGTTTGAATTGATACCCTTGTAGTATGTTGGCGTCTGGAACTTTCCTTTGCTCGTCAATCTCCCTCCTGGGCAGTCCAGTGCAGCTTTTTCTATGGTCAGCTTTGGTTTCGTTCACAGTTTTTAGGTTGCCTCTGATATGACAGAAGTGTTGACACTGGAGCTCTGTTGAGTCTTCCACAGTGATTGCACCTAGGAACAGTGTCTTGTTTTCTGACTCATCCGACTCGGATTCTGCATTTTTGGCCGATACGTTGCTAGTTTGAACCGTGCGACATAGGGTTGCATAGTGGCCTGTTTCGCCACATTTGCAGCACTAAGCTCATCTGGCGGGACATGTGTATTTGCTAGAAGTTACGTGCCGCATCGAAAACACACGGGCTGCTGCGTTGCTATTGTGTACGTTTCTCCGTCCTGGAGAACCCTGTCCCTCCGTTCAGGTTTAAATGCACCTTTTTGCTGTCCTTTTCCACCCCTTCTCGGCTTGTGCACCACTTCACACACTGCTGTGACTCTGCCTTGCTCCGTCCATCTGGTTTTTGCTTACACTGCATGCCTTTTTGAGAGTTAAATCCGACACCATTTGCAGTTTTCGCGACAAATCTTTGTCCAGGACTCCTATCACGAATCTGTCTCTTATGTACTCATGCTTCATTTGTCCAAAAGCACACGTTTTGGCCGGTTCATGTAAACTTTGGCTGTACTCTTCCATGTGCTCGCCCTGTCTTTGCACACGCTGGTGAAACTAAGCCCTTTTGTGGATCACGTTTACTTTAGGCACAAAAAAAGCTTGTAACTTTACCATTGCTACACTATATTCGTTCTCATCCCCCTCTTTGTCATACGTCAACGTTGGCACTATGTGCTCAGCCTCCTTTCCGAGAGAGTAAACGAGAGTACACACCTGCAGGCTCTTTGTCTAGCTTTGTAGCTACTCAGAGATGCATCTTCGACTCCGGCCAAGCTCTCCAGTGGAGGAAACTTCGCCATGGTCTTCCCTTGAAGTGCGGTTTACTTCTGACATCATGTGTTATTTATGATGGTCAGAAACAACTTTGGATTTATATCTATCTATATATGTATATATACAGTATATCATTTCATATACTATCAGTCAGGATATGGTTATACATTTCCTAAATAAATGTCTCTCTCTGTCGCTCTTTCACATTTCTCTCGCTCTTTCTCACTCTCTTTTGCTGTCTCTTACTGTCTCGCTCTCTTTATCGCTCTCTCTCTCTCACACTCACTCACTCACACACACACACACAAACACACACACTCTCTGTCTCCTCCACCTTCTCATCAGTTTGGGTGTGTCCCTGTGTCTAGTCTGGCCACTGATTTACGATCTGTTTGTTGTCTACAGGAGCGGCAAATCCCCTCACATCCGATTTACCTTGAATACTCCTTAATGATCTTTGGTCTTTGTTCACCTCTGTGGTGAATGCTCAGACAAGGCCACAGGTACACACATGAATGAAATGAAGAGGGAAAAAGACAGTATCAATATAAACTCTTAGCTCAGAGTGTCGGTGTCTTTGTCAAAGAACGTGAATGCAGTTACCAGCTTCAGACATATTTATTTTCTTGATTCGACTCGATTACCAATTCCATGTTGTACTGTGTATTTGAAAAGAGATATTGTACTTGTGTTAACTGTTAAACCAGTTCCCTTGTCAGACAGCAGGCCCTAGCAGTAAGACTTCAGGTCTGGTCAACATCATCAGGGGTCCATTTTGTCTGGTTCCTGTTCCTGTTCATTTAGAGCATAAATAAAGGTTAACTTAATTTGAACAGAACTGAATGGGATGCAACTAAATTCTGATCCTTATATAGATGTGCTGTTGAGCCACACAATAACTGTTTTTCCTTGATATAGAAATCATATTTGCTGTAGTTAAGTTAGCCTGTTACTGCTAATCTCTAATGCCTGGTATTGTGCAGACTATCATTTGTATATGTGTTATTTTCTTTCCACTTAAATCTAAGTGCACTGTGTTAAACTAAGTGTGCCGTGTTAAACTAAGTGTGCCGTGTTAAACTAAGTGTGCCGTGTTAAACTAAGTGTGCTAGTTTACTTAACATTTATTTCTGCCACTTTGGGTCCTGTATAATGTCAGATTTTTGTCATATCACCTTTTCTATAAGTCTATCAACAGTAAAGTGTTTCCTATTTTATTGTCAAATAAATGTTATACTCTTGTAAGCAAAAGCCTCTGATTCCTTTCCTTTCCTTCATTGGAAAACCTGTGCGGGGACTTCAACTTTGTGTTTAAATGGTACTTCGGTTTGGGTCTCTCACCCTAATGAGAGCGGCGTTGTCGTGCTGAATAAGCTGTTAGGAGTGTCACAGTTCTATTGAATCTACCTTATATTGGATTACTGTGATTTGAGACATTGTGTGTGTGTGTGTGTGTGTGTGTGTGTGTGTGTGTGTGTGTGTGTGTGTGTGTGTGTGTGTGTGTGTGTG
>JAOPJH010105146.1:0-15006 GCA_027122575.1 Merluccius polylepis
GTGTGTGTGTGTGTGTGTGTGTGTGTGTGTGTGTGTGTGTGTGTGTGTGTGTGTGTGTGTGTGTGTGCGTGTGCGTTACCTGCACTGACACAGCATCTAAGTGTCTGTAGACAGTGAGTGTGTGTAGCTGTCCGTCTGCTAGGTTCCTCACTCTGCTCCTCAGCACCTCGGCATCTCTGGCCCCATCCAGCTTGTACCGCACCTCCAGCTTGTCTTCACACACAATAACACACCATCAAACACTGGCCCTTCATTGGTACTATGCTGTATATACTGTTACTTTACTGGTATTATGTTGTACATACTGTTACTTTACTGGTATTATGTTGTACATACTGTTACTTTACTTGTACTTTGTGGGACATAATGTTACTGATTCAGTAACAGTATTTAATTGTGCTGACCTGTTTTCTATGTGTTTAAGTTCCTCAGTCCACCTGTTTTCTTAACTCCTATTTATTTACTGTGAATTTGTTATATTTTCTTCCTAAAATAAAAAGTAATTACCTGTTTATTTAATACTGGCCATCTATTGTCATCTTGGTACATCGGTGTACTTGCACATGTATTGTTATACCATTATGATACCTACATGTTATCCACATCAACTTGGGAACTATGTAATCTCAAGCACCACTAAAGTTTCAGTTCAGAAAGTACATTCTCCTGACTAAAAATGTCCTTGACTGGCATGATAATCATAGCCATGACAAAGTAGCGGCTGCTGTCATAATAAAGGTTTCAGAATTAAGAGGATTACCACTAATTCACCATCAACAATAGGACACTAAACCTAATTAAAGTGTTATCATTTTTAGAGAATTACAGAGAGGAGGTTTGGTGAAGAAAAAAAAAAAATTGATATGAAAACCTTGCTTTTGAAAACTTGCATCCTCACTTCAAAGTGAAATTATTAGGCACTACATACAAATGATCCCTTCGGCAATGGCACTAGGAAGACTAAATATTAATTTGAGATCCACCGATCAGATGCTGATCATGTCTGTAATCCTGAAGGACAGAAGGAGATGGGAATTTGCGTTGAGTTAATATTCAGGAGCTACACTAGTCCAGCATATGGTCTCTTTCCTCAGTTAAATCTGCACATTAGATTCACAACAAACCTGACGAGAGTGTCTTTTGTCATAGAACTAGCTTCTCATTTAATTTTAAAGTTGCCAACAACAGATGGTCCAATAACAATAGGTTATTGCACAACTGAAAATGTACAACTTTCAATCGTTAGAGTCAAACAAACAACATATTGTGGTGGCATTAAAAAGTAAGATAGGACACCACAAAATAGTCTCTGAACCTCTAATATTGTTGTTCTATCCCCCATCAAAGTCAAAGCCCCTCTTTCAAAATAAAAGTCCTCCTCACCATGCTTGTTGATGAGCAGGGCCAGATGCTCTTTGTAGAAGGAGGAGACATAGAAGAGTAGAGCGGGACTCTGCCTTGTCCTGAAGCTCAGAGAGATGTTTTCTCCCCGCAGTGTTACGTCGCTGTAAATGGAGGAGGACAGGGTGCTGGCATTCCGGCTCTGCTCATACGGCTCCCTGAAGGAGTAGCGGGCTGATGTTGTCGACTTAAAGATGGCCGACACCTCTGGAGAGGAAAAGGATAAAATGTTGGAGTATGAAAAGTGTGAGCTCAAGCTTAATTATCTTAATAAATCATAACTTTAACGGTAAACACTGGATATTCATCTAATATTTAGATGTTTGCTTACATTGCAAATAGATATTAGATATTATATCATTCTGAATTTCCCATCTGGGATGAATAAACTAACTCAGGTATCTCATCATCTTCAATGATGAGATAGTGGTCTTTGTCCACCTGGAAACAATATCACTGGGTAGGTGTGTACAACTTTGATGGAAGAGTGTCCCTGTGCGTAGTCAGGAGTCAGCAGCAGTAGTGATATGCACTCACAGCCCAATTAGTGAGGTAACAAAGTCCTTCTATCGGCTGACAGGTGAGAGGAACAACGCTGCATGCCTTCTAATAATAAACACTGGCTTTAAGAGTGATTTCAACCACAGAGTTGTTGCTGTGACACTCCAACAGGGCCCTACCAGGTGCTAAGCTGAACTTATTAACTATTAATAGCACATATGACACCTGCTTTACATTGCCCAAAAAAGTGGTTATGAGTGACGCTTTAGAGACATCAAATAAACTTTTAACACTTCTTCTTCTTCTTCTTCTTCTTCTTCTTCTTCTTCTTCTTCTTCTTCTTCTTCTTCTTCTTCTTCTTCTTCTTCTTCCGACTCTCTTGATCTTCCCTGTGGCAGCTTAGAAGTTGTTTATGCTACGTGGGAACCGTGTCAGTGTGATTTGAAACGGAGCTGTGCCGGAGTGGGTTTAAACGTTCAGCCCACACCACTGCTGCTATATGATGGGATGTGCAGCAATGAATCACCTGGAGTCAAATCAAATGGAGTAAGTGAGAAGTAATGGAGGTTCACTTGATGAATCTCCTGTAGGATGGCCAAGTGTCTGATGATGTCACTGATAACTGCACTTAAGAGTCATACACATGCAGGTATGATCTTTGCAAAACTTGAAAAGACTGCAGTGTGTCAAGGTGTGTGTGTGTGTGTGTGTGTGGGTATGTGGGTGTGTGTGTACACCTCTATGGCAGAAGGCCACCGTGTCAGCTGACTGGCTACAGTGTATATATATAGTATATCATATATCCTATATAATATCTTGTATATAGTGGCGGGACACATCCTCCCCAGTTTTGAGCATCACACACTAAATTTCCTGCATTCTGGTGAATTTGTATGCACCAATTTGTGCCTTTTCTGCATCAATTTATGGTGGAAATGTCTTTATTATGTAAAGGAAAACACAAAATTCAGGCACAATGCAAAATATAATGGAATATAATACAGTAAGGCTCTCAGGCATTCTGCATTGCTTTCAAATATTTATTCTCCTTCAGATCAACTTTTCTCATTTAATATTATCCCTGCTGAGTCAACACATATATAAGCATGATTTACTCTGCTGTCATCTTTTGTGTCTGAAGTAACCTTTTTAAATGTGCATTTGGCACCTATTCACGTCAATGATTAATTAATTAATTTTAATTAATATATATATATCTGCACATGTGGTATACACAGTATACACAGTATATAATGTATAGTATAAAGTATAGTCTATTGTGTATAGAATACAGTATGTAATGTATAGTATATTGTGTTACCTCAAAGGCAGAAGGCCCCGGTGTATAGTATACAGTCTATAATGTATAGTATACAATATATGATTTACAGTATACAGCATATCATGTATAGTATATATTATATAGTATATAGTAGGGGTTTCACAGAATAGTCGACTAGTCGACTATCAAAACCACTAGTCGACAATTTGTGCATCATTGTAGAGTAATCGTTCATTTTTTACGTTATGCCATGTTAAATAAACAGAATTCAAGGTATTTAGAGTAAGAAATACTCCCACTATCCCTGCAAGAAAGGGATAGTGGGAGTGGGGTCTTTATTTCTGAAGCAGTTCAATTTGTTAAAACAAATGTGTTTTTTTTGTTGCAAAAAGCAAAACTTCAATATCAGGTATTATTGCTGCAAATAGGTGGTTTGAACATTGTGCAAAGTTTTGATGAAATTGCATGGCAGGATTAGTGCTTTTCACCCGAAGAGAAAACACACAGGCGCTATTGTGGGTAGCAATCGCCAGAAAAGGAAAAAACATCACTGCCTGTTCTATTCATGATAATAAAATTACCAACCCTTTATTATTAGTAGGTAGAGCTTTTTGGTATCTGGTGGCCTTGTTTAAACATTGAAATAGCTGCTAAATAATAGCCTAATAATGAGGCCTAAATAGCCTCATTATTAAAACCCTTCTTTATTAAAAATAATGAACCATTAGCAGTATTTTCATGTCACCTTTTAGTATTGGCTCAGCTCGCATGGAACCTCAATGGAGATGATACCAAAAAAAGTACCAGGTACCAGCCTGGTACTAGTACCAATCTGGTGCTTCCAGCTGCTATCCACAACTTTTACTAATTAAAAACCAATCCAAGCAAGTAGAGTCGAGTTGAGCAGGTACCATGTGGCAGATCCCTGCAAGGGTCTGATTGTCAAGACCCGCACCCGCCCCACGACGTGCCATACCGTACCTGCCCGCCACCCGCACATATGGCCAATTAGTTGCGCAACCCAGCCCTACACGTCAACACAAGATCTGCGGCCTGACCCGGAACCGCATATCCTATAATAACCATGTGCAGTGGAAATATCTCATAGTGATAATGTGACAGTGATCAACCGCGTATTTGGCTCAAAAAGCATGGGATGGAATCATTTCAAGCACTGTTTATATAATTTGGTTTGGCTTAATCAAGTAGGCCTACGTTTAAAGTGATCATTTTGGGCCATTTCATACATGCAAAATTAAGATAATATATTTTAAAACAAAGGTAATTCAGGAAATACAATTTAAATTAATATTTTTTGCTTATTCTCATAATATTGAGCAGCACATCTCCACAGTTAACATGGCGCAGACAGAGCCGACACACAAAGCAGAGGTAATGTGTTTCGTTGTTAAATAAGAACATTTTATGAATTTTAGCCTAAGTTTGTTTGAAACTCTCTACTACCAGTTCGGCATTGCCTAGTCGACGTTTATTTTGATAGTAATGCATTGCAACATTGTTACCCCCGTTTGACAGCTGATTTTGTATGCATTTTGTCAATAAAATGCAGTAAAAGACAAACCGTCCGTTTCATTGAATTATATTCACGTAATAAATGTACACAATACACATCAATTAGATGGTCATCCACCAAAAATAAAATACAAATAAAAACTGGACTTCGGTTATATCATTAAAAACGTTCTAAAATTGTTATGCCACAATCGTGTGCAGTCAATTAGATCACACCAGTGTTATGTACGCGCACGCATCGGTTAACTAAAAAGATGAGTTTTTAGCTTTGATTTAAAAAGAGACGTTTATTTCAGCATTCAGTCTTCCAAGCAAAACAATACAGAACTGAACACGTTCAGCACATCACTTTGTTAATGACACTTTTAACAGAATGATATCTGTTAGTCATTATGGCTGAGGCCAGGAAAAAAAGTAGGCCTATACCTAACGTTAATGACAATTTTTAACCGACTGATATCTTTACAGTCAGATGGGCTAACGCCATGTTCAACCCATTCAGTGTTTCTTTAGATTACTATGCAGAAAAAGAATGTCATCCACTGTCCTGGCTTCTCCTCTCTTGGATCACAAATCCAGCTGTGGAAAAATCTCGCTCACTTGAAGCTGGAATTGAAAGAATCGAACGAGCAATGTGTGCCAAATTCGGAAACATTGTTGCATGCTCCTTCCACCAGTGGAGAATATCAAAATTCTCTTCCCTCGATGCCTTGATTTCAATGTATGCGCCCACTTCATCCTGAGTGACTCCTCGCTGGAAGTAGAATCCTCGACGTTGGATAATCCCTCCGTTGCTCGTCTATTCTCGGGCGGGCATTTCCCCCCCAAAAGCATCTACCTGGCTAGGTTTCCCGATCGTAGTGTACAGTATGTTGTTAAGCACATGTGCAGCACAGCTCAGTCTTGTGATGGTGCGAAGGGCTGCCACTATGTTTGAACTCCTGTCTGTCATGTACACCAGTTTGGAGTATGCTGTTCTCTCAACAGAGAACAGCATAGCATTGTATCTCCTACGGAGATACAACATTAATATGCTTTGGCGAATGTCCTCTGCATATTTTGTCACTCTGCGAGATATAGTTGTCGGATCTGGTAACAGTTGTGTTGCATGGACATGGCCAGCCTGCGCACCAATATCGATCAATCCCTGTGCTAAACCAGTGAAACCATCGCCACACACCGTTTCGAAGGTTCTGATGGCACTGCAGACAAATTTTAGCTATTTGTCTTCCCTGTTGGGTACTTTAAGATCACTGTTTTGTGAAGTGATTAATTGTTCTTGTACCAGTGGTGGCAATGGCAGCGCAGCTTGACTCCATATGCTTCCTCAATGATGATGTACCCAGTTTGCGGCTATCATAAGCCAACACTTTTCTGCAGTTTTTACAAGCAGCGAACCCAGCAATTTAGTTATTTTCACCATCTACGATTACACCAAAAGCCTTCCAGACATTAGATTTTGCTCTCGAAGAAGAGTTGTGGGCTATCGTGTATTCTCCATTAGATATCTTTGTCTTCATCTCATCAGCCATTTTGATTTTGGCGCACTCTGCAGCAGCTGACCGCATAGAATTGATGCGGTGCAGAGGATTAAATCATTATATTGAATTATTATTTTAATTTAATTTTAATATATTTATTATCCAACCCGCGACCCGACTCGCATGTTCTTTGATTTACCCAGAACCGAACCCGATGCAGGACTCTGCCATGCGGTGGATAAGGAGCCGTTAATCCTTTACTGGTTGTATTTGAGACCTTTTTTGACGAGAATTGATCATTGTTACTGGGTGACAAAAATATGATATATCTCCTGCGACGTCGACAACTAAAATGCAGCAGTCTTGGTATATAGTGTTACCTCTATGACAAAAGGCCCTGGTGTATAGTATAGAATATATCATGTATAAAATATAGTATACAGTATATGATGTACAGTTTATCATGTATAATATTTCTTATATAGTATATAGTGTAACCTCCATGGCAGAAGGCCCCGGTGTATAGTATACAGGATAAAATGTATAGTATATAGTATACTGACTCCGAATATCAAATGATGCCCCCAAAGGAAGCATATAAATTTTAAAAAGCAAGGCACCCAAGATCGACCCTTGAGGAACACCATAAGAGAGGGGGCCGTATCTTTAGCAACAGAAACGTCTATTGGAAAGATAGGAACAAAAACAATCAAGAGCAGTGCCCCTGATGCCAACCCATTTCTCAAGACAGTTAAGTAAAGTAGTATGATCAACTGTGTCAAAATCAGAATTCAGATCAAGGAGGATTCAAAATTACCAGAATTATCAGCGAGCAGTAGATCATTTAGGACCTTGTTAAGAGCCCTTTCGGTAGTGTGTAGAGCATACATTAAAATGATTGAGAAACTTGTCACATTTAACAGTGAAGGCTGAATAGCTGACCGGAAGGGGGATTGATCACTGAGTCAATGGTCTGAAAAAGGACCCTGGGATTGTGACTGGCTAGAGATCAGGTTAAAAAAGGAATTACTGGCATCTTTCACGCTTCGATATATGGACATCAACCCTTTAAGAGTGTCTAGTTAATCCATAAGCTCATCCTTTTTCCACTTGCGTTCTGCTTTCCTACATTGCAGGCAGGGAATACCGTTTCATGTTATTTTCTTAAAAAGGTGCAATAGAGCCAAGAATATTCAAGCAGGAATCATTAAAATGGAGACCAGCTCATTAATGAAGAAATGAGATTGCTTAGAAGCACTAGGGGATGCAGCTAAGAAGGCCTGGCGAAAGCTCTGAGCTAAGTATGAATTTAGAGAGCGAGAAAGGATGGAGGAGTGGGGCTTGGGTAAAGGAGGAGGGAGCTGGGTTTGAAAAATCACTGCTTTATGGTCAGAGAGAGGGATGTCTAGCATATGTAACTTATTGAGAGGCAAACCATGAGACAGCATAAGGTCAAGGGTGTGACCCCCATTGTGAGGGACCTTTGACAGACTGAACAAGACTATATGATTCAAAAAATGAATAAAATCAGTAGTGTGGATGATTTATGGATTTTAAAATCACCAAAAATAAGAACTCTGTCATAAAGAGGCATAACAACTGAGAGTAAATCATAAAATTCATGAATAAAACCAGCATTTAGTTTAGGCCTGTAAATTAAAACACACTATAAAAGTGCTTACCATTTAAAATAAAGCTAAGAATCTCAAAAGAGGCAAAATCCTTGATCCATGTCATTCATAACTGGACTTGTCTTAACTGTATTAACTTTGTTTGTAGGCTACAGCACAACACATTAGCCTACTAACTCATGGTAGGAGCACAAAAATCTACAACAGCCATTCAACTTCTGACAGACAAAGCAGCTGCAAGTCAACTTCGGACAGGCAAAGTAACCTTTTATTTGATTGTTGTTCTCTTTTTACATCCACAAATGATCGCATGATATTGTGATTCTCGTGTGGTCTTGCAGTTCTCACGTGATCTTGTGAATCCAGACGCCTCGCAGCGCTCCGCTGCTGAAACGCTCCCAGTGGGAGCTGAAGTTGCGCGTAGGTCGGAAGAGAACCACATCGGAGGTGTAAGGCGGCCAGCCTCTCCTGGAGCTTAGGCTGTTTCCGAAGGAGGTCTTAGGTTTATGAGACTTTCAATGGAAGAAAGTTCTAATTTGATGCTGGAGATCTCAGCAGGGGAGGCCATCATTGCCTACCCAGCCACTCAAGTGGTCAAACCAAGACCAGTTAGTCTATCAGACGGAGCTAAAGTTTTTAGCCTGGAGACAGCTATTATTATTATTATTAGTGATCTTTTTTTTTTTAAAGTAATAATAATAATAATAATAATAATAATAATAATAATAATAATAATAATAATATATTTTATTTGTAGAGCACTTTACATTCTGAAATCTCAAAGTGCTACACAGTATAAAAGGAATAAAGGAGTCGTTACAAACATTACAAATTTAAGCATAAAAACATCACAAGGGGGGATTAGCAGTAGGCTTTTTTTTAAAAGATAGGTCTTTAGGCCTTGTTTAAAAGCAGCTGTAGTCTGTGGAGCCTTCAGGTGGTTAGGGAGGGCGTTCCACAGTCTTGGAGCAGCAGCGGAGAAGGCCCGATCGCCCATGGTGCGTAGCTTTGTTGTAGGCGGTGTGTGTGGAAGCAGATCGAAGGGTGCGTGAGGTTGTCTGGGCGGTGAGGAGCTCTTGGAGGTAAGCGGGGGCAAGTCCGTGGATGCACTGGTGGGTGAGGAGGGAGACCTTTTACTCAATTCTGAGTTCAACAGGGAGCCAGTGGAGTAAGTGGAGGACCGGGGTGATGTGCTCGTATTTCCGCACCCTCATCAGGATCCTGGGAGCGCTTTTCTGGATGTACTGCAGCTTCTGAATGTGCTTGCCAGGAATCCCGATGAGGAGTGTGTTGCAGTAATCCAGCCGGGAGGAGACAAAGGCGTGAACCAGTTTTTCAGCGACAGGCAGAGAGAGTGTGGGGCGGAGTTTGGCGATGTTCCTGAGGTGAAAAAATGAGTTCCTGCACAGATGTTTGATATGGGTGTCGAACGTCATGTGGGAATCCATTCTTACGCCCAGGTTGGTGACTGCTGTGGAAGGGGGAATGACCTGACCAGCAAAGGTGATGGAGGTTATGGAAGATGAACAGACTTGAAGTGGGGTACCGACCAGCATGGCTTCAGTTTTGAAACTGTTTAATTGTAGAAAGTTGTGATTCATTCACGCCTTTGTCTCCTCCAGGCAGGTGGTCAGTATGGATGTTAATGATGGTGAGGATGATGATGTCCTGATGTACAGCTGTGTGTCGTCCGCATAGCAGTGGAACAACACACCGTGCCGGCTGATGACATGGCCGAGGGGGAGCATGTAGATCAGGAACAACAGGGGGCCGAGGACGGATCCCTGAGGGACACCGCAGGTGACAGGCTGGATTGAGGACTTTGTGCCGCCAATGGAGACACACTCGGTCCGTCCAGCCAGGTAGGACTGGAACCAGCCCAGGGCCAGGTCGCAGAGACCGACGGTGGAGTGCAGGCATTCAAGGAGGATGGCATGATCCACTGTGTCGAACGCTGCCGATAGGTCAAGGAGGACAAGAAAGGATGGAGATCCAACATACGCCGCCATCAACAGGTCATTTGTGACCCTGACCAGGGCTGTCTCTGTGCTGTGTGCTGCGCGAAACCCAGACTGGAACTTCTCAAAGTTGTTTTTCTCTTTGAGGTGGATTTGGAGCTGTACGGCAACTACCTTCTCCAGCACCTTGGAGAGGAACGGGAGGTTAGAGATGGGCCTGTATTTGCAGAGGGCTTCCGGGTCCAGAGTGGGTTTCTTCAGAAGGGGAGTGATGATGGCAGTTTTGAGGGCTGATAGAACATGACCAGCCTGTAGTGAGTGGTTTATGGAGTTGATTATTAGGGAACCGATGGCAGTGATGTTGGCCTTCACCAGGGCTGTGGGGAAGGGATCCAGGGCACAGGTTGAAGACTTCATCCTCCCAACGAGGACCTCAACCTCTCGCTGCGAGGTGTTGCTGAAACAGCAGAGAGGCTGGGAGACTTCAGGCTGTGGGCCGGCAGCTGGGGCAGGTGGAGAAGAAGAGCCAGGTAGGAGAGAACGGATGCCATCAACTTTAGCTCTGAAGAATGACATGAACTCATTACACTGCTTTTCAGTGGTCTGTCTGTGTGCCTGAGTTTGGGGTTTGAGAAGGTGATGTATAGTGGAGAAAAGCTGTTTTGAATTGCCAGGGCTGTTATTGATGATATTTGAATAGAACTGCAACCGTGCATCTTTAAGGGCTTTGGAGTAGGCCTTTTGGTGCTCCCTGTAGACCATTTTGTGCACGGTGAGTCCCGATGCCATGAGACACCACTCAAGGACACGGCCAGCCGCCTTCATTTCCCTCAGCTGACTGGTAAACCAGGGAGCAGAGCGTGGGAACGTCACAGTCTTTGTTTTTACAGGGGCATGGACATCCAGGAGGCCACTCAGGGTTTTGCTATAGTAACCTACTGAGTCACTGGCTGATGAGGGGTTGGAGGGGCAAGGTGTTGGAGATCCAAAGCCAGAGCATCCAGGTTGATGTTCTTGATGTTTCTGAAACAGATCTGGCGCTTAGGCCTTGAATGCGAGGGGGGGGAATGACCATGGACATGACCATATGGTCCGACACACCCAGATCATACACACACAGGTTGTTAATGGGGGCGGCGGAGTCAGTGATGACTAGGTCGAGCGTGTGCCCCCTGGTGTGTGTTGGGACGTCCACATGCTGTGTCAGGTTGACACAGTCCAGCAGTTGTAAGAACTCAGATGCAGAGTGGCAGGAGGGGGTGTCCATGTGAATGTTCATGTCTCCAAGGATGACCATGTTGGCACATGTAGTGCAGAGTATAGTGAGGAGGTCGTGCATCTCAGGGATAAAGGCTGAGTTTGGTTTGGGTGGCCGGTAGATGACCAGTATTGTCATAAAAGGGGGGGTTTGCACTTTGCAGCAAGGCACTCGAACGAGGAGAATTTCGGCAGGGGGAGAGGGGTCAGTTCTATTTCACCACGATGTAAAATGGCCAGACCACCACCACGACCAGTACTGCGGGCTTTCTCATGATAAATGTAGCCGGGGGGACAGGTTTCATTCAAGGCAGAGTAGAACTCTGGCCGATGCCAGCTCTCACTAAGACACATGATGTCAATCCCTTTATCCAGAATGCGATCATGGATGAGGCAGGATTTATTTGTGAGGGATTGTGCATTTAAAAGTTAAATTTTAACAGTGGATGGTGTTGTATGTCTTAGTAGAGGCCGGAGTACACTGAAATCCACTCCAGGTTTTCTGTGCCACTTGCTGTCTGTGCGATTTAGTCCCAGAGAGAGATTGCTCTGATGACGTGGTAGCAGTGCGACGGTGGGGATTGAGCGACCAGGCTGCGAGACTTTATGCTCTGTGTAAACAACTTTTTTCCGGGAGCTCCTGTGAATGTACCGGGGCCGGGGTAGGAGTTTCAGTTGTTTGATTGCTGGAATACACGTTGGAGTTCTGGTGGAGTTTAGTCTCAGCAGCTGGGAGATGGAATATTGCCGCATTTCGGTGATGGAACAGCTGATCCAGGAGGGAGCCGAGACGCCGGGTAGCGTAGGCTCTGGGAGGCTGGCTGGCTAGCTAGCTACTGTCCAGCGAGGAGATGCCAAAATGAAAGGCTACCAGGGAGAAATCCCACGCAGGAGCACAGAGAAACAACGGGGGCACCCAGCCGAAGATCCTCGCCACCAGCCGATGTAGGCACAGTAGCAGGTAGGCAAGCAACCGTCCGTCGGTGTCCAAAAAAGTAGTCAAGAACAAACACCAAACAAACTGACGCCGCTTTTAAAACTGAGAAAGCTGGCTCCACAAAAAGCTAAACCTACTGCAAAAACTACTGCTAATAACTGTGACTTTGGACTAGCAATAAACATTTAACTCAGCACGGAGAAGCAGCGACAGCACGCCAGCATCCTCTCTGTCCCCTGCTCAAACAACAGGGATGTGTTCACAAAACAGTAGACCCCAACACTGTTGATCAATGAATTGACCAAGAACAGCTTTGTGTACAAAAAGTGTTTCAATAAATATCAATGCACTGGAAAACAATAAATTCTTCTACATACCTAAAGAGTTTCGACAAACTATATCAATTAATATTGTACGCATTAGAGCCCGGCTAAGATGACTTTTTTGCCACGAGAACCGATTTTAGGATACCAAAAATTCCGATAGCCGATATTATCTGCCAATATACATATGTGTATCATATAAAGCATATATATTCATTTTGCTTTTAGCAGAAAAGGAAAACCAAGTTTTAATGAAACACAGCTTTATTTAACACAATTAACAACGTTAATTAACGTTCAAATGAATGTGTATAAATAAGATTTAATCTCTGCATTAACAAAATAAAAATGTTAAATAACAAATAAACTCAAATAAATCAGTTTGATCAGATTAAACAACTGATATAAAAAATTAACTCAAATAACAGTAACACATTTTGTTACCTATTATATTATTATTTTGGAGAAGAAAGAAAACACTGTCACTCTGCCAGAGCACTGTCAAACTACCGCATACATTTAAATAATGTACAACCACAATGAACAAGCATACACTGTGCGTTACCGCAGAGGGAACTCGCTTCGAAGTTTAAATTATTTCAACTTCTATGCAGTTCAGTCCAAAAAGCCATAATGTTATAAGCTGTGGCTGATTGTGTATGTGTTTTAAACTTGCCATTCACGAGTACACACCGCCTAGCCTAGTGACAGGCACCGAGGTAGCAGCCGCGCGCTGCCATGTGGCTGTGCTCTTATCGCAAATAGCATGTAGCAAGGAATACTCTTTTTGCTCTAACTTGTTTTTAATTATGATCTTTTGTAATTTATGTGAAATCAGTTCGCTTGGATTATGATACACAAGGAGCTTGGAGACTTTATCATTAATTTCATTCAGATCCATGGATGTTGAGGAACAGTAGCGTATCCTTATGTGATGAGGACACAAAGATGGACTAGCTATTCAACTGACTTTGCGGTAAGTAGAGAATGCATAGGCCAACATTACATTTTAAATCAGGCAGTCTGACAGTCCGCAGATCTAGGCTAAATTGGAAAACGGTGCCAAAGCTCTACTTACCAATAATAACAGGCTGGTAATTAGTCTCCAGTTACAATGTTTTTCCTTCCTTCATGGCGATCCATCATCCAGAATACTGCATGTGTTTTTTCTTTGCATGTGCTTGGATGGCGCTAGTGCTGCAATGCAATTTCCCTGAAACTTTGCACAATGTATAACCACCTTTTTTGTTTTATGATAATTTGAAGCCCATACGTTCAAAGCTGTGTCCTAATTGGAACTTAAGTGGGTCGTGGGTCGTGTTTCATTGGAAACACGACCCACTCACACCGCATGCATTCACACCGCCACTGCCATACAGCCACACTAACTTCCAGCGCTGCTCAAAATCTTTATCCATTGCCACCTGTTAAGTGTTGTAATTTGATGGTGCCCTTACTCCCTGTGGTCGTGGAGGAAGAAAATGGCAACCAAGATCAACTTTTCAAGGCCAAGCACACAAAGAATGAGAGACCACCAGACAGCGTAAAAATGAAAGGCATCATGGTGAATGGAGGAGCGACATCCCACATCATGAACAACATAGGAAAGTTTAAAAGCTTTGATGACACCTTCCAGCTGGAGACCCATTCAGTGGAATTAGCTGATGGCACCAAATGCCGAAATAGCAGAGCGAAGGGGAATGGCGATGATAGATCTACTAGACAGTGCTGGACAACAGCACAGAGCACAGCTACGGGATGCACTCTACATTCCTTCATACCCACATGACATATTTTCAGTGGCAAGAGCAACAAACGGTGGAGTGACAATCACCTTCAAGAAAGGAGACAGACACAAGGATACCAAGGATGGTAGCAGGTTTGAAGGTTCTTAGAATTGGTTCACACTGATTTAGCCGGTCCCATGCCAACGACGAGCATAGAAGGACACAAATATGTCTTTTACAGACAACTACTCAGGTACCATGTTGTCAAAAAGTGATGCTGTGCAGGCTACTGAAAGATTCTTAGCAGACGTAGCACCTTACGGAGAAGTCAAGTGTATTCGCTCAGATAACGGCACTTTTACAGGCCGAGACTTCCAGGCACTGTTAACCAAGAATAGGATTAGACATGAGACGCCTGCACCCTATTCACCCCATCAAAATAGCACAGCAGAGAGAGGTTGGTGAACCCTCTACAACATGGGCAGGTGCTTACTGTTAGATAGTAAGTCACCAAAAAAGCTATGGAACTATGCTGGGCAGACAGCAGCCTATGTGAGGAACAGGTGCTACAGCAGGCGCACAAAGAAAACGCCATGTGAGCTGTTCACAGGCAAAGTACCAAACATATCCAAACTGCAGAAATTTGGATCAATGTGTTTCCCTTACAAGCAAGAGAAAGGGAAGTTAGACTCTAGGTGTGAGCAAGGTATTTTAGTTGGCTATGATAAAAACAGCCCAGCTTACCTAGTGTACTATCCAGACACAGAGAGAGTTTAAAAATACAGGTTGGTGAAGTTCACAACCAAAACAGCCAATGAAAAAAGAACACAAACAGCTGAGTCATACATAGGATATGGTGATATGGAGGTACATCCCAAGGTCAATAACAGCACTTCACCTGGGGGGTATTGCACAAAACTAGGATAAAGAAATCCAGGATAATTGAGCAAGCGCGGCTTGAACTAGTCTGCTCGG
>JAOPJH010105569.1:1039-14987 GCA_027122575.1 Merluccius polylepis
CCCCCCCCCCCCCCCCCCCCCCCCCCCCCCCCCCCCCCCCCCCCCCCCCGCCCCCGCCCGCCCCCCCCCCCCCCCACCCCGGGAGATACATCAGACCAGTACCGGGTGCCCCCCGGCACTGCCGGCCCGCCGGCGGTCAGTCCATTGTCGGGAATAACAGCCAGCACCTGCGTCTTGAGGCTAGCGGGTTCACTACAAACACTGCACAGGTGCAGGTTGTACTGGGAGGACGCTGTGTGGTTCAGAGGGAGGCAGCGAGACCATTGAAAGATCTCTTTTTTAATTACCAGACGTCTCACCATGAGGGATCAAAGCCTAGTGGGTCCACCCCCGGTATGCCACGGCTGGTCAAGCCGACGTCCCACCACAAGCTCATTCAAGTTATCCGCTTTCTATATGGCGATGCATCGGTACATAACAGTAGTTCAGGGTCATTTTTTACACCAGGCCCATTTTCCACGATGATACAATTCCACAACATGCATCGACTACAATACCTTTCAACCTACCGTTATAATAAGAATAACTGACAAAACAATGGCCCTCGATATAATCCTTCACACAAACCGGAAAATACATTTATATCCCCTATATCCTTGGAGTCAACTCTGACTTCTCAAAAGGACACCCTTTCCCGCTTATAACTTCAACATACATCCAGGAAGTTCATGGACAAGCCTGGCAGGGAATCTGACAGCCAGACAAGGAGTTGAATAGCAACGCCATTCATCACCAACAAACCAAGTGAAGACGGTACCTCCCTGTCTTCACCCCGCCACCGACTAAATCCTTCAGCGAACTCCACACCAAACTACCTGCTCTTCCAGCGCCAGCAGCCTCTATGCAGCTGCATGCGCCTGCCTGTGAGCAGCTGTCGACACTGTAGGGCCGGGCGATATGGAAACAACTATTATCACGATAATTGTGGGGAATTTGACATGATATCGACAAATATCACACGATATGCTTATGAATTCAGAATATCATTCTAAATAGTCTGACTGAGGGTCAGTACATCGAAGTATATGGAAGTTTAAAGTAAAGGTATCAGACTAAAACTAGTTGTCCTTTCTTACAGAGGTTTAAAACATCATATATAATCATTTTAAGGGCATATCTTCTCACCGTCATTCATTTAGACTATGAAACTGGGTATCACAATAAGTCGATATCTTCATTCCATGACGATGCAATACCATTCAAAGACGCCAACCGATAATATTGAATTATTGTCCCGCACTTGCTCTGTGTAGCGCCTTTCTCACTCCCCCCCTCCATCCTGCTGTGAGCTGGCCCAGGAGGGAATATGCAGTGTTAACGTGCCAGGGGAAGACTTCCAGAGCCTGGATAAGGAGCTAAATAAACCAGCCTCCACATCTGGGGGAGCAGGAGTGCTGCTGGTAAACACACCAGCGCCACAGCCTTCCCTGCAGCAGAACCAGTCCCTTGAGGTTTTCTTTTCTTTTTTTTTAATTTAACATTTATTTAACCAGGAGAGTCCGATTGAGATTAAGAATCTCCTGTTCAAGGGAGACCTGGCCAAGACAGGCAGCAGCATTAACACAAAACACATTACAGTTAGCGACAGAACACACAAAGGAAACACAATCAATAAGAACAGTTTTCCAAGGAGTCAGTTTCACAAATTAAAAACACTGCCGTCGTAAGGAATCTGCTTCTAATTCTTTCATTTTAAAAGCATTCAGCCAGATTAATTCATCCTTTTACTAGCTGCTGATAGCCCCGGGATTCTGGGCTCAAGTCTAACATATACATGGAGGCTCCCATGTGCATATGCAGGCGCACATGTAAAAACAAATACACACACACCCATACATTCACACATGTGCACCAACACTAACAAGAGCACAACCACATGCTAAATCACATGAGGCAAACTTTGACAACTGGGTGATGCCCCTGATTTTTTTTTTGAATGGAACGCAACATAAAGGCTTGTGTTACTGGGTGCATGGCACATTCTGATGGGTGATACAGGAATGTTTTAATTATAGCAGGATATTTTTAGGTCATCACTTAAAATCACTTTTTAAACCCCATGGGAAAACGGCACGGAAGAGAGCTTCAAGACAACCAAAAAGGCAGCGATTGCCACAATATTATGACTCGCAGGTTTATTATCCTGCTGTATTCGTATATGAACACATGAACCTGACAGAGTGAACAAAGTCTCCTCCGACAGTTTTGACATTTAGTTTTGACAGATGGGCTGGGCTGATAGATCAGAGCTTCCCGTTGAACATTTTCATTGGCTATTGCTTTTTGAGGAACTGTTTTGATTGGCTAGAAAAATTATTATTAAAATTATTACGCAAAGTGAAAACAGTAAAGGCCTCATGACACTGCTAGGGTGGCCAACAGAGGTTCTAGTCATTATTTTGACACTCCATCACTATTATATCTTTTTGTACACAAACATACTTCGCCCCTTGCCATTTTACTGCATTACAATGGAATAAACTGCCAAACTTCAAACAGCATTTAATGTAAAACAGAACAATCAAATATAGATTTTTTTTTTTACATCGCCAATATTTTGTGGATGTACTTTTCACTTTGCATCCAATACTGTAATAACTAAAATGTCCTCGGTTTGAAGCCCACATTTCTCAGTTTGAGAAGGGCTATAAGTTTGAGATGGGCTATAAGTTTGAGATGGGCTATATTTCCATATAGCTGGTTTAAGCGACTTTGTGCTCTCCAGAAGCCATATTGTGGTTTAGAGGACTCCCTGCTGGTGAGTGTGAGGATGAGATGTAACCAACTGCCCTCTCTGACGAGCCACACAGAAGCCTGAACTGAAGGACAGCACCTACACCACAGCTTTAGATTCATTCCCTCGAAATCACAAAAGAAAATGGCCGACTTTAATAATCCCGGGAGGGAAATTCAGGGCTAACTGCTATTGCTAGAAGTATCCTCAATATATTTTCGCCTATGTTTGAAACCAGACATAGTATGATAATCAATGATTGTTGTATGATCATTTACTAAGTTTGATTACATTTCAGACTAATACAAAAAAAATGCGTTAGGGTGCATATACTTTTTATATATTAGAGGGGAAAAAATAAAGTCCAAATGAAAACTGATCATGCTTCATTTGTAACACAATGAATTCAGTTCAATTCAACTTTGTCATTGAACGCTACGGCTTCCCCCAGATGGTGCAGGGGGGGGGGGGGGGCACATAGGGACATACATGGCATATAATAAACACAACACAAGAATATGACACTTTGACAGTTGTGTGACACACACACACACACAGCCGTCATCAGTTCAGGGTACGTTTTTTTTAAACTCACCCATCGTTGGAGCAGGTCATGAACTCTTCCTTGACCTTGGGGTGCCAGCAGCCACTATTCAACATGGCCGTGTGCCCCTGGGGAAGACCAAAGGAATGGAGCCATGTAAGCCTACTGTTACACCGGCTCACAATGTTTCAACAAAACGTTGGAAATATACTCTTTTTTTTGCATCGACATGATTGGTTGACGTAGGGGGAACGGCAGTCGTAAAATAGGAAGACATTTTATTTTATTTGATAGGGACGATGCATAGTTGTAGCTGCTGCTAATGTTCAGCTCTTGTCCCTAAATTAAAGCAATAGTACAAATAAACACAATATTCTTGTTCCCATTAAAGAAATATTGCACTTGCCAAACTTGCCCTCAAATCAAGAGGGGGAGGAATAGGCTGGTAGTTTATCTGAAAATCCATAATCCATAATCCAACTGAATAAATATATCAAAGCAAATGTAAACTAGAATCGGTAATCTAGTCTTAATGTTATTACCTAAAATAATGTTATTAACAATTTGATAACATTATAAAAGAATGACTCATTAGGGCAATGTGCTGTAGAGGAATGTGGACATATGCTAATATTAACCATGGCATATATATCACCGTCAGAGAATCGACACAGGGAGAGACCTCCCCTCTCCACTCCGAGGTGAGAGGAACACCGTGTGCTGTCAGGAAACATGACACTATTGGCTGGCAGCGGACCGAGAGACCGTCTTATTATGTTACGTTGTACGTATGGAATATCTTTAACCATTATCAATTTGGTGACATTTTATCAAGAGCAACATAATGATTGTCTGCATGTCTGAATGTATCAAACGATTGTTGTGGTCAGTATTGCTTGGCTGTGTGTTGTCGCTTCTTCATGTTGCTTGCATGTCTTTATGTGCTGGTGTTTGTTGTTGCCGTTTATTGTACTGATGTTTTGCCGTTTCCTGCTGCTCTTGTCTTGCTTGTTTTGTTGCTCTCGCTGTCTCTATGGCATCTTGCTGTCTTTGTTCTGTACATTTGTATCACTTTATAGTTTTCCAAACATCTTGCCAAAGGACTGCACTTGAAAATGAGCCAGCTGGCTAACACTGGCACATTTACAGAAGTGTTGACTCATGTGTGTATTCCTTATAAATAAATTAAAAAAAGATCGGAAAGAGTTCCATCAAGCAGTGCTGTACTTTCATGTCGCGTGCTTCCTAACCTCGGGTGACCACACATTCAAGTGTACCGCATGTTCAGGCACGCGCACATGTACTTATACACTTATCCACACACCATAAGTAAGCCTTCTGGAGGTCTTTGGAAAAGACCGTCTATCTTTTCGGCATGACAGCTAACCGTTAGCGTACTGACAGACTCTGTCAGACAAAACCACAAGCATCATAGGCTAGCAACAGCCTTGATAACGACACTATGATTGATTGATATGCAGACAGATCAATCAGTGTTGCATTCAGACACATGGTGCATTATTTATGTTTTTGATTGGGTTAGGTAATAATGAGTGGGACAGAACATGATGAACGTCTATGTAAGCACCTAGTCTTTTACAGATATTTGTCAGGACTCGGGACACCCAGCTTGAAACCGGGACAATCCCTGACAAACGGGGCCGTTTCTTAAAGGTCTCCTTCACCGGTAAACCGTTTTTACTTGCTCCTTTTGGAATATGATAGGTCACTCCTAGTCAGTGTTGGTAATAACGGCGTTAGAGTATAACGGCGTTACTTTTTTCAGTAACGAGTAATCAAATTAATTACTTTTCCCTCGATGCAACCCTGTTACCGTTACTGAGAATGTGGCGCGTTACTTAGGGTGGCCATTCGTCCCGCTTTAGGCCGGACTGTGCGGTTTTTCAAAGCCCTGTCCGGCGTCCAAGCCGGACGCGTATTTGTCCTCCTTTTTGAGACAACCCCGGCGGTCATAGGTCCGCCAGGCGGTCATAGGTCCGCGGTGTGTTACTATTGCACACTCCCCCGCCCCTCGGCCGTAGGTCCGCGGTGTGTTACTATTGCGCGCCCCCCCCCCCGTCGCACGGAGCACATATAGAGATCTCTCTCTCTCTATGGCTTAACAGGCTGCAATATATTGAGTTCAAATAAATACCAAATGTTCTAAAATACTGTATATAGTGTTTTCATTCTTCAATCAGTTAATATAAACACCTTTGACGTTAAAGATGTTATAGAATGTAATGGCGTATAGAACATGAAAAATAACGCCACAGTTACTTTGCTGAGTAACTAATTGCTCTTACAATTAGGGAACTCAATTACTAACTCAATTACTTTTTGGGAGGAGAAATTTGTAACTGTAACTAATTACTTTTTTAAAGTAAGATGACCAACACTGCTTATTTATGCCACCGATGCATGCATTCATTTCGCAGACCCTTAAAATTGATGAATGGAAGCGGTAGATATACCAAGGCATTACTGCAGAGCCTGCAGCTTGTTTGCAAAACATATTTACTACACGTCATGTTCCAAAAATCAATATTCCTTGTTGGAAGCTTCCTGTTTTGTTTTGTTTTTTATTGAAAAAGGAAAAATGTGAGCAGAGGCTTCACTCTATGAATAAAATAATGAAAGAAACCAACAAAAAAATCTGATGCGGCTATAAATGGGCTAATCTCCACTGCACCACGGTGCACATCAAGTGTAAATAAAGCTCACAGTTTTAAATAATGAGCCAAACCCAAGTCCTTTTGGCCAAACCCAAGAGCCACAGTTTACTGTTCTTGCCATCTTTACAATGCCATCTTCTCAACTTCTAGACCAACTTCATGGTCAGTACCATTTCTCTTCTCTGTTTCTCACCTTCAGCCAGTCTGGTGTCTCCCGATAAGGGCAGGCGGACCTCCCTCACCCCCTCTGGCCCCTCAAGTGGTACAGCCCTGCTGGGTCCTAGCCTCCTGGACTGCAATTCCCATGATTCCTTTCAGTCACGGGGCCTTCCAGATGTGGCAGAGGTAAGAGGGGAACCATGTTCGTTACTAACTTTCCCAATAAGACCCGAGGACACTCGGATCTTATTGGGAATGTTCTTGTATTAAGCTATTGATAACATTTCACGCTACTTAATATAAGTGCTAAGAATAGATTCTTCCCTATTCTCAAACTCTCTACTCTATATGAATGGAAAATATTTCAACTCATCATACACATTTTTTAAGGATTCATAGAAATACATTGACCCAATAGTAGTATATATTCGAACATATTCTCATTTCTACTTGTTCTCAAATGAACCGCATACTTTCACACACTGGAACCTTTTCCGAGGTGTCGTCCTCTAAATGCTTCGTCCAAGGAGGTCAAAGAGCAGATTTTCAGTGACCTTGTGCAGGCTGCAGGTGCATGTTGCTGTGGCGTGTTGTTGATGAAGGCTGATGTTTGGCAGATGGACAGCCAGCTGGCGTGCATGATGAGCGAGAGCAGCGTGGACTACATCGCCCGCTTCAACGACCTGGCCCAGGAGCTGGCGGTGACGGAGCCCTCCCCCCCACCACCACCGTGAGAGGGAGAACCCCCCACGCCCCACCCCCCAGCCCACCCCCCCCCCACTCCCCCGCCCTCCCCCACCCACTCCCAGCTCTCTCCCAACAACAAACTACTCCTCCACTACCCTTAAAAAGACTAAATATAAAAGCCATCCTTCCACCTTTTTGTTAAAAGTGCAATAATAACAACAGTGAGCCTTGTCACCATTGACTGAAAACTGCAATGTTTTGAAGCGAGCTAGTGAGACGCCGTTTGGTTTCAGTGAATTCTCCTTTGGATGTGAAAATGCCCTTTAAAAAAAAAAAGTAGACTCTAGGAAACAAGCTACCGTTTACAAAAGACCACCTCATGTACAGAATGAAACCGATGCCATATCTGAACAAATCACCGGGAACGTCCTTTTCAACAAACTGTCTTCTCTATACTCTTTTTACCGCTCTGTGAATGTCCCATACATATGCAGTTTTTAGACCTGGTACATTTCCTTGGTAACAAGTGAATATACACCATGAGTTTCTCTTCAGTTGCAGATGTCATACAGACCATAATATTCACCAACTGTACAATAGAAGGTGAACGATACTGGGGCACAGGCAGCAAAGAAGGAGATTATATGGAAATGGAATACAGCTACAGTGAAAGTGCCTGCCCCTACATATTGGCTCATTCACGTTAGCCAGCAGTCATATCAACCAGTGATGGCCTTTGGTTATTGTAGTCCTTATGAATGTTGTACACATGGTGCCATGTACCATCATTGAATCACTATTATGTCAAAGAAATCACTAAGAAGAAAACTTTTTAAGGAACTCCTAATATATCTGAGATTTAGTCTTGGTTCAGAACTCACTACCTGAACTCATTTTCTCTGCTTGTGTGAATCATTGTACACATTAGGATTCATACACAAAGCTTATTTTCACTTCTGGAGGGTTGAATGTATGTGGTGATAACATGTCCCCCATGGACCCAGTGGATTGGTGTCATCTTATCAGAGCTATCTGGAACATCTTGGCACTTTTCTTGGAGATAGGTGAAATTTTCTTCAACTCACGAAAGAGAATGGGAATGTGCACATCTTAACCTGAACCAAACAAGCATCCAGACTAAAATAGAAAAGTGAAGTCGGAGACTGCACCAAAAAGAGCCCATTAGAAATGGCACAAACCCGATGACACCGTCTGTTGTTCCAGTCTTGGCGTTAAGTTACGCTATGGGAGGAATCCTCAGCCTAAACTCACATTCTGTAATATGCTCTCATCGTCATTGAAACCGGAATTCACGGCATATGAACTGCTTGTGTGTTGTCTCTATTCTGTGCAAATTATCTTACCTGCGAATAAATACACAAGTGACTGAGACCACAACAGTAAACAGGCATGTGATCTGAATATAAAATTGACGGATAGGAAGAATCGCCTTAACATCAAGTTTAGTGTTTAACAGCATTTTTACTTATCCGTTGATTGCCATTTAATACCAGTCTCAGTTCTCGGATAGATATAAATTAATTTTTGTATTGACATATCTGGATTTCTGTGTACTTGAACTGGACCTACCCTTGTGTGTTAAACATACTAGCAGTCACAATGGATATGGATTTCAAATAACCAGCATTAACAATGTGCAAGTTATATTTTGCTTTTATCATCTTCGCTAATATGTTCACTTTCAAATTCATTGAGTTAATTCAAGGAGTTTTTCCAAGCACTGTTGAGCCCTTTTTTAAGTGTTGAGTTTTGAAATTCGAGACTGCGTAATGTAAAGTCTCTTCTGAGCTATCGCAACTAGAAGGTTAACATGTTTGTAGGCTCTTTATTTCAGCCCACCATGTGTAAAAAAAAAACGGGGCAGTTAAGCATTTAAGATTCATGGTTGCATAAAAGTATTTCTGTTCGGGCATGCGTTTTTGTTCCTCTGATGTTTAATTGTACATTTAACGATTCCAGTATTCACTGCTCTTTTGTAACAATGTAAATTATTTGAATTATTTATTAACAATTTTAGAAAGGTTATTTGTTTTAAGTTAAGATGACCTCCAAAAAGCAAAAATGTGTAAGGTTTTCAGTTTGTAAAGTTGTTTTTATTCTGTGTATAAAATGGTTCTAAAAAACAATGTCTAGTATTCTGTATAACCTGTTAAGTTGATAGATAAGAAGACAGTGAGGACATTTTTATACATCTTGGTTCAGTATTATCTTTAATGTTATCAAAGTGTTCAAGTCAAAATCAAAAGCAGTACATTTTTTAGCAAACCTCTAGCTGCAGTTTGAAGACCTTCTAAAAGTAATATACAATTTCAGGAATATTTCCCACTATAGGGCTTGTACATCGTGAGGTCTAATCGCAATGACCGCCTCCATTTTGGAAGCAAAGCAGTGTTGAAATATTAGTTATGTTCGTAGTGATGTATTTTTGGTAATTGTTTAGTGATTAAATCATGTCATTATGGGGAGACGTGTGAAACTGCCATAGCGTTTCTCATGCGATACGTGGCAAAAGTTTTCATTAGCCTAGGTTACGGTATATTTACTTTGATTTAGGATTTTACAGTACAACTCTCTTGAGTCCTCAATATGGCGGAGTAAGCTAACAAAAATCCCATGATGCATTCTGATGTACAAGCCCTATGGTCAAAATAAAAGTTTACAGAGATGTTTATTTTGACTGCGTAAACAACAGGCTTGACATGGCAGCATCCAGGATGAATTAAGGATGTTTTGTCAGTCAATTTAATCTGAGAACCTAGCTGGCATTTTCAAAAAGATAAGGGAGATGTTGTGACACCAGTCGAGGAGCTGATGTGTTTTTCAAAGCTTTATTTAAGCCTTTTGTAATTTGTAATGATGTCGAGATACAGAGAAATGCAGAGTCAAACAAATCAAAGAGGACAATGTTCTGTTGACACTTATCACGGGTCACATGACTATCATGACACCAATTCACAGAACACACTGTTATAGGCACATGAATATTCGACAAAAAATAAAATATATATACACAGTTGCGAGTAGAATTTGTCATCAGATCAAACATGTATATCTCATGGTATATATTCATGTATTCAATTACATTTGAATTTAGTATTCTCTGTTTGGCATTCACTATGACGCTACTTGGAAACCTGGTGTTGTGCCGTCCGTCCTGCTGCCTCAGTCGTTCTGCGGTCTCTGTTCCTTGCGAGCGCGCAATGACATGACTTTGAAGAAGAGGGCGGGCCACAGGTTGCGGAGGTACACCGCCAGGGCAGGCAGAGGCCCAGCCAATATAATGTCTTTGCTTCTGTGACGGACGGCCTCAAGGACCGCCTTGGCCACGTCCCTGGGGTGACGACCCATCGCTGTGGTCTTGTCCAGAACTAACAGCAGATAAGTGGACGTTAGGGACATAAGTGGCCACTTCTATGGGAGACTTCTGTGCTTTTGGAATGCTTGATGATTACTACAAACTACTTCATTTTTAAATTGTGATGTTCTCTAAGGAGATCAATCTGCTATTTCAAATAAACGACATGGTTATTTCGATCATTTCACTTGCTCAAGCAAAAGGATAACAAAAGGATATTTTGTTGCATGCCCTCATTATAAAAGTCTTTGTAATAGAACCCGCTTGCGTATATGGCTTTTAAAGAAGATACACTAATATATGGAAGCTATAACTGGCATTAGTTGACACCATTTTCCACATAATGCTGAAATAGCTCCTGATCACAATATCTGAGCACTCTTTCTTCTTTCCATTCTTCCTTACCTCCATACTTGGAGCCGTCCCCCGTGACGGCGTTGAGTGACAAGTTAGTTTGGATGTAGCCAGGACTGACGACGGTCACGCCAATCCCGTAGTGCTCCACCTCGGCCCTCAGGCAGTCGAAGTACGCCTGCGTGGCATGCTTGGATGCAGCATCTGTCCGGGACAGCATTGCTCCGGTCATCAAATGCACTCTAGTTACCTATTATCGTTTAGACAAGCATGGTCTGAAAATGTGGTTGTAAAAGGGGAACTCACATGCTGATCTGTAGGGAATGGCTATTTTGCCCTGGATACTACTGATGACGACGATATGGCCACTTCGTCGCCGGACCATGGAGGGCAAGAGGGCTGTACAATGAGAGAGGAAGATGCAGAACCTTGTAGAAAACATATGCTGCTTTTTCACTGCAGCCATCACTTTTGTTCAAAATGATTTCAAATGTGTGTAAATAAAACCCATCTATCCACGACTCAATTAACCCAAGATTAGCTTTTCTGTCCAAATCAATTTGGTCTGTGGAGAACAGTGGTGTGAAAACCTTTAACATAACAATTACAAAGATAATATATTATGCCAAATCATTTTAACCATATAAAAACACTCCACTTTCGTACTTTCATTGTAAAGTTTAAAATGTGCCTTAGGACAAAGTGACTTGGTTGTATATATAAGATTGACAAATTATTTTTGGCCTGTGTGTTTTAACAAACCTTGAGTCAAAGCGATGGGTCCAAAGTAGTTTGTATCCATGACAGCCCTCTGAACCGAGAGGTCAGTGTCCAGGATGTTGCCACGGTAACTGATGCCGGCGTTGTTTATGAGGATATCTACCTGGCCGTAGCACTGCAGGATCTCCTCCGCTGCCCTGTCCACCGTCTCCGCCTTGGCTAGGTCAAAGGTCACGGTGCTGGGGGTGTAGGTCTGGTGTGCGATAATCGAGACATTATTATCGTTATTATCCAGATTGAACTATTTCAAGTGAATTACTCACTAAACACTAAAACAAACCACACTAAATGTTGACAGAAAGGTGAGGCATTTAGGAGTGAGGGAAAGATACCAGCACATTCTATAGGCAGTGTTGGATAAAAGAGATAAATGATGAATAAGTCATTTTCATCATAAGATGAAGGGCTATGCAAGTAAATAAATAAATATATAAGCGTCACAATTCAATGAGGTCTAGACAAACATCAGTTGTTGACCTGTAAGTTAAATGTGATAAACACAAGGAACAAAACCTAACCTACATAGTACTACATACTAAATGCTTTTGCAAGTCTACCCATGTAAAATGGCCATATAGGTCATTGTCAAAGCTTTTTCATAATAACTAAATCAACTCTAAACATTTTCACACCTCTCCCCCTGTACTCACCTTGCCTTGGGACGAGGATGTGCTGAGCTGGGTGAGCTCCTGCGCTACTTCCTGCAGGCGGCCCACATCGCGCCCACACAGCACCAAGCGCGCTCCCGCGGCATGGAAGATACGCGCACATTCTGCAACACACGATGGCACGCAGAACATCACACGCCTCGCCTTGGACACACCAACAGAATAAGTACTTCATATTAGCTTTCATACATCCAACTAAACTGTACTTATTGCTTATTCTGTGACAGACTTCGGACTTGTAATTGACGGAGGCGTGGGCTACAATCCTCTGTTAAAGGTGCTTGCACACAAACACCAACACCCAACTTTTCATCCCCCATCCCACCACAATGTTGTCTCTGTCTTAGGGTGTTGCTGTGATCATGACTGGACGTCTGGCCACTGCACTGGACGGCTACCAACTGCTCACCAGCCAGCACCTCATCACCATGGACAAAATGAATTTCCTATTCTTTGTACTTTAAATGTCTGCTGTAATACTATGTGTGTCACTTATGGCACCCATTGCACTCCTAACCATTCCTGGAAGGAGGGATCCCCTACTCTGCGTGCCTTCTCAAGATTTCTTCCTGATAATCAAGGGAGTTTGTTCTTGCCCTTTGGGGGGCTGGGGTTAGGGGGTGTTGTAAAATGTGTGGCCTGTGAAGCCCTTTGAGACTGTAACTGTGATTAAGGGCTCTACATATAAAATTGACTTGACGGGAACCCAGTAACTACAGTATATGTCTGGGTGGGTCCCTGGGCCTCTGTAGGAGACCCAGTAACTATATGTCTGGGTGGGTCCCTGGGCCTCTGTCGAGCAGGGGTTCTCAATCTTTTTCAAGCCAGAGACCCCTTACAATGGATACATCTTTACAAGGACCCATAAAATGTTTGTAGGATTATGTAGTTTCATAAATTATTTTGCGGACCCCTTGGCCATACGCCACCCCACGTTGAGAACCACTGAGAACCACAGTAGCTATATGGGTGCTACTTTGTGGTTAGGGTCCACCCTTAACATTTAACCCAGTGACATGGGTCAGTTCTAGGGCTGGGCATTTTTCTATATTCCATCTATCGTTTACTGTCTTAGAATGGTATTGTATAGTCGTGAAATTAAGATGTCGACTTTGTGACACAGTTTAGTCTATATTCATTACGATGAGAAGATATGCCCTGGCTCAAAATGGTCAAAAAATGAGATTTGAAACATCAACGATAGAAAGGATAATAGTTTTAGTCTGATAACTTAGGTACTTGGAATTTCCATATATTTCAATGTAATAACCATCAGATAGACTGTTTACAATGCTGTTTTGTTTTGTTTTGTATATCTTGCACATTTCCCCCATGATTACCAGGTGTTAAAACATTTATCTCTATCGCCGAGTCCACCCTAGTCAGTTCACTGACCTCTCCCGAGCCCTGAGCTGGCCCCAGTGATCACCACAACGGTGTCCTGGACCCGTGAACCGGTTCTGAGTCTCAGCAGCATCCGGTAGAGCAGCAGGACCCCCAGGCCGCCCAGCACCAGGGACAGCGTGCTCGCACCCATCACACCCTCCA
Source organism: Merluccius polylepis (assembly GCA_027122575.1). Classification (NCBI taxonomy): domain Eukaryota; kingdom Metazoa; phylum Chordata; class Actinopteri; order Gadiformes; family Merlucciidae; genus Merluccius; species Merluccius polylepis. The sequence continues at coordinate 14,565 of JAOPJH010105569.1, forward strand.
GGGCAGCAGCTCCACACACACCGCCTGAGGGTGAAACAAGCATGAAGACTTCACTCTCATACAACCTACACATATGAATGGTCTTCTCCACTGTCTGCCACATTAACCTAGGCAGCTAGTATGTTCTGTTTGTAGCAGAGGATTGTCTTTCTTGTTAACCTTGTCAATACACTCCCACTGTCTCCTGTTCTGTACAAACTTGGCCTTCGTGTCAGATGTGAACTTCACACGTCTATATGGGCTTTCCATTAAGCCCCTTTGCCCCAAAGCCCCCTTTGTTGTTCTTGGTGTCCAGGGGGAAGCTGGTTATGTCTGGTCGTTTTTCCAAAACAAAGAAGCCAAACAACCAGCAACACACACACACACACACACACACACACACACACACACACACACACACACACACACACACACACACACACA
>JAOPJH010106053.1:0-14965 GCA_027122575.1 Merluccius polylepis
GCCTTTGGGAGCAGTGTGATCACGGGCCTAGCGGGGGGAATGGGGAGGGGGGAATCGTGCTGAATCTTCCTCCAGCACGGAACAGGCAAACGGCACTAGTGTGAGTGCGCCCTTAGAGCCATCTTCCTCACAGCGCTGTCTCTCCATCGCTTTCTCCATACCGCTCTTTAAAGCTGCTGTAGGTAGGTACGATTTGAGAGTTGTAAAGAATGAGAGAGCAGAAAAGTTTCTCCACCATTGAGGAGTGTTGCACTTGTGATTGACAGACTGGATTCCCCGAACCAATCACAGAAGAGATGCCCTGATTGGTCAAAAATGGACATTGGCTCATACGGAGGCAGGCGCAGTAAACTCCAAACACTATCACACTTTTCTTTCTTGTTGCCTTGCTCTCTCTCTATCACTCTCTAACCTGCCATCCTTCTCTGTCTTACTCTCCATCACTCTCTCTCTCTCTCTCTCTCTCTCTCTCTCTCTCCCTTACCCTTGATCTCTCGCTCACTCTCTTTCTCCCTTTATCCCTCTTACTCTCGCCCTCCATTTTTCTCACGCCCTCCATTTTTCTCTCCTGCTCTCTCTGTCTCTTTCTCTATCTTGCTATGCCTCTCCTTGCCGCTCTCTCTCTCTGTCTCTCACCGGTTATCTCTCTCTCCCTCGTATGGTTCACCACCACCCTTTTTGCATTTGTTTTTGTTTGATTAGCTCGACTCTTGCTCTTTGACACCCGACACTTGACTTCTCTATCACACATGAGACCTTGCTGATTCATGGACCCGCTACACACACACACACACACACACCATCAGGCTTTGTTGGCAATGTAGTATGTCTGCATCCAGGGAAGCCGTAGTAGTGCATAATTGTTAATAGCCATGCTGGCGTGCGCCACAGCTAAAGGTCAATGCTGATGCATTTATAATACATGACCATATTAACAAATCTCCCGGCTCCCTACAGGTGCACATGATCCAAATTGCAGGGGGGAGGGGGTGGGCTTATAACCAACTAAGAGCACTTGAAAGTGAATATTTTATGGGAAATGCTTTAGGCTAAATGTGACTACAAATAAAACAAATGATATCGATGACGAAGCAGTTTTATTTTGTTTGTGATGTCTGGTGGGGCTGGGCTGTCAAGCGTAATCTATTTCATAATGTATTATCGCGGTAAAAAGATTTTGAAGCATTTAATGAATTAGATTCACTTTATGATCCCTATGTTAAAGATTAGGTGTGGCCAATTTGTTTCAGTAGCTTACAATAAAGCTATATTTTACAAGAAAGAAATCTGCATGAATGTACAATATTAATTAATTCAATGTGGTCTTTCAGCCAGCAGATGGCTAGAAACTACTACTTTTTCCAACTTTATAATATTTTAGCAATATAACACAATCAACAGACATACAGGCATACACCACAAACATTGGGGAAGGACAATAATAATTAACATTTACAAAACTAACTGACACCTAACAATGAAAGAAAGGATTGCCAACCCGTGCCAACCTGTACCTAACCCTAGATCTATTTCGCGTTCACACTGCAAACAGCTACGCTAAAATGTAGGCGGGGTTCATAGCCGCATAGTCTGGTTTACCGAATGTAGGTTGTTGGCATAACCTGGCCCAAGCCTGCCACCGTCGCTGCATCCTGGGCTTAGCGCCACCCAAGCCGTGATTGTGATTGGTTAAAGAAATACAAACAAGACGGATGGTTTTTTCCCCCTATGCCAGAATGATGGTGAGCAGAGCCAGACCTTTCTCCAGTGCCGGCACAGCGCTAAAACCTGTGCCAGCGCTGAAAAAGTGTGGAGATAGGGCTGGCTATGCCAGACTAATAGGCAAGTTACTATCGTGACATCACATTCACCACGACAGACTAAACACAGGAACAGAGCGACATGCTGGAGAACAGCTGAAAGCAGCAAGGCCAAACACTGCCGAAATAAACATGTTTGGGGTGTATACTGGTAGTCCCCGTCATAGTCGATGAGATATTTAAAAATGGCGGGTTTGTGCATTGAGTTGTTTGTCGCCCAAATTGACGATTCTGTTCTGTCTGCAGTGTTTCTAGCTCCACCTTTAGGTCCCGGGTCAGTATCTAGGCAGACAGGTGCCAAAAAACAGGTCAGAAAGAAACAGTTAGTTTTCATACAATCCGCCACCTTTGCCAATGGAAACGCAAAAATAATGTTTGGATGTGTAATGAACTGAACCGGACTGCTAAGTGGAAACAAGGTAGAAGGGAGGCAGCAATAGATCAATTGTAAATAATATATCTAATCATACGTTTTTGAGTGTGACTTTGAACTACAAAATGCATTTCCTGTAAAAAATGCGGTAAGTGCTGCAGTGTAAATGAGATGGTTGAACTCAAGTGAAAAGTGCAAAAGGTTATGTTTAAATGGAGTAAGCATTACTGCATAACAGCATAAACATACAAACAATTTTAATAATGTCAAATACAGTAGATCACAAAAAATAAAAAAAGTATGAGTTCAAACAAATAGCTAAACTAAAGTGATGAAGTTTAACGAAGTTGAAAGTTTGAACGTGTAAACTAAAGGAATAATCATTATTCCTGTACACCCTTACATTTTATGTAACATAATTACAGCTTCTGGGTGCAAGATAAAAATGTTGAATTTAATTTGGGAAGTTGGCTGTAATTGGGCTGAAGATGTACAGGCAGGGACATCCTGGTGGGCTGAGGAGCCAGCGTTGTGTTTCCTAATAGCTATGCTGGTTATGTGTTGTGCGTGTGTCATGTGTTATATGTGTTGGTATTGATCTTGTGGGTTGTTGTGTGTAATAATAGCAAACCAGGACATGAGATAGATGGATTGATGCGTGAGTGCCACTGAGAGAGCTTGTATATTTGGGCGAACATGAGTGTGTATGTGTGCATATGCATGTATGCATGCACCCATACGTGTGTACCCGTGTGTGCATGTATTTGTGTGTGTAAGCATCGATGTATATGTGTGTGTGTTTGTGTGCCTGTGCGTGCGTGTCTATGTGCGTGCGTCTTTCAAGATTCTCCAACCGTGCGCAGTAGTGGAGGCTAACACGGCAGTTAGCACACTAGTCAAAACATTCACTAGCCCATATCCCTCCTCCCCAGCCGAAAGCACCCCCCCCCACCCCTGCCCCACTGATAGCGGGGGTACGTGCACTGGCGTGCACACAGGCTTACAGTGTGGCTTTCAATTAGAAGTGCGGCTGTGCGGAGAACATGCCCTTAGCTCCCCAGTGGGATAGAGGCAAGCAAACAAATCAATATGCATGCAGGCAGGCCTCGAACGCACATACACATATACAGGGTCCTCTCACACTCACACAAACAGGACAACTTTCACAGACTCACAAGCACTGCAAAAACACTTTTACAGACTTTTAACACATAAACATTCACAGCATTTTCATGTTTTCAATACTTTCCCTCAAAAATCAACACAGGGTGATAAATGCTCTCATGTACAAAACACAGACATCTGCTGAAACAGACAGACACACACACACACATTAACATATGTGTGACATGTGTTCACACACCTGACTAACTGTGTATTCAATACGTTCAAATCTATACTTACACCACAGTCCCCAACAAACAAACACACACCTGGAGGAACAAATACACACTCACACAAACACACGTACGATCTACATCTGGTCGTACAGAGAGCCAGTATCTGACTGGGATTAGTGCTGCCGTTGCAATAGAAAAGACAAAAAAAAAATCATCCCTCCAAGCATCATTAGCATATTGATTCCTAAACTGTAGAACCAGGTGGCTAATTGGCAAATTAAACACTCTCAATGGCGTCAAACGCGACAAGTGGAATTGTAAGCAAACCAAATTGTAAGTGAACCAAATTGTAAGCAAACCAAATTGTAGGCGAACCAAATTGACGCGCCAAAAAAGGGCCAAACACCCAAATAACAAAAGAAGGAAGTGAAAAATGTGAAGTACGAGAGGGAAGAGGTAGAAGATAAAAAATATGAAAAGATGGCTATTGGAGACGATGGAGGTTCGTATTGACAAGAGGAAGTCGTCAGTAGTTAAAGAGGAAATCGCCTTTTATCAAGTTTGTGCGCAAACAAGTCGGGCCTTTCGCATGTCAATACACAACCAGACACATTTAATGTTCGTGCTGCGTGTAAATTATGTGACACAGACGCCCCCCTGGGGGATACGGCAGCGTTGACGAGGGTATCGGGACTTGCGCACACCCCAGCTGTGTGCCAGCATCTGTGTGCCCCCCCTCCCCCCCCCATTATACCACATTCAACTTTCACCCCTCTCTCTCTGGCTCACACAAACACAAAGCACAAGCATCCATCATGCATGGCCGATAGAGGTAATCTGGAGAGAGACTTGTACCAAACTCATAGACATCTACTTACTAAACACGTATTATATCAAATATAATGGTACAGACTATTGACTCCTGCTATATACTTATATCCAAACAAATGGTATAACCATTTCACCTGTAAAATAACATAACAGCTTCTGGGTACGATTCAGTAAAATATGGATACAGATAAAATACACTGCAGCTGGTAAATACATTTTTCTTTCTTTTTTTTTTGAGGGCAAAGGAACCATATTTGGTGTGTGGTTTATTTGTTTTGTGGTGGATTATTTTCTTTCTTTGCAATGAAAAATTAAAATGACAAGATGAGGGGCTTCAGCCAGGAGAGAGAGTGGTTCATGGTGCTTCAGAGAGGTGGTGTGAGGTTGGCAGAGAGACGTTTTCCCCAGAAAAGAGCCTCCAGGGTGGTCGACAGGACACACACTTAAAGGTGTCTTAGAAGATGTCCACACACTGAGAGAGTGTTACAAATGGTGACAAATGCTGGTTCTTTTGTCAAAATGATGGCCTTGGGTCGGTTGGTTGGTGTATGCAGATCGCTTGGTTGCTGATTCACAGTGTCCGAGGCTTTGACAGTCATGATAGTATGTGTGTGTGTGTGTATGATGATCGGCCAACCACTTACATGATCCGCTAAGCTGAGCACGTTTTTCAGTTTTTCAGCTGATCAATTTAAATGGCCTAGACGAGGGAGTCTGCATGGGATTTAATGTGCCTCTGGTGTGAGGATAGGGGCGCAAAAAAGTTCAGCTTCCCTTTTGCGCTCTACGCTTGAGCTTCGGTGTGCTTCGGCCTTTACGCTAGCATATAGTGTACAGCATACATTAGAATCAAACGGCAAGTGCGCAAACCAACGTTCGAAGGTTAAGTGGGGATATTATAAAAGAGAGGGGCGACTTGTGGAGTTTTACGTGCAATATATAAAAGCACAGTAAGCCTGAACAGCATGCCATCTGCAAAACGCTGCGGTGCAGAGCCAAACAATGATGACACCGGTTTTGCGAGCTCTTGGCAGACGTACATCGCAACCTTGAACAAACTGCCAAGATGACAGTCGCCAGCCGTTAACTGACGTCCGTCAAATAAAATGACAGATTGTCAGCTGTCACACAGTGTCACTGGTGTGCCACTCGCTTGGTTAAAACAAATCTTGTTAAAGGCTTAAAATAAAAGGTGACGATGACTGTGAAAACCAAACACACATAGGCCTACATCAATATAAAACATAATATATAATAATTATGGTAATATAATAAGCGTATCAGTGAAACACCGATACGCTTATTTGTTGTTGATTGTTGTTGGTTGTTGATTTTTGCCGTATGTGACATTTGTTCATTGTACATTTTTCAAGATATAGACAGTGTAGGATGTCCCCATGTGAACCAATGCAGCAAACATATGGGGACCATCCACAACGCCGCCCCCCTTGTGGCGGTAGCCACAGGAAAGATGATCCTTAGGCAAAGTGGCTTGTTGTTTTTCTATTCCTCTATTCTTATTCCCTTTTATTCAATTGTTTACACTGACTTGGGCGCTCAATGAGCTGAACACCCAAGTCGTGTTGCGTTGGCCCAATAGAGGTCTTTTGGCGGGGGGATTGACTCCCTGCTGAGCCTTTTTCCCAGCACATGCTAATGTGTTTCTGGCTTCGCTTTAGAGCATTATTTATTTATTTCAGGCAGGGGCGTGTGTGTTAGGGGGCTAAGGGGGGTTGGAAGTGTGTGTTGCTGCTGTTGCTGTTGTTGTTGCTGATAATGGTGTTTGCGGTCTGATGGCGTTCGGGGACGGCGCTAGCTTCCCACCAGCTGTTTCACGGCTTCCTGGAGACAATGGGCATTACGGTGGCCAGCGTTGATGCCATATAACAATAGAGAAGAGAGGTAGGGGACAGACATACAAAAGACCCTCACACTGGGCCCCATACCGGGTACCGGGTGAGGGTTTGTAGAAAAGCAGAGATCGCAAAGGTCAGTTGTTTTTAAACTGCAAGGGTTTGAGTAACCCTTTGGTGTTAAATTATAATTTCAATGTGCGCCTTTCAGATCCTAACTGTGATAAAGAGAGTATAAACATTTAAAAGTTCTGTGCCAATGTTTCAACTGAATGTCTTTTCTTCCCAAACGCAACCCCAACAGGTGTAGCAATGAGGATTCTCACAAGCTCTTATAATTAACGTCATTGAAGAAGATGATCGGTCTTCATTGAAACAACACCAACTTAGAGAGGGAATAGAATATACAGAAGAAAAACACATTTGCTTTTCCTAGCGGTAATGAGCTAAGCTCCTAGACAGTGGCGGTTATAGCTTGTATGGCGCCCTGGGCGAAAATTGTGGCATATAGATACAAATAAAATACAGAATCAAATTATTACCTATTCGAATTATAACATATTTCTAACAAAACGCACATTATTTGGTCGCATTCCGTTGTGTGACTGATTTTACTAACTGCATTACTGTACAAAGGTAGAGGTGTTTGATAGACTCCCCGGCTCCCCCTATGTCAGGCTTCCAGTGAGGTCAACCTCCCCCCTTCCCCTTCCTCATCTCCTACATCTAGGTGTGAGACCTTCTCAGCAGGTAGCATGCCTAGCTCACAAACCAGAATCGGGGCGCCCACTCCTACAAGGTGAACTGACCCACGCATGAGGTCATTTACGTAAAGACGTGCAAATGAGCGATAGTAATCTGTTCACGCACATGTTGACGGAAATTTGGAAAAATAAATTTGCGAGCGCTCCATGGCACATCCGCCACTGCTCCTAGAGTCAACAGGAGTGGAGCGTTTTTAATTATTCATGTACATGCCTATTCCTCTTCTTGGCTACTGTGGTTTGGTATCCTTCCCTACACCAGCACTTGGTTTTGCTTTTAAGAAATTCCTTTTACATTTAGCCTGTAGCAGATGAATGATGTGCATGTGCGTGTGCGTGTGTGGTAAGCACCTTGATTGTGGAGGTAAAAGAAGGAGTGAATCCTCTGTCACTTTCTATCAATAATGCAATACTTACAACGGACCCATAGCTGTGTAATCCAACAGGTTAGGATGGAATAAACCCATGAGCTCAGTTTATTCCTAAACATGTTGGGATCTGGATATGCACCATACGAACACAGCCGCCAACATCCGCTGCTTGGTGGTTGTACTTGTAAAGATAACTCAGATGACATTAAATGAAAACTATAGTGTGCTACCCTGGGGTTGGGGGGGTATGAACCACATGCAGGGCACATTTCACACGCTGCTTCCTTTAACAACTATTCATCTCCCCCAACATTGCAATTCTGATCTACACTTCTACTTCCGTCTCTCCTCTCTCTTTCTTCCACATCTGTCTCTCTGTTACACACTCAGACTCAGAGCAATGAGGTGGGCCCAAAAGCACGACACAACCAGACAGGTAAAAGTCCACAACTCAGTTGATTTAGAAGGCAGGCAGGAGTCAAAAACCAGGATATCCGTGAGAGGTTGCAAACAAGTCCAGTAGGGAGTAGGCAGGGAATCAGAGTCCAGTATGACAGGCAGAAAATGCAAAACCAGTAAATCAATCAGAGAAGACGACCTAATCCGGCAAGCGGAAGGCAGAAGAGCGACGTCCAGGAGAACAGGCGGGGAATCAACAAACCAAGGAATCAGGTAGATGGGGTACAGGACAAACTGGTAATATGCTGAAGAGCTACATATAATCGAAGACAATCTGGCAGGGAACAAAGGGAAGTGAACAGGTATATATGCAGAGTGACTAATGAGGTAATTAGCTGCAGGTGGGGAAACAGAGCGGGTACCTAGGTGATGTCATGGCTGAGGGGTGTGGCTGGAGCTAAAATGACAGGGAGGTGAATGACCAGGCAACAGGCAAAACTAGATGAAAACTGAATTACGAGACAAAAAGAAATATGCTACTGGGAGATCAGGTAGGATTTATGACACTCTCTACCTCTCCTTTCTTCCATCCCTCTCTCCTTCTTTCCTTCCCTCGCTCCCCAACTCCTATTTGGATTTCTTTTGTTTCCATAGAAACCGGGTCCTGTCCCATGATTTTTCCTCATCATGACAGCACCACCCCCTCCCAGGCCTCTCGAAATCTATCGCTTGTGCTTTCAAACATGCGGCAGTCTTGTTACCTCCACCTCTTGTTCCCTAGCCAGAAATTCAGTACCTCCCGAGCAGGTGTCAGTAGGAATGTGTTGTAGTCGCAGTGCTACATTACCTTGCCTGTGTATGCACACCCCAATACTTTGTGTGGGTTTGTCTCTCGCACACAACTGGCCAACAGCCAAGATGTGCATCCAGTCGACTCAAAATAACCATGCGGATCACCAAATGCCGCCACACCCATAATCCTGTACAATTCATGATGGTGGTGGTCATGGTAATGGAGGTTGTGGGGGCTGTGGTGATGGGGGTCGTTGTTATGGAGGTGGTGCTGGTGATGGTTGTGGTACTGGTTCTGGAGGTGGTGGTGATGGTAGTAATGGAAGGAGTGGTGGTGGTGTTCGCGCCTGTGTAAATTTGATGGACGAATTGCACACACGGGTTTCATCTGAAGAATCATGTGTATCGAAGAAGAAAAAGATTAAGACCAAAGATAACATCGGTCCAAAATAATATATAGTAAAATAGAAGCAAGCAGGAAATGCAATAATAAGGATACTTTGCCTTCCACATCTCTGGCTGCCAGTAAACTTGGCCCTCTGTGTAGCTTGATGAAAACTGTTTTTAACTTGGCCACTGTGGTCACATGACATTCCACAGAATCAATATCATGTTAACAACATATTGGTAATTAGATTGCCTTAATTATCAAGCATACCCATAAACCCATAATTTAATACATCTAGGACTCAAGGAAAAGGATCTATTATTAAATCACGGTGTTGGGACGCTAGCTTGCATAAATTTTGCAATTGCCTCTATTTGTTGTCAAATACATTCACCAACCAGAGCTTGAAAATATTTAACTCAGTTTAATCAGTAATTTGTCCCCACCAAAAAAATTATGACACTTGACTTCTGTCAAAGCATTTGACTGTGGCATGGAGTGCCGTCAAAATGCCCCCCCCCCCCTAAAAAACAGTGGAAGTAAAAAGAGTGACTGGGGGTAGTACTCCAACGCACGCCACAGGGCTCTTTGAAAAACCTTTGAATGTAAAATACATATCTGGCAGCTGAAGATAATGAAAGTGTGTGGTTGTCTTTATTATTATTATTTTATTCAAGCACACAGACGGGGGTATAGTATATAGTATAGCCCACGCACCCCCTGCTGTGTCCACCGGTCTAAACTGACTTTCTCACTCCAATCCATCAAAAAGTGCGCTAGAGAAAGTTTAAGGGGCAGAGACATGTGTCTAAATAAACCCTGCTGATATTTTGATGTCCTAATTCTCATTTTCCTCCAGGCAAGCACCAACAGTTGTGTCACGTCAAGACAGCAGAGGTTCTGGGGTGAATCTACACTGTGAGACCATCACAGTTGAGGCACTGTTCGATAAGTCTCTAATTAACCGTACAGCACTGTTTAGGAGGGGGGTGGATTATACACTAAGCTGGGACTTGGAAAGTGGAAACGGAATAAGCACTGGGACTCATGGGGACAACATACAGTGGGGACTCAAACCATGTTATTAAAAACACATTTTGGATCCCAGTCTGCTAACTTGATAACCCGACACCAGACACGGAGGATTTTCAAATGGAAAGTCGCTAATTCGAAAACATTGCAAAATAATAATATTTCCCTGGTGGTGTCTGACTCTATTTATCCACATTCCAGTCTTTTCTCTCTCTTTTCTCCTTCCCATCATTGCTTTTCATCTTTTATCCCCTGGTTAGACGAGGGGAAAATCAGACAGACTCTAAAAGGTGCAGAGCAGCAGGGTTAAAATATACAGTACAGGGAAAATGAGAAGACATTTATGATTCAAAAGCAGGTAGACAACACAGAATTGTTGACTAGGGTTGACCGTGCGTGACACTTGATACCCAACTGTCAAAAACGGTTGTTTTGGATTTGACCTTCGGCGGGCCAAAGCATCTTACAATACCGTGAGTGCATGCGTGTCTTAGCAGTAGGAATGGAAGTTCCTAAACGCTGGCAGTGTTAACGCCACGCTCTACCAATTGAGCAACACAGGACCACATATGTTTTTGTGTTTTTTTTTTCTTCTTGACAAAACGGCAACCGCCTGCCACCTGCCACAGCCTGTGTCATTGTGATACGAGGTCTGGATAAGATGCCACGAAGACAGAAAGAAAGAAATAAAATCAAATTTGACCCAAGCATGGGATAACAAGAGAGCATGGATGCTGGGGGGAAAACGACCTCAACAATAGGAAAGAAAAAAAAAACGTTCCCAGCTGAGCTCAGAAGATAGTAAAGCTGAATTGTTGAGAGATTAACTCCCGCCCTCTCCACCCTCACCACATTGGAGAGATTAAAAGTGATACAACTTTTACGAGGTGTTGGCAAGATTGCATTGCATTGGCAAGAATACGAAGAATAGAATTCGAAGGAGGTCACTTTTCTAAAGCTCAACCAAGTTCCCTGTTTAATGGAGTCTCTTATCTTTGTGGGGGAGAGTACAAAAAAGTTTGTCAGGTTGAGATAAGTGTCATTACCACTTCATGTCGATAAACATTGTTTTCACTGTAATTTCTTCTTAAACCGTTTTATCGCCAGATTATGTTGAAGTCCTTTTGTAAATGACTCAGCTTTTCTATTTTTCATCTTCTATATGTCAAATTCCTCCCATTCTTTCTCTCTGACCATATTGTAATCCCTGATAAGACAACATTTACTCCTATCCCTGTTGTGAATCAATGAACCCTGCAACAGGATCGTTACTCGCCGTCCAATCAAAGACAGGCAGCCCCCTTCGACTCTTTTCTTCAAGTAACACAATCGTAAGAGGGGTAAGCTCTCCAACCCCGTTACAATCAGAGGTTGGGTCCCAATCGAAGTAATGATTTACTGTATTTCCCGCCCCCCTGGCAGTTTTCAATGGACATGATACAGTTCGGAAAACTCCTAATGACTTGTTCAATCAGTTGCTTCCGACCCACTGGAGCTTTCCCCTCACCCCCCCCAGAGCTGTTACAAAGATGGCCGTGCGACAACCTAATCAATCAGGGGAGGGGATAAAACTAACCATCCCATTAAGTCCAAACAATGTGGGTGGTGGCAGGGACTCCTACACTTAAACAGAGTTAATAGACTTAGAGAAGGAATAGAATAGAAGAATATAAATTAATTTTAAAGGGTTTTCTGTGTACAGGATGACTAAGCAAAACACCAGTTGACAGGCTGTGTTGTGCACTGTCTAGCTAGCTAGCAGACTGGCTGTTTGTCATGAAGGTAAGTGTTTTAAGATAAGGGGGTGTTTGTTTGGTGTCATGGATATTTGGTTGTACTTTGAACATAAGAACAAATTGAGCAGACTTTTGTCAACTTTCATCCCTGGAAGGTTAACCTGATATAGCAGAGCAACCGACAGCCACACAACTGGTTCAAGATTAGCTAGCTACTCCTACGACAAAAAATGACATGGATCGTTGAATCACGTTTGTTAATCTTGATAGTGATCATTAGGTGAGTACTGCAAGGCGGTGCTCAACTGTTGTTCTTATTATTCTTTCTTTATTATTCTCTACAAACTGTCCTCCCACAATTTTTCACCTAGAGACTCGACTCAATAAAATGTTCATCTTTGCTTGGACTTGCGTGTTATTACTTTTCTAATTAAAATAGTTCCTACTATTATGTCAAAGGGCAAGATGGTTCGCCTACAATTTAGCATTTCATCCCAGGTTCAGCCACAAATTATGTCTAACCGTTATTATCATACCAAGGCCTAGCACTTCTACTACTTATCATACTAATACTACTTCTTGTCATACTAATGCTACTTCTCCTATTTATCATACTACTTATTCTACTAATACTACTTCTACTACTTTTCATACTAATACTTGCCCATCAACATTCTGCTGTTCAACCTCAGCCTACATTTTTAACCTCATTTCCACCACAGCATTCACCGCATTTTCTGCAGGAAATGCATTTTCTAGTTGTTTTGTAGTATTTGTACAGCATCGTAAACAGGTCATTCAAAGAGTCTTTGTAATATGTAATGTTTAACGCGTGTGACAACACAATTTCAAGTTATACAAAAAACATATTTAGAAAGAACGGACATTATTATAACCTCCAAATGCACAAAAACGTTAAGAAGAAAGACAAAAGCGGTCATAATGCCAGCTAATGAAACAACCAACCTTGCCCAGGGGAGGGTACATTCAGATTAACAGAAGTAAGACTTTTAAGACTTCTTTCTCACCACTGTACCGAGACCCCCCGTTAGGCCAGCCGTTTCACCTGCAGTCAAACACCTGCTCCATTACCTGTTGTTGTTATTATTATTGTAACCAATTACCAATGGAAACCCCCCCCTCTGCGCCACACAAGATAAAGCTGTGCAGGTTGAGAAGACAGCGGTGAGGAAATTATGTAAGACAGCATCTCGTAGAATCAGAAATAGAAACTCTTGACTTTATCCCCCCCCCCCCCCCGAGCCGGAAATATATGATTTATTGAAATAGGGGAAGAAGAAAAAAACACAAACAGTATACGCACACAAACGCAAACAAACACACATACCCACAAACCCATACAACACACATACCTTCACTAACTGACACATGCACACACATAGCCTTTCCTCCTGCAACCCAGTTTGCTCTCACCGTCTCAATCCCTCCCTCTGCCCATTTTGATCAATAGCTAAATTAAATAGTGCTGGTAAACAGTGGCGATAGGAGAGGAACTCCCAGGGGCTTAAACACATCTCTCTATCTTGCTCTTTCTGGTGCTATTAGGAGGCATGAGGGCTAAAGTCACCTCTGAACCTCCTAAGACCAAACACACACACACACAGACACTAGGGCACACACACAAGCACATGCATGCACACACATACCCACACAATGTGGATCCACCATATACAGACACAAACATCATATTCACACATACCACACTGCACTAAAACCAAATGCATGCAAACACACATACATGGTCCAGATAAGATACATGGCAACACCACACCCATACAACCACGTGCACACACACAAACAAAATCATATTCACACATACCACACCGCACTCAAAACCAAAAGAATGTAACCACACATATACAACCACACATCCATGCCCCAAATACACACCAATACCACACTACAACCACACAAACACACACACATGCACACTTGTTGTTAGACCCGCTGGACCGGGGCGAAGTGGCTCTCACTAGACGTCCCGCCGGGGGGCTAGCACCACCATTAGCATGGCTCTCACCGAGGAACTGCATTAGCATCTTAGCCGGCCCCGCGCTGCTAGCTAAGCCTGCCCTGGGGCACTGGAGTGTGTTTACAGGCGGCTGCTTTGGTAGCTAAAGCAGCACTAAGTTGGCTGGAGGACAAAGAGAAAACCAGCATCCCCCCTGCTTAGGGCTGCTAAGTTCTGCTCAGTGCTAAAGCTCTCTCCTAGCAATGCTAAGCTACACTAAGATACACACAACGGACCAGGGGCCTTGACCCAGTCCTCCAGGTAACGAGAGTGAGGAGGAGCAAATGGCGTTGCGCTGGCAATGCATGTAGCGTAGTGTTGCACTGTTGGCCGTGTGCCTAGCTAGCTGGGGGACTAATGTGATTTTAGGGCTCTCAAAAAAACATCAATCTGGTCTTACATGCACATGACTGACAGATGCAGGGGGGGAGTTATGTGCCACGAAATAATAAACACAATCCAAGCAATTCAATCAGGTACACGCGCACAACATGCACGTGGACCTGCTTTGCGCACACATTACTCAAACACATACACAGCCGGCCTCTATCCTTGATTTTGGGCTGCTTCACCTTGAGGAATGAGCGGTATCGATTGGTCTGGCTCCGCTCGCTAGTGTAAATGCACTATTCACAATCTGTCTCCCGGACTCAGATTTCCATTTGAGCGATTAGCCAGGTTTGGCCGCTGGAGCCCGGCCCAGAGTGGATGGAGGTCTGCGAGCAAGTAACTCACTCATCCGCTTTACTCATTCCCTGGCTGGACAGAGAAAGCCTCCACCGTTACAGGTCTTTACGGGTCCAATATGATGAACCCAAACCCTCATGGACCTGGGAAATTTGTTCAGAGATCCGATTGGATCCGATAATTAAAAAAATATATATATACTGACCCATTTTTGTCCAAGATATATCAGACCCCCCTCTGATCCTAATGGTCAGCCTAATCATCACGTAAGTTACACAGTACTTCCATGCATTTCTCTCAAGATCAGCGCTGATCACGGGCAGGGCCGTGCAGACATTTTGGGCGGCAGGGGCTCAATAAAAAAAAAAGGGCCCTCACCCCACCGACATGCACTATTCCCACCCCGACGTTGCCACACTGCCGCCATCCATAATCACACACTATAACATGAAACCTGATAAAATTCTACTTAAACACATTGATCCATGAGGAAACCACAAATGTAATGTAGTAATGCAAGTCAGTCAGTGTAAGTTAATGCAGTCAG
>JAOPJH010106697.1:0-14943 GCA_027122575.1 Merluccius polylepis
CCCCCCCCCCCCCCCCCCCCCCCCCCCCCCCCCGCCCCCGCCCCCCCCCAGAGGGAGGCAGTGATGCGTGGCGAACAGCAGAGCGATATTCTCGTCCGCCACTAATTACAGCCGCGACCTTGACCTCGATTGCCAGGCATGTCTGCTCATTAGGAGCCCTTGAGCGACAATGAGGGACAGGCACAGGCTGGCTGTCTGTCTGTCTGTCTGGCTGGCTGGCTGTCTGTCTGGCTGGCTGGCTGGCTGTCCAATAAACATTAGACTTTATTGTCCATAGGAAACGCATGGGAACATTCACAAAACACACACACACACACACACACACACACACACACACACTATTCAGTGAGACAGCCAGTCATTTACGCTTTCTGTCGTATGCTGGGAGCTACGTGAAGAATGAACTGCTTTTGTGTTGCAGCGTATACAAAAAAACCCAGAATGGACTTTCGTTCTTTCTTTCTTTCACTTTCATAAGGTAGACACGCTCCATAGACACATTTCCTAAATACTACTACTTCTACTGCACACATGGCACATAGATGATAAAAATGGCGATAACAATAATCAACAGGTGAACTATAGAGATGTGCCTACCTGACATCCTGCTGGACATTCACTCTGACATCTAGAATACATCACTGGCTTAGGGATTAGTCTTAAATGTAGACCACTGTGCAATTAAAGGCAATATCTTGCAATGCATTTGCCGTGGTTACACATATTTCCGAGTCTCACGCACATCCACATTACTAATATCTATCGCCATGACAACGCGCTCCGACGTTTGACGGTAGTGATTATAGTCATCAATCAGAACTCTGGGTGAACTCGCTGACCGCGCGTGAATATTTATTTGATGTCAATTGTTGTGTATCCGTGTGCCTTGTTTCCAAAGGGACACTGTTCTATTATTAGACCTATCATTACATTTTTATTTCATCAATAATAATAATAATAATAATAATAATAATAATAATAATAATAATAATAATAATAATAATAATAATAATAATAATAACCGGAGGGTCGCCGGTTCAAGTCCAGCAGGGACCACAGGACGGAGTGTGGACCGGTGGCTGGAGAGGTGTCAGTTCACCTCCTGGGTGCTGCTGCCGAGTTGCCCTTGAGCAAGGCCCTTAACCCCCTAAACCGCTCCAGTGGAGCTGCTCAGTGGCTGGCAGTAAAAACGGTGGTTGTACTGGGCAGCTTCCAGGTGTGAGTGTGAGTGTGAATCAGGGCGTTCCTGGAAACGAGAGCCTCGCTCTCAGTGAACCTACCCTGAATAAATAAAGGTAAAAAAAAAAAAATGACGCATTTTCGTTTCCCGAATGGAACGACCGCGGCCTAGTCGACCGATTTGCGACGATCGTATCACTCGCTCCGGAGTTGCTATACGGCGACACGAGGAAAAACAAAGCAAGGCTGAACACGGCGTCTTCTCATCCGTGACGATGTGATTTTTAAACTGCAGTCGGGGGGGGGGGGGGGGGGGGGATAAAACCCAAAACACTGGGGAACCGCTTGGACGCGCCACTCGCTAGTACAGCGGTGGAAGGCGGCTGGACTAGCTGCAAAAACACCTAAATGATAGTTAGAAAAAAAAAAAAAAGGACCGGAGAGTTTAGTGAAAACAACATTGTTCTTCATGATTGGGTTCACCGGAGGCGGCTACTTCTTCACGGCTGCACCTGTGGCTGTCATTTTTTTTAATTACTTGCAAGTCGCAACAAGTAGAGCATTGTATAACACGCACGCATGCACGCCCGCCCGCCCATATGCACACGCACACGCAATCGCGCATATCCACATCGCCCTGCATGTCGTGGTGGCGGCCTGTTCTGTTTGCACACATCACATCTCTCCCGCAGAACCGCATCACAAAGAATCAAAGAGATTCTATGCAACAAGCGCACACACGCATAGCCGACCCCGCCGCCTGCCTGCCTGCCTGCTACGCATGCATGCACAGTCGCACTCGCACACATTTCCATTCCCTGAAAGCATCCGCCAGATGCACAGTTATGTAAATGCCTTGTGTAACCCGGCTGTGTGCAGGGTTTATTGAATGTGAAACGAATTGTGATATGAATGATATCGAATGATATGAATAAGGAAGTAGAGCTCTCTCTGTGCGGAAGCAGATCGGTGCACCTGGTGGTTATCCCCCCGGCGCCGTCCCGGCCACCTGTACAATGTGGGGGGGGAAAGGATTTTTTAGGGGGAATTGGACCGGGAACCTTTTCCGTCGTCGTATATTAGATGGGGTATGTTAGGTGTGTGTAGCGCTCTGAACGGGATTGTGTGAAACTATACAAAAACCCCCTTTCGGATACACCAGACGTTATATATTCATATATTCATTATATTGTGTATCGCCGACAATATGCATGTGACTACCACGAATAAAAACCAAATGAATGAATAAAAATCGACCTGATTTTCGCTGCTTTCCTCCGGTTCCTCTGCTGTGCAGTAGTAGTCGTTATTAGTCGGCTATTTGAGGAACATGCTGGTGTAGGACGTTTTGTAGTTACTCCAATTTTAATTGTACGCTGGGATCTTCCTCGGCTCTGCTTGTAACGGCTCTCCCCGTAAAAGTGTCTGCTAAATAACTTCACGTAAAATGTTTTTCTCAAAGTCGTCTGCTGAGCGGTGATTACCCGCACGGTGAATCACCGTTACTGCCAGCTCATTTTTCCAGAACTCAGTGGGGATGGAAAGACTTGACGAAACATTAACCCATATGTAGGTGATGATGGTTTATCGTTTTTTTTCCGATTTTCACTAAGGGGGGGGCGACCGTCGAAAAGAAACCGACGAGGTAAAAAGGCATTTCCCGGCCCGACAGATTGAAAGTGAAAGTAGGACAGATCAGAGAGTGATGAGGAGGATTGATCCTTCAGGTCTTTGATTTGCAATCGCAGAGGGAGGGGGGAGGGAACTTGGCGGAAGGCCAAACACTGCAATCAATATTAATTGCGGTTTGAATGTGAGACGCCGTTGTGTCACAATCACAAAAACACCTCCAGATTTAGAGGAAGTCACCCGTCAAGGTAAACAGCCTTTCTTTAACGTTTAGTCCTCAAACAATGGAATAAACGGTGAATGTATAATTAATCAGTATGTGTCTTTACCGTTTATTGCTGAGAAACGGTATATATACTGATTCTTCATAGGAATAATGTAACAAGTATACATTCACACTAAACTTTGACAAACAATATCCTCTGGGATTAAGCACCGAATCTGAATAAATATACATTCCTATAAGAACTACAATGAATAGTCAAAATATTCAGAGTTAATCTTTAAACACCGATGTAATGAACAAATATACATTAAATGAACTGTCAATTGAATACATTCTCACCGATTCTGTAAAGAACGGTGTAATAAACTATCAGTAATCTATAAATAACTATAATAATCAGTGAATATCTATCCATCTATATATAACTACAGTAAACAGTGAATATCCATCTATGAATGACTATAATAAACAGTGAATATCGATCTATAATAAACAGTGAATATCCATCTATAAATGACTATAATAAACAGTGAATATCGATCTATAATAAACAGTGAATATCCGTCTATAAATTACTAATAAACAATGAATATCGATCTATAAACCACTATAATAAAGGGTAAATCTACATGCAGACTGGTTCCAGCTCCGTCTCCGTTCCCACCGCTCATTACGTGCTGTAACAGTTGAACAGAGAGAGATGTGTCCCGGCTGTAATCGTTAAATGTAGTGAAGTGTATCTGCCCGCGTTGTGATGCGTGACTTCGAGAGAACACACAATGACGATTGCGAGGAGCTAGTGAGTGAGCAAGAGTGAAGATGATGATGTGACAAGTTATTATTATTATTTTGATGAACGACTAAAAAACACAGGCGCTGATTCACATTTGGTGTTTGGTGTGCGCGTACGTGTGTGTGCGCGATGAATTAAACGGAGGTAATGAAACATTAGGTGAGGAAATAAATGTTTAAAAACACATTAGTCCCCGATCCTTGAAGGTGCGCGGTACCTGTGGCTAGATTAAATGTTTCTGTTAGAGGTGTGTATTATGCATAATTAAAGGAATATATAAATATATATATATTGGGGAAGAGCAGAACCTCGCCACAGACCATGACCTGGCAAAAACACATGCAGCCTCACAGCCTCCATAATTACAAGGTTACAAGACCAACGTACACAAGCAGACTGGACGTGCTTCCTGTCCCCGCTGTTTGTGAGTGTGTCTTATCCCTTTCTTCTCTCTCTCCCTTTGTCTTTCTGTCACACACACTCCCTCTCTCTGTCACCCTCTTCATATCTCCCCCGCCCTCGTCCCTCTCATTTCAATGCAAAAGAGCTTTCGCTCTCTTTCTCTCACTCACTGTTTCAACCCTTCCTCTAATTCTTTCGCTTTGCTAGAATGACAGACAGACACACACACACACACACACACACACACACGATGCGCGGTGAAGGTACTTTCTCACCCAAATCGCCATATTTCTGTAACTACACCCGACCGCTACTTGACCCGCTGTTTGTAAAGGGAAGAAAATTACCCCCCCCCCCACTTCCCAACCCGCTATTATAGATTTTTTTAATGGCAAATAGTAGTTATTCACCATCGTCTGAATCAAGGCTTTTTTTTGAAAGATGAAATGAAAGTCATGAAATTTAGTTAAATGTTGAACATGCGGTGTAATATAATTAGGTTATTAGTCAGAGATGGCAGAGCAAGTTGCGGCCGTAGCTTTGTGCATTGCTGCATTGTGTGTGCTGCTGTGAACTACATTTTTTTTTATTAGTAGTAATTTCAATTAATTAGTTCAGTTATTTAATCTGAAAATGTGCATGACCTTTTCAGCACGTGAGTGCAGGCTATTATCAGTAGTGCATTTGGATGAATGAACCAGACAACAAAATGCATTGTCAATGTTTGACATTATAGCATAATAGGCTTTCTTTAGTTAGGCAAAATGTTGAACAGAAAACACAGAGCGGCTGAAATATTGCAGCAAAATAAAGATGCATTTGCATGTGAACATAATTAGGCTATAATAAAACACGCATCTTATTCTTAAATAAATGAGAACACAATGGGAATGTAATGTAAATAAAACAGTCTATCTAGCAAGGACAACAAATAATAATAGATAATCGACAAAATCCTACATGATTTTTTTTTTTTTCAGGACTGCCTAATGGCGTTAAAGGATATTATGCAATACGTAACAATTAGGATGGTCGAAAATTAAGAAGCTGATTTTAACTAACCCACCTGCAAATCACCCACATATTATAATTATAAATACAGAAAAAAGGCTGATCCGCGACTGCCGACACCCACAGATATAGGTTGGTCACACGAGCCAATTACTCAATCTGTGCATCTCACACACACACACACACACACACACTTCCATTTTTGCATTGTCTCTCCCCTTTTTAAATCTGTCCCTATCCCTGCGTCTCTCTCTCTCTCTCTCCCTCTCTATTTTTGTCTATCTCTCTCCCTCCATCTCTATCTCACTGGAACTCTTTGTTCCCCTCGTCTTTGTAAAGACATTAGATATTCTTCAGGAAAATAAGGCGTTGGTAGCTGGGGTTTTACAGCGCTACACATTCATCTCCTGTTGCGTTGTGGTGTGCTGCTGGAAACTGTTTTGAAACCAGGAGAAATGGGCTCCACTGGCCGCCGTTGCGTCTGTATGATAACAAGGCCTCGGGTGGAGTATGCCTCATAGGTTTGATAAACCGAGCGATATAGAAGTAAATACCTGGTGGGATTTTTCTTGGTAGTCGTGGTGGTGGTGATATTGCAGTAAATGGTGGTTGGGATATTTGTCCTAGTCGGTAGCGATGTGGAGGTGAATTTGTGTTGGGTAATTGGTGGCAATATTCCTCTCAAGGTTCTGGGTTGAAAACCCGCCGTCTAGTAAAGCTTTTATTGCGACTGTACACATCTCACGTGTGCTGTACACCCACCTGCGACGTTTGCACATTAGGGCTTAGATTTCTCTCTGCATGCTGTGTGTACTACCTTCACAAGTACCACCGCGGCTCTCGCAGTCTCCAGGCGCCGCCGCCGAAACCGTGGCGTAATAAGCTTTCACCGACATGGGGAATGGAAGCCGGGTGGGAGGAGGAGGAGGAGGAGGAGGAGGAGGAGGAGGCGGCGACGGCGGCGGTAGTGGAGGAGGAGGTTTTTGAAAGTGCTGGGGGTCACCTTGAGCCGTCAGAGCACCTGATCTGTAGAGGCTCATTAGGATCTGGCGCTGAACCCCCCGGAGAGACCGGCAGACGGACTCCCAGACAGACCCTGATAAGAGCAGCCATCACCGCGCTACCCTCCCAGGGGGGACAATAAAGGAAGCGGTTTGGCTGTTCGCACACCGGGCTGTTGGTAATTGTCCTCCCAGATAAGCGCCATTGTGTGTTTTGATTAAAAGCCGGCGCAGAGCGTGTCGCTAGCTGGCCACAGCTTTTTCAGACGGCCTCGCCAAACCCACGGGAGTCGAGTGCGACTGGAGAACCGTTCCAAAGACGCCATGCATGCGGATCCTTTTAAAAATGATTTATTGATTTGGCCCGGCCTTGAGCCGTGCTCAGACACACCGGGGAGACGTTACGAACACTCTGAGAGCCTGCAGAGCTTTTATATCAGGGCTGTGTGTTGCCATGTATTGGGCAATATGATGCACATCACGGTGCAGAATTCAACATATAATAAGTTGAGATGTACTTTCTTAATCCTAGACGAGACATTAGGGATAATGATGGCTTGGAATAATCTTCACTTACTAATTTAATCTTTTGCTAAGTCGATCCGGGTGTCGCAGCCGGTCTGGTCTGGGCTGGTCTAGACCGGCCTGCACCTCAGGACCACAGGAACCACGTAACCAAGGAACGAAGCCTGTCCTTCGATTGATGCTCGGTGGTTGTCTTGGGCTCGGCAGGTCATTCGATCCGGGGGGCGGTGCCGATCGACGAAGGCTGACCTTGAACCTAATGATTGACTGCAGTGGACCATTTTATTAAACGGATGATGCAGACGAGGGAGAAAGAAAACAGCCTGTTGAAAGTTAGACCGCCAGACTCGCTGTACACACACACACGAAATCCCACACGTCACTCAGAGAAGAAACATTTTGTCCACTGATTCGTGGACGCAGTTGTCGGATACTTTAAATACTTAAACTCGACCCAAGATCAGTCGCTCCAGCTCTTGGCAACCATGTGTGTCTCCTTTGAAACTTTGACGGCAAACATCGAAACAACCATCAACATTTCCCCCCCCCACGTAGTCTCCATGTTGTTGGACCGTGTTCAGACGCATTCCTCACGAAGTTTCATGGGTTACCGTGGATACTATGTCAGGGTTATAAACACGTAGGGGGCAGGGTGCAACAGTTTAAAGACATCTGTTTGGTTGCTGTCACGGTTTTTGGGTTGTTTTGCTAGTGCTACATCACACATCACCCATTACATACAACGAGTTAAGGTTTGGTTTGGACTTTTGTATGCCTGAGGCGAGATCACACGCTTGTTTGTCCTCTTGCATTACGGGGGTGGTAGCTCTGATGGGAAGGCTTCACAAACTGTAGGCATCTGTCCAAACCATTGCGCCGGGATGACTCTCTTGACAATCATTGAATTAGGCAGTTTATTAATAGTGCCCAATAACGTCCTACTGTACTCAACCGTCCTTCCTGTAGCCCATTGGACACTATATGACTAAGGCCAACCAGATGCTCCTTCGCCACATATATAGTGGACGGGACAAATATTCATAGTATTATTGGGCATATAAAGATCTCAACAAACCTCCACCTGATACAATATACTGTCTAGTTCTAATCAGATAGGTGCCCACCAACAGACATTGAGAAGTGGAACAAATGGATAAATATGAGATCTGTACAGGTGAACAGGGTACATGGAGTCAATGGAAGAAGGGCAGGAAAGTTAAAAAAGGAAACACGCGTGCGTCAATGTGTCAACGCACGCCCACTTCCACGTTGGACAACATGAAGACAGGGGCTTCCATGTTTATTTCCCGTGATTTGCTGGCATCGATGAAGTCAAGTGTAATGCACAACTCAGGCTGGGTTACTCTGCCATTCTCCCCTCGGTTAGCCTGGGAACCAGACAATCTGTGAGCTCATGTTTTATTTGCTCTGGCAGATACGCTCCGGCACACTTCAGACAGATTTCCAGCTGACCTGGCCCAGGTTCGGCCAATCACAACCCTTTATCTAATATGGGGCGGGTTTGATACGATGACCCTACAGAGGAGCGCCGTTGAGGCATTTTCGTAAGCAACCAAGTTGGCTGCCGCTAACGTCTGGTAAATCCCTTATCGTGACATTATTAAATGAACTAAACAGTATATTTTCTCTAAAAGAAGAACTGCACTCAAAGAGCGACTGCACTCAAAGCTTTTGTCGATAAGAAACATGCATTTGCCGTACTTCTGAGAGGATTTGGTAAAAGTTTAATTTACGGCACAACTTTTGTTGCTCTGATTGCATTTTGGTCTGCGTACGTTGATAACGCCCCTTGGAAAATCGAAAATGGACTGAGAGGTTCCAGACTAATTCGCTTTTGCGAATTGGTCTGGTGAATTGGTCACTCCTATGATGTTTTTAAATGTTGGATTGGAAGTCCCTCTTTATATTGGTCTAGACCGATATAAGAGACACAACAGGCAACAGACACAACCGACTGTTGTGCAGCCGAATATGGAAACAAGTTGAATGTACTGTGTGCATAAAGTGATGATACCAGCAAGGACTGCAGCCAGGCATTAAACAGGTTAGCAAGGGAAACTCCTGCTGTATCTCTCTCTGAGACGAGCCAGTAGCCGAAAACCTGAGAGTGGAGAGGATTGGACACAGCCACTAAGTTGGTGCGTTGTCTGAATACATGCTTAATTATTCTTGTGCAGCCCACAGCCCCGACCGCAGTCTCTAATAATGCTAGATAAGCCTCCACCACTTCCTGTGATAACACTAGAGCAGACACCACCACTTCCTCTAACAACGCTAGATCAACCATTTGATTCACCTCCTACACCTGCCCTGATTTCATAGAATTTCATGACATGACTTCAGTTAGTAATATGCAGCATAGTGAAATTATTTTATGTCTCTATATACAATTATTGTATAGGCTTACTTTAGGCGTAGGACTACATCGATTGTATCATTAAGAATCACGTTACGTTTCCGAGGGGAAATTGTATTTGTATAAGTTGGTCAAAAGCATTAACTGCTTTCTGTGCGTACGCATGGTCAGACCCTGTGCGTACATTTTCTCCTAAAGTACGCAGATTTTCAAGCCAAGAACAAACTCATAAATCCCACATTCTGTCGAAAAACTGCGTACGCGTAGTTTACGCACAGATTTCTTTGTACGCAACTTCGATAAATGAGGGCCCAGAATCCTTTAATTTATTTACTTACTTAAATAAATTGGATATATATGATGGAGACGTCTTCACCTTCTCCTGAAGAGTTGGAGACTTCTGAAGGGTCGTCTTAAGCCCATGACGAGGTTTAAATGGAGGTTGTCGCTGATTTACTGAGCATGGCAAACAAATGTCCACATTTTACCAATGCAAGGCTTCGTGTATGAGCCAGGTATATGGTATCAAAATGTATGGCATAGGTACCGTATGGTAGATTCGTGTTAGGTTGTTTTTTTTCTTTAAATTTTAACTCTAAAATTATATTGAAGGACATGGACAGGGTCCAAAATTAACATCTGCCAGATATATTTGACCATTTAGCAGGTAAAAAAATGCAGGTTTACATATTAAAACAATTGCTTGGCCTGTAGATTTTTCCACACTGGCAGGTAAAAATACACAATTCTACAAGTTTATTTTTAGACCCTGGACATGGAAAAAAAAAAGCAATGGTGATTTTTAGATGAGTTCTGTGTGTCTTGTATCGTAATATGATCATTGAATTCTGAGAAAGTAGGATATTAATGGCCTGTGAAGGTTTTGTTAGAGGGAGATATAGATTGTCATGAATATAGCGGGATGCTTAACGGTAGAGGGAGATGGAGGATGGCATGGATACAGACGAGGTATGGTCGTGGTGGAGGATAATACAGGATATAATGTAGTTATGGCAGCAGGGTGGTGCTTTTCCCAACCACAACAACGCCACAGCACAGGATGGTTCCATGCTGGGAAACCCTATCTGAGCTGCCACCAGGGCGGCACGCCAAGAGTAATGTCTGTCTGTCCGTCTGTGTCTCGCTCTCTTACACACCGTCTGATCGGTGTCAAGACAACGCTGACATGATGAACCGCTGAGATGATGACACGAGAGCAGAAGCAGAACAGTGCTCCGTCACGCTGATTGTAAAGAGAATCAGATAGGGTGGCATAAAGACCCTCGCTCTTGGAAGAGCTTCAAAGAGCCTCGGCGCGCGAGGCTCGACTATGCGGGGATTTTATAAACCCACCTTTTTGGCTCACAGTGGCAGATACATCTCTAGAGACACTGGAGAAACACAAGATCACAGATGAAATTTCCCGTCTGGGATCAATAAAGTCTTATTTTTGTCTTATTGATGGCTGGAGGACTAGGTGGACATTGTACGATGTTGAAATGAATACCATTGGGTTATTTGTTTAGATGGATGGGTAGATAGTAGATAGTACCGGGGTGTTTACACTGGGTGAAAGACTGTACCACCAGCGTGCCCCTGGGCAACATCGCTCCTGCTGCTCGTTCATAACCCGCCCCTGATGTCGCCGAGCGCCAGGGTTGTAAATATTGACTTCGAGGGGAGTTCAAAGAACAGGTTTGGTTCACGGTTCTGGGTCCACGGTTTTCTCGTTCTTACCGTACCGTACCGTTGCGTGGCAGGTTATTAAACAATACCCAACATTCATTTTGGCCGTGCAGCTTGCTTTATTGTTAACAGCTTGATTTGTTTTGTTTTTTGTTGTGCTTTTTTTTATTTTACCATGGGGAAGTTCACTTGAAGAAGATTCTAATAAAGACTCAAGTCCGCTTTGGTCTCTAGTAGACACTAAAGCAGCTCTGACGGCTTCTGCATTTGACCAGCTGCCTGTATTTTGCCAATGCCTGAGGCCATCATTTTAAACTCACTTAAGTTCACAAACGCTGTGTGCACGCCTCTTTGATAGAAGCACTTACATTTTACTCTCGGCAATGAAAGAAGGAGGGATGGCTCTGTTGATTTTGAATAAACAAAATGACAGTGTTGACTTGCGGTATCGCTGACGGGTTACCCAGGCATGGTTTTTCATCATCCTTACTGAAGTGCAGATTGCACCCGCACTCTACAAAGTCATATTGGCCTGACATCGCCAGGCCAATTCGCAATACGCCTTAGTCTGGAACCTCTTCATTTTCAAGCTGCATTATCAACAGCCACAGACCTAAATGCCTCCAGACGCAATTGGGGAGACCTGCAACCAATCGGAGCACCAAAACGTGTGTTTTTACAGCGAACACACCTTTCTCATCAACACAAGCTTTAAGTGCAGTTGTTTGTTCTTCTTTTAGAGAAAATATACCATCCAGTTTATTTAATACCGTCGTGATAGCGGATTCAACTGACTGTTTCACATCAGCGGCAGCCATCACCGGTTGTTTACGAAAATGCCTCAACGGCGCTCCTCTGTACAGTCATTGTATCAAACCCGCCCCCATATTAGATAAACGGTTGTGATTGGCCTGCCCCGGGCCAGGTCGGCTAGAAATCTCTCTGAACGGGAGGGGGGGCCAGACGCATCTGCCAGAGCAAATAAAACATGAGCTCACAGATTCGTCTGGTTCCCAGGCTACAGTCTAACAGAAGACACAGCAGCAGTCACTCGGTACCGTCTTCGACACCCCAGACGTGCTAATGCTTGGTGCGTCCAACCCATACACACCTGCATGTGAACCGTGGACAGCGGTTTTCTTTTCAAACCGGTTTTTAACGCTGGTTCCGTCCTTGGGGCTTTTCTCTCACATCACTAACGTCTCAATGAGCATCCATTCACTTTTCCCGGCATCAGTGAAAGGCATCGCCTTCACAACAGAAAGCCAGAATGAGACGGCAGAGGCTGTACAGTTGAAACATGATCGAGCCGCGGCCCTCTTCTTTCTCTGCGTATCTGTAGTTCTCATCGCGGGCCTGGAAGACATACTGTCTACGGGGCGATAGGATTGATCGGCCAACATAACACAACACAGCGTCTTTATGTCGTCTTTATGAGGATAAGGAGCGCTATCCATCTGAGCGTTCTCCCCCCCCAACTCTAATCTCTATTCATTTCGGCGCCAGTCTTCCCTTCATGTCCACGGGTGGCATTCATTTTGTTTTCTAAAATGCATTATTAATGGTCTCTTCTCTCTTTTTTCTCTTGTGTAACTCTAAAAGCCCTGTGTTCGTCAGACCCCCCCACACCCCCCCCCCCCCTCACCGTAATAGCAAAGTATTTAATCTTCCACTCTGTGTTGCCACTCAAACCTGCTGGCTGAAAACATAATCTTCAAACCACTGTTTACCGAGCTTCATAATCCTACAAAGAGCCCTCACATGTACACACATTAAGAGGATACATAAAGTACAATCCATTCTGTAGTCGCTGTCCCCGACTAAAGGCCGATATACTTTAAACAAAAAAAATTGGCGTGTTTGCACAGACAAAATGGCAGCTTTGCGACCAAATCAAAGCACTTCATTGGGCTTTGATCGCCACAGCGTGTGCGTGCAGGGTGCAAAATTAACTTTTTGGTTTACCGGCCAAATGGCTTGTGAATATTCAAATATGACCAGCCATTCAATAGAAGTCCATTGTTTTTTTTGGGGGGGGCTGGTGAAACAAATCTACCATCCACTTGCATATTTTACTTGCATTTTGGCTGGTTCTAATTTTGCGCCCCGTGTGCAAAGTACCAGAAAGCACAGGGAGGGAATTATATTGTTCCCTGTCAACAGCGCCGCATTCGACGGCAGTTCCACAGCCTATTCAAACACGCCAATTTTGATTTTGTTTGAAGTATTTTGGGGCCTTTTGAATACTCAGATTCAATCTCACCCCCTCTCCTGGACTCATTATTATTCACTCACAACACTCACTCCCATTGTTACACCAGACAAGAGAGCTGAAAACTATTGTTATAAATGCACGTTGTTTTAATGTAGAGGGAAACGATTTCTTGGCAATGTGTGGATTTATTATCATAATCATAGACGGCCCATTGTTTGCAGATGTGTACATCTAAATACAGTATCCATACAGTGTTCATCAGCTTGTCCAAGGAGCTTGTCTTTCTGAATGTAGTCTCATTATTCAAGCCTCTTGAATAATGAGAGGGAGAGAGGGAGATTTATCCTTTGAGGGTTTGACGAACTTTATGAACTCAACTTCATTAAAGGGAAGACTTGAGTAATTAAGAACAACTAAAGGATACTGTATATGATATTTTAATGAAAACACTACAAGACAATACACTCCAAGGAGACTGATCACATCAGTTTTATAATGAACGATATTATAACAGCCTGATAATTGGACCAGATTAGACTTAAAGGAGATGTTCCTTCACCTTGTAACACACACACACGCACGCACGCACATACATGCGTACACTACATGCGTACACGCACACACACACACACACAGTGTGATAGATAACCTATAGCCCTGTCATTGGCTGTACATGTGTTCCCCCCACTTCTCCACTGTGATCTATGGGTCCTGTTCCCACGCTGCTATTTATGTGTAATGCATCGTAAGGAGTATTTCAACGCACACACACTCAGGATGTAGCTATAACTCACCGCTGAGCTTCTACCAGCCTATGGGGAGCGCGCTCCACCAAGCCTAGTGAAGACGTAGCATCGAGCGGGAGGCAGAAGGCGTGAATTCTCACTTTTCCTCCGAGTCTCTTATGAGCCGTTGCTCATCCGCCTACTGCAGTTATTCTCTCCACCGTGTCCCCTCGCACCAGCGCGGCTAACGATGCAGTCACACTGTGTTCAGAGGCCGACCCATGCGACAGACGCTGTAGGCGACGCGTGGCGGCGTCGACATGGCGGCTGCTTATAACCAGGGTTCTAAATTAACTTTCTAAAGTTACCAGCCAATCAGAATTTCCACTAGCCACATTTTTTTCTTTTTTATCCGCATTTATTATTAACACCCGCCAAAATGATTTTTAACCTGCATTTGGCGGGTTGGCGGGTGTTAATTTAGAACCCTGCTTATAACGCGATGGCCGCTTTAGGTGCGTTTGCAAACGCACAAATGGTCGTCTTTATGCAAATGTCGGTCCATCGGTTGATTTGTTAGGCCGAGACACGGTGCGAGGGCGGAAGCGGGTGGGAGGCGCATGTAGCGCCACCCGAGGCGAAACACCTGGTCTGGTACGAGGTGACACCCACGACGCGACACCCAACACAACACCCGCAGCTTCCTGTCTGAATAGCCCTTCAAGCTTCACTAGCATGCTAGGGTTGTTAGCGGCTGTGAGGGCAGCAGTAACTCTAGGTCAGCGCATAAATATGTTTTATTTTAGTTTTGGTGCGTCGGCTAATATAGATAACATGGAAATTAAACCAAGGTACAAACTGAGTGTGGACTGTACCATGATCCAATGCAGTATTGTCCTTATTTACACAAACATTCAGGAAGATAGTGTGTGCGTGCGTGCGTGCGTGCGTGCGTGCTATCGCCACTTTATTAACAACCACTGTGCTTCTAGAATGACTCAGAATGACCACAGCTGCGCTCGCTCTCTCTCTAGTTCCCCCTTTCACTTCTTCTTCTCCTTCATATCGTTTATTTCCTCTCCTTTTCTCTGAATTTTCACGCACGCACACACACACACACACACACACACACACACACACACACACACACACACACACACACACACACACACAC
>JAOPJH010107550.1:0-14878 GCA_027122575.1 Merluccius polylepis
CCCCCCCCCCCCCCCCCCCGCCCCCCCCCCCCCCCCCCCCCCCCCCCCCCCCCCCCCCCCCCCCCCCCCCCCCCCGGCGGGCATGGGTTGGCAGGGAACGTGGTGGCTACTGGCTACAGTGATGGTCGACCTCTCATTAGGGAGGGGAAGCGGCAGGGACCTCACGACACTATATTACAATGATTTTTGAGTGCTGATACGATGTATTGCAATTCTGTAAATATTGCGATACGATTCTGATTTTGATGTGCGATTTTTGTCTTTGTGTGGTCAATATTGCTCGACAGTGCGGTGTTCATGTCTTTATAGATGAGATGAGAGTGAGTTTTATCTTTGTATCTTCTTGTTACGATCGTCCTGACTCCATGCAGAGTGCCAAGTGTGTTTGAATCGTCAGTGAGGATTGATGTCACATATCGCTTGTAAGGCCTGACCTTAGGCTTGTACCTTATTAAAGGTCAGCCTGTCTTGTTCATTTAAACTCGTTTTTCTTCGCTCTTTTTTTACCAGGTAAACATGGCACCACCCAGGCTTATTACAACTATTCTGTGACTTCTTCCAGTACATTTTAGTGCCATAAATAATATAAATTCAATTGTAATGTAATTTCTCCCCAACATGGTAAAATCATGGTTTCTTTATTCAGAAGAACAAAAAACAAAAATCTGTTCATGTGTTGAATGGAAACTGATCCAGAAATGCATTTGTATCCACCATTTCATCCAATTAACTTCAGCTGGGGGGGGGGGGGGGGGTAAGGCACGAGAGCCAGGCAAACACGGTTTTTGTTAACTACAGCTTGTTCATCTATTTTATCCATGGTATAAATATGTTGCGTACAAAAGAAAACCAAGGAGCAAAACAGATTATCCTTCATTTCATACTGCAGTGTCTTGTCAAAACTAATGGCAAACCCCTACGCCCTGTTCACAAATACCCCGGGTGAATGATATACTGAAAAATATTTCCATCAACATTTACATGTCATACATACCGTAGAAAGACTAACTGAGGAGGGCATGTACATGAAAGAGAAACAGGTTGGTGTATGTTGTCCAACCGGGAGGGTTTTCAGAGCTGGTCAACCCTCAGACAATACAATGCACTCCACCAACCCTCTTCTGTCTACAACCTGTTCCTGGCACAGAGACTTAGAGAAGGCCATTTAAAAGAATGTACAGTAGGGATGGAGATGAATATATTCTAACAAGTTTAGTGTGCACTAAGATATAGTAAATATATATGTACTATAGACATGTGTGAGTGAGTAATATATAGTATCTTTACTAAATCTCCATGTTAACAGTAAGCAATTCAGAAAATAAAGTCCAAAATATACAATCCAAAATATATTCAAGAAACAATGAATGGAACTGTTGTTAATCTGTAGGATAACCTCATCTGGCAAGTTACCAGATGTAACCATGCTGGTAGTAATTAAGTTGTTTTGTTTTTTAACTACAAAGCTCACAATTATTATAATGTCGTATTAGTGCATTGAAGTAATCTCTAACTCAGATTTCTGTTGTGAAAGAACAGAACAACACAAATGACTCATGTGAAACATCCTATTCAATAGTCATTGTGCCATCCCTGAATTCATGAGCTAAGAACTAACCAATTGAAATAATTGAACCCATTCATGTCATTTTGGCAAAGCGCAAGGGAATGTCAAGGACGAGAAATGGTTTTAGCCAGGGAGAGGTGGAGCCCATATGGAGAGAATACAATATGAGACACGTATTAAACAAAAAAAGCCAGTGACTCAAACACAACACACCAACTGATTCTGGAACAGTCCATATGGATCACAAGCAATAGTTGTTAAGAAGCAGGGGGACAAGTGCACTGAGCACCAAAACAAAGGAAACGACGGAAGTTGTACATACACAGAAAAGTCAATACAATACAATATTGAGGACACTTATCAGTTCACAAGATACTGATTCCTGGAATGAGGGTGCTGTCCTTGTGGCGACAGTCATGGAAGCAGGGTTGTAAGGGATGGTGGTTGACGACAGACCCCCCCCATTGTTCATCAGGGTGGGCCCAGAGTAGCTCCATCTCTGCTGCTTAGTCTTCTGTCAAGTATGGGCAAGAGATGACAATAGATGACAAGGATTAAAAAAAAGGAAATACCAGGCAAAAATACCAACTGAATCAGGAGCAAGCCCATGTGACACAGGCACCTGGGGTTCAGAAGCCTGGTTGATAACGATGCACTAAGCCTCGAACAAAGGAAACAAAGGAAATTAAGTACACAGAAAACAAGTGGGCACCACAATGAAATAATTAGGACGGGTGAAGCGATTAACGATAATGGGACCCTGACTGACGGAGTGAGGTGCGGTCATGACATGTTTCTATTGCATTTTTTGCAGTTTGTTTTATTTTTTGGTTCAATTTACGCTTGCATCAACAGGATTCATCATTCATCGACGGAAAATAACTGCAAGTTTAGACATGGTATTCATCTGCTAACAACAACGGACTAAAGAAAACGTGTGAAATACAAAGTGTGGAATTGTCTTATCGACCCAGCCAGATTGTTGCACAGAACCACTTGACTGCTTCTGATTACCAGGTAGTAATTAAGGGCTGGTAATGAAGGCCTAGTAATAAACTAAATAAGATTGCACATTGCACACATAGACTGAAGCTGTTTGGCTGTTGCATGTTGACTCGACGAGGGCTGCGTGGGACCACGACTGTGGACCGGCTGTCATGACATGTAGCTCCTAATCAGATGATGGAGGAGGAGCGGTCGTGTTTCAGAGTAAGCTTAGATGCACCCATATAATAATGGGCCAGTGGACATGGCTGTGTGACTAAGGCTGTAAAATGGGTCAAATGGGACATGATTGGAGCATAAAGCAGCTCAATGACCATTGAGATCTAGTCAGTTCTCAGATCTCTAGATCCACGCATTGGCCCATAAGGGTTATTATTATTATTATTATTATTATTTTTTAAACATTTTTACATATTTTTTACAGCAGTTCCTTATAATGTGACTGGTGTTCATAGGAAGTGGATGCCATTAAGAACAATATCTTGGGCAGATATAGGTTGTGTTTGACATAAAGTCAACACACCTGTTCATTGGTCATGTTGTAGTATACAAATGAATTCCTTAGAGAGACTACCAACAACCTTTAACAATTATTTCACTGCAGTTACTCCGTTGCTTAATATTGCATCAGTAAAACAATGTTTACAAAAATACAACACAATTGTTGTTGACAACAACATAGGTTTCACTCACAAAAAAATGTGAGAGGCTGAATGCGTTCAGCTCCCGATTTTCTGTCTTTATCACTGTGTATTTGTGTGATTTTGGGAGATTTTTTTTATTGTGGTGTTTGTCCTTGTTTTCAGATTTTCCAAGGAAACAAATTGATTTGACAATGACATTGATTTGACGCCAATGACATTTAAAATAAAATAAATTACCTAAAATAGTTTGATTTAGGTCTGCAGGGGCGATAGCGTATCATGGTATTTGCATTGTAGGATCCTGCTTGGAGTGAGAGTGCGAGCAGGTTGTCTGTGTCAGTTTTCTTTTTAGTTTACCGTGCCGTATTTGTGATTCCCTCGTGACACGTCTTTTGAGAAGGATTCCACTGAAGTGGAAATATCGCTGTGTGCTCTGCTTTCAGATGAGCTGTGACTCTATGCCTACACCGATTTCGGAGCTCTAAGCAGAGGGCAGTTTCTGAAATCTTCTTTGAGCTGGATATTTTGGCTTTTCAAACCACATGCAAACAGTCAAGTCAATTCAATTCATTTATTCATGAAGCTATTAAATGAACTTCAGATCATAGAGAGAAGAGGAAGGAGCTTTGAGAAGGCAAACATACAAGGGATTCCCCTTCGAGGACCATCCTGATCTTGTGAGTTCACAGTCTGTTTCTCTCTGTAGATCAGTCTGGCCTCCATCCCATTGAAAGTGAATAACAGTGTTAAAAGATGAACAAACAAATGAGTATGTTTTTGCTTTACGTTCAACCGGATTCACTGCAAAGAGAGCAAGAGCGTCACTTAGTTATTGAATCTGATTGGCTGGAGTTTTTTGAACAACATAAGCCCAGTCAAGGCCAGTTTGCAAAATGAAAACTTGAACATCTGGATGGTCTCAGGAGGCTATGTGACTCCACCTCTCTACTCTCATTTACTCTCAGTTGTTATGTCTCTTTATGACAGAGTTCTTATTCTTGGTAATTTTACCATCCATGTTTGCTGTCCTTCTTTTACTACTGATTGGATTCATCTTTTTGAATCACTTAATCTTGTTCAGTCTGTCAACGGTCCTAGTCACAACAAGGGTCACACTCTTGACCTTGTGCTGTCTCATGGTTTGTCTCTCAATAAGTTACATATGCTTGACATCCCTGTCTCTGACCATAAAGCAGTGATATTTCAAACCCAGCTCCCTACTCCTGTACCCAAGCCCAATCCTCCATCCTTTCTCGCTCTCTTAATTTGCCCAGAGTTTCCACCAGGCCTTCTTAGCTGCTTCCACTAGTACTTCTAAGCAATCTAATTTTTCCACTGATGAGCTGGTCTCCGATTTTAGTGATTTCTGCATGAATATTCTTGACTCTATTACACCTTTTAAAGAAAATAATGTGAAACAGTATTCTCTGCCTTGGATTAATGACCGTACAAGGGACGTTAAAAGGCAATGTAGGAAAGCGGACCGCAAGTGGAAAAAGGATAAGCTTGTGGTCTCACTAGATACTCTTAAAGGGTTGATGTCCACATATCAGAGCGCTGTGAAAGATGCCAGGAATTCCTACTTTTCTAACCTGATCTCTATAGCCAGTGTCACAATCCCAGGGTCCTTTTTCAGGCCATTGACTCAGTGATCAATCCCCCTTCCAGTCAGCTATTAGAAACCTCCAGTGTTAAATGTGACTAGTTCCTTAAACATTTTATTAACAAAATAGCGGGGATTAGGCAGCAGATCTCCACTGATACCAGTCCTCTGTATCTCCTTTGATCCCCCTGCCTTGCTAACCCATTTTGAGTGCATCTCTTTGTCAACCTTAGAGGATACCATACTCCACATGAAATCCTCTGCATGCCCCTTAGATATCATCCCTACCTGAAAGAAATACTTGAGACAGTCGGACCTGACATTCTAGCTATTGTCAATAGCTTGCTGTCTACAGGCTCGTTTCCCTCCAGTCTTAAGCAAGCAATTGTCCAACCTTTGCTTAAGAAATCTAATCTCCTCGTGTATTAAATAATTTAAGACCAATTTCTAAACTATATTTTTTATCGGAAAATGTAGAAAATAGCATCTCCTTACAACTAATCTCTTTTATGAATAATAACAACATTTTTGCTACTGCTCACTGATGATTCTGGTAACTATTCAGTAGACCTTAAGACCTAAGATCTAAGCACCTTTTAATAATTGCTAATAAACTTTTGGTCCCTCTTTTTTTCTCATGATCAATCATCCCAAACTTACCACTAACCTATATATGGTGATGATTCACTTGATGGATCTACAAAATAGTATGCTTGGAGAAATCCCTTTGTTGATGCTACATACTAAATGTCATGCTGATTGATGAAATACTCTAGGAATACTCTAAATGCTCTAGGAATTTGAGTTTGAAAACGTCATCTTCCATAAAAATCCACAAGACAAATCTGAACCATAAGGGGGTGCTCTGAATGCTATATATTAATATTTGCATATCTGCCTGATCAATCCTCACCAGACTTGTACTGTACGCTCCAATGATAACACTATCCCCTATCTACAATGTGGAGATGATTGTAAATTGTCTGTGCCCTATCATCCATTTAGTTATACAATAATGTGCATTGACAATAGAGGCATTCTATTCTGTGCTATTCATATAAAAACACTTGACGACCATTTTGATCGATCAACAAATGATCAGAGAAGTCTCTTTGTTAATGCTACATACCAAGTTGTATTGTATTTGCAACCCTATGACTTTGCAACCAATCTTCACATTTGGTACACATTTGGTACACATTCTACAGGGGAGCTTGTATTAATATCTTAAATATGACCTTGTATAACACAGTGGCTTTATTTTTATATTTATTAATGGTTTTGACTCCACTCCGCATTGAAAAACATTAGGTCTCTCAAAAACAAACACTCAAACACAACATGCACATGATGCAAGGAAGAACTTCTAGGAGTGGGTCCACATGGGATCTCAGCTGAGATCCTGAAGCAAGGCAGACCTAAGTTCCTGTACCACATTCATGCCCTGCTCCTCAAGGTCTGGAAGAGAGAGCAGCTCAGGGATGCCCTGATAGTGACCATCTATTTTAAATGGGGGACATGGACATCTTACTCCTGTCAACATCAGGCAAAGTGCTTGCACGTTTCCTTGCAAAACGGACTGTTGCCACTGGTAGAGGAAGTACTCCCTGAAACACAGTGTGGCTTCGGCCTATCCAGAATCAGACTAGAGCTGCCTTTAGGTATCCCTATTCTGTACAGAATAGATGGCAGGCTGTTCAACCTTAATCAATCAAGGCCAAGACCAAAGTCAGCCACACATTTGTCCTAGAACTCCAGTACCCAGATGACAAGGCAATGACAACGCAACCAGCAACACACTCTGCAGAAGACCTCCAATACATCCTGCACATCAACACCAAGAAGACCCAGGTTCTACATAAACCCCCACCCTACCAGCCATGCACTCAGCCTACCATAAAAGTAAGCTGGAAACCAAGCTGGAAAATGCTGAGCACTTCCCTTACCTCAGACTTCTATCTTCTACAGTAGATAATCGACTATAAGATTGCATGAGTTGTGCCAGTGAAGCCTATGCCAGGTTCAGGACCTACTGGCTCAAACTTCTTTGAGACTGAAACTCCTCCACTACTGTATCTGCAGCCAAGTCTTCTAGTGTGTCTCCAGATTCCCTCTCTACAACATCCGCAGAAACCGGCCCTTCCTCATGAGGGAAGCAGCACAGCTCCTGGTCCAAGCGCTCATCATCTCCCGCCTCGACTACTGCAACTTGCCCCTGGCTGGATTTCCTCCCTCCGCAATCAAACCTCTGCAGTGTATCTGGAACGCTGCAGGATCCCTCATGGTCAACCTGCAAAAGTTCTCCGATGTGACCCCCCTCCTCCATGACCTCCACTGGCTCTCTGTAGTCCATTGACATCCTTGCTGTACCGAGAGTGATATATTGTTGTTTTACTTTCTACTGACAAATTGTACCTGACCTATTTTAAGTCGCTTGCGTCTGCTAAATGCCGAAATGTAAATGTAAAAGCGTTCTAGAAGAAGCCAGCATGCCCAGAATCACAACCACCACTACCACTACAATGCAGCACCAACTTAGATCGAAAGGCCGATCACTCGTCTAACACTCGAGCCCCTGGAGGGCAAAAAAAGTGCTTTTGCGACAACATGGAAAGCTGCCTGAGGAAATTCTCCATCACCCTCAACAACTGGAAGGGTTTTCTATTCTAAACTGCCACAGTGGTCCAGCGGCGGCACCATCATGAGAGGCAGCAATAGGCTCCGCCCCACAATATGTGGATCACAGATGGGCCTCTACAGCCATCTGAAGACCCATCAGTACCCATTCAGTGGGTACTGATTCAGTGTGTGTGTGTGTGTGTGTGTGTGTGTGTGTGTGATCACTGTGCAGCCTACATTTGCAAAATGGAAGACCCTCTGTCTTCCTGGCAAGGTAATGCCAAGAGCCAAAAAAAAGGAAAGAAGTCCCCAGACTGCATCAGATAGTGAGGCTGACTGGATGACGGAGACAATGTCAGGCAGAGGCCATGTTTTTTGGCAACAAACTGACAAATCATTGGGGGGATGGAGATGTATTTCCTGGGGGTTGTATAAGTGGAGCACAGGGCATGTTTGCTCCTATTAAAGTAGTGTTATGTGGTAAACAACCCTTACCTGCAGTAATAGAGTGCCAGAACCCAGGCCTAGAAGCCCTCCAAAACTATAATGGGTTCATATGGCAGATGAATAGGATTTAAAATAGAATTAAAATGGTTATTGCTGGCAAAAGTGCCAATTACAGATAATTGGATGCTCTAGAGTTGCAGAAGTTGAACGGGGGGGGGTGTTTCTGCTTGAATCATTTGCTTGGAGCTTTGTTGGGCCACACTGCAGGTGATTGAGCGACGAAGCACAAACAGCACGTTAGCATGGCTTTAGGTGGCGGCTGGGGTGCTGTGAGAGCTGACAGGTTAGCCTGGCAGTTTGAAGACAACTCTTGTCTGAACTATTGTTGGTTTGTTGATGTGTGTGTGGTGAGGTGAGGTGATGCTCCATCACTGTGATACAGTGGAAAATTTGTTTTGAGCTGTTTAGCTCCTTGCAACCGCTCCAGTCTGCTGTATGGAAGAAAGTGGAACAGTCGCCAAGCAGCACCCAGTGTAGAAGGAGCTTTGCATCCACGCTCACCCTCCCTCATATCACCACCAGCATGTCCACCACCACTACACTACTGAGACTCATTTCTCCTCCTATTGGCTCCTTGCTTCCATTGCATGTATTGTTGGGAAGTCATCTTCTTACAGTCAATGTGAAAAGGCATTCAATGGCATCTCTTACTTCCTCAATATGATGAATTTCCAAGTAAAACTGCTTATTATTGCTAGATTAAAGGCAGGAATAATTTCACGTTGTCAGACAACAACAAAAAACAGCTGGAAAAGACGTGACGTTGGTTAGAGTTGAATTTAAAATGACGAATAGAACAGAATGTTTTATATTCTTATCTTCAACATACTTGGGTAATTAATATGACGAGCAAAACGAGCGGCATTCAAAGTGAACAAGTACATTTTTCATCCAAGGAAGCATGGACTGATTTGTGGCTTCTTGCTAATGCCTTATTAACCTTCACACTACACTAGTTTGGTTCCACATTATGAGGAACAAATAAGAATGTGCCTGTGTACTACGGTTTGTGTTTTGGCATACCATTGTCCATACAAGCCAATGTTAGCCAATGCCATGCCACATTGTTATACCTCAAATGAACATGAATCCACAAATAGCAATCTGCTATTAATATTACGTCATTCTTGATGTCATACATAAAGTATGTCTGAGATGTGTCCATGATTTACACTTGTGTGCAGTCTGTAAAGAAAAGTTATTGGCAAGTTATTGTTATTGGCAACACTAAACATAAAACATCCCACTATGTGTGGACCATTATGGAGAAAGGAAAAACATTAATTGCGTGTGAATGTACTTTATTCCATGCAGATGTAGCATTGGGAATCTTTCGGGTGAAAAATCACATTCCTTTCCATAGGAGTCAGCAAGAAGAAGAGGCCTAAGCAACATTACTCAATAAAGTAGACACAGTCCATAACTCATTAGAAGGTCTCTGCATATAAAGCAGAGGATACATTAATTATTCTGCAGTACCAGCCGGAGGGGCTGGACCCAAATACTCTGGACTTTCTGCTAGTAGCCTCCTCCTGAGTGATCAATAGCAGTAAGCACAAGTCAAGCCAGAAAGCAGCCATTCAAAAAGCAAAACAAACCTTTTAGGACCAGCCGACTCTCTCGTGTAGCATGTAGTGTACTTCTGATGCTGTTTTGTGAGCTAGAATTTGCTATGGTTAAAGTCATGTTCACCGCAGATAAAGCAATGCAGTATCTATAGTTAATGTTGAAAGCCCACACACGACAGATATAAATGTTTGAGAATCAATTATTACTAAAAATTACCTATAGGTTTGTTGATATAGGCCTACGGGGTCTCAATTTGTGTGAATCGAAGTATAAGCAGTGTGTACTTTTGAAATCTGTGTGTACAATCCAAAAATGGCCGAGTGATACATGTTGAACTACACCTGACTGATGGGAGGTTTATCTCAAAACTTTGTGTGTAAAATGCCATCCGTACGAATTTGTACTTGTTGAACTGAGATGTACGCACAGAATGTCAATCTGTTCACATGGATTGGCAATGTATTCACACAGATTAGAAATGTACGCACAGATTTCAAATGTATGCACAGATTGTCATTCTGTTCGCTGTTCATTGAGACAAAGCTACCCCCATATTGGCTTAACCATTTATCAGGCTTTAATTAAAGCAATACATATAGTGTAGTCAATGGCGTTTTTAAACCATGTATTTACTTTATGGACAGCGACTGCTTCCCACCTGTTTCTTTATGAGACAGTAGGCTTCACAGTTTTGCATCCTGATGAGCAGCACCTAATAATGAATGCAGAGAGGTGAAACATGACTGTCTCTCTTTGGTTGACTTGTGCTCATTACAATGAGATTAACGACAATCGCTTTTTTGCCCTCTACATCACTAAATATTGTAACAAACATTTGTTGTCCTCTAATGTATTCTGGTTAATTTGATTAAGTGGTGTGGAAAAAATGAATGTGCTATGTAGGCCTACAGCAACATTAAAACTATTTTGCATTATTTGGCAAGGTCTGTGGCATTTGGAATGGCGCTTAGTAATATTTCCCTGTGACTTTGTTAAGTGCCCCCCCCCTACCCCCTTGGACCATCAACTCATCTGCTCCTTGTTGTGCCCCCACTGACATTGCCTCCTTGTGTACACATACAGCATGTAAACATCGTTAAAAATGTCCTGAGCTACAAGTGGTTCAGCAACCAACACTGGTCAGGTCAAATGTATTTGTGGAGCGCGTCTTAAAAAAACAACAACAAAAAAGTGCTGTCGGAAGAAAGTACACATGAAAATAAAACAGCAGGAACTAAATACAGAAACAAATACATATATGAATATATATCAAAGTATGTGTTGTAACCATAGCCCTCACGCATACAATAATTGCATCCGTATGCGCTATAAGACCACCAGGCGGGTTGGAGGAACATGTGTGGTGTTTGGTTTGGTCTAGACAGTGAGGGTCATGTTCGCTTAAGGCGTTCTGCAGCCTAGTCAGTCACACTCTCTCTCTTTCTTGCTCTTCCATCTCTCTTATTAGACACACTCCAAAACATGGCCGCCAGTCGTCTCATCAACTCTGCACTGCACCTTATGCATTAGTTATTAAGTACACAGTGGATCATTTATAAACATGAATTTTTTAACACTAACTTTTTGGCAGCACACTTTTAATGGATATTTGCATACATTTGCATTGATAGTTAATTATGCAGGAAGTGGTGGATTATAAGAGAGGGCTGTGTCAAAGTGAACTATCCTTAAATGATGCTTCAAGGGGTATATACTGTACAGAATGATTAAAACAGAATGACTGATAGAAAAGCCAGCAAGCTAGCATAGACTAAAACTTTACAGGAAAGCAAAAACAAGGAAAGTCATTTTACAAAATCAGTCTAACAGAGTATAACAGCTGATGAAGCCTATGTATGCGTTGACTCAGATGACTAGGTAACGCTAGCCCTGTGGACCCCATGTCATTGAGAAGCAGCAACTGTGGATGACAGAGGTCATGGGTTTTATGTGGCCCAACATGTGGTGAGAAACATCCCGTGTCGTGTGTGCTAAGTGGCCTTTGGAGACGCTCTCCCATCCATCTGCCTCCATGTCAAACCCAGCTTGTCCTTCACAACCTGCCAGGAGGAGAAAAGTTGGGAGCAGCGGAAACACTTACTCTTACTCATTTAATTGACAAATGTATATTATACCACCCTTTACTCACTCTGTTTTTGTAATTAATTTTTCTCAATTGCTTAACTCGCTTGATTAGAAAAAAATACAAAAACATATGGCTCAGGGTTGTGTGCACTGGCAATGCATCTGCTTGGTTTAATACCAATGGAAATGTCTGGTGGAAAATGTATTTGTAGCATCCCCAAATGAAAGGGCCAAAAGGGCCACTGTTCTCCTATTCACATGGTAAAATGTCTGCCAGAGGACAGATGGATGCCACACATTAAGACAAGCCACAGAGCCTTACCCTTGATGCAATGCTCAGAATCTATTGCTACAATCATGCCATCATACATTTTTCACAACGTCTGAGCGAAGTGACGGCGAGGCAGGCGACTCAACAAACGGGATCATCTTCCCTGCATACTGATTGTCTTTGCTGTCGTGCACTGAGGTTTCAGGAGTGATGTGATAGCCATATTTATCCTAACAACGGATTTAGACTTAAAACACATTCAAACAAGTCACAGAGACATACAACAGTTGAAGTATATGTCTCCAAGCCTACGGTAGTGTTGGTTAAGAGTTTGTTGACTCACCTTTGTTTACGATTCCAGCAGCTGTATCATGTACTGGTACCAGGTTTTTTTGTTGTTGTTTTGGGGAACCTGGTCCTGCAGCACTGAGCATCTGTTGTTGTTTCAATATTGATTGAATGCTTTGCTTTCGGCCTCGCTTGGAAGTGGCTTTGATAAAATACTACATGTAAATGACTAAATTAAGATAAACAGGCAGGACAGAAACACTTTCTGGCTTTTTCTCATTTTATTATGAAATCAACCAAACAGAATTACTCAAACCATGTCCTTTAAACTTAGCTCCAGGTACTTGTAGCACCACCAGAGTAGGTTATAGTCTATAGTGTATAGAGCCCTCAGTTGACACAATACAATGTGTCATAATTTCAGAAATAATTCAAATTCAACAATTTAACTATTGTAAGCAATTAGTAAGCAATCAGTGTCTTTTATGAACATAGATAAATAAACATATATAAACATTGCATATTGAACATATCTAATGCATCAGCAATACACTGATTGTTTAGTGCTTTTTTCAGGGCCAGTAAGAAGCAGAATATAATATTGATGCATATTGTCAATATCTGTAATTTGGAGGTGGAATCCCCCACTAACATAGCCTCTGGGCTATATTGGTTACACTTCAATCGTTCAACAATCTGTATGAGATCAGTCTCTACAGGATAATGAAAAGAGCTAATGGCTCCTCTGCCATTCCTCTCCAGTGAGAGAAAGCAGCGGACCATCTCTATGTGCAGCAGCGCCTAGTGACTATTGGCCTACAAACAGGGCGTCCGCTCATGTTGAGCGAAATGAACACAGCAGTCACGAAAGGCTCATCACTAGCTTTTGCATCACCCACAATTCTGTTTGCCTCCGTAACTCTAGCTTCTCTCTCCCGCTCTCCTGATCCACATTTGCCATGGCTCAACAGTCATTTTGCCAGGGGAGAATCGGGGGAGATTGTCTGCGGCCCCTTCAGTATGTTCAGTATACGGGGAGCTGAGCGCTATATGGAAACTGCTAAATGACTGCCTTCGTGACAGGCAGATGGGCAGGAAGAGGAGCTGACTTTTACAACCAGTGTCTTTTTTGTTCATGTTCCACACTTCAGACCCTTTGTGATTTGATTGACAGGCCTCTCTCCTCTGGGTGAGGCTGGATAGTTGAGGTCTATCGTGAGGCCTACAGAGTCAAACTGCGGACACATTCATAAATAATTGGCATCCAATCCAATGCAGTGGCTTTCTAGGCCCTTTGGTGAATGCAGACGTCAATTAGATAAGGCTTATAATGCTTCAATGCATTTGTGTGTATATAGCCTCAGACCTTGGGAGCCTACGTATTATTTCGTGCTGATGTTCTTTAAATGTTAACACAGCGTTATTATAATTATGAACATTTCCATTCCCACAAGTCTTCACCAGATGGTTTTAAAGATTATAAACTTCCAATCAAAGGCTG
Organism: Merluccius polylepis; assembly: GCA_027122575.1. Taxonomy (NCBI): domain Eukaryota; kingdom Metazoa; phylum Chordata; class Actinopteri; order Gadiformes; family Merlucciidae; genus Merluccius; species Merluccius polylepis. The sequence goes on from JAOPJH010107550.1 coordinate 13,660, forward strand.
ACGCTAAGTTCAGCATCTCATCAACAGCATCACTTAAGCAGGCTCTCGTGCCCGCTTCCCGTCAAATGATGCTGTCACTGCGGGCCACGTTTGCGGTTTCACCGCAGAAAATAATTAGCACAGGAACTTGGAGCCTAAGCGCGGGTGAGTTTCCTTTTCTGCCTCATCAGAAAGATTTGAACTGAGCACGAGTTACGTAAGCGCTGCTAAATTTATCAATGCTCATTTTATGCAAAGCTTCCAGCCGCAAACTGTGATGTTCTGAATGGGAGAAAGGCTGTGTTGCCCTGCAAGCCATTTCATTCTATTTCGGTCATCGAAAAACAACATTTCAACATGCTACAAAGGTCATGCTACTTCTAGTAATGGTTTCTTCAAAGATTGTCCACATGTCCAATTTGTCCACATATGGCCATGGAATCAATCGCTTTGATATGGTGACATGGAGATTTAAGATTGATTTAATTTTTTATTATGACTATTTCAGTGTGTTGAGCATTACATCTGTATTACTCATTTAGTGGGCTATAAGTCAGCCATTGTAAATGGTTGTCTGTGATTTTGTACGTGTGTACGTGCATGTGTTAGATCATTGAAAAAAATCAGTTGTGCCACTGTGTGTGCGTGTGTGTGTGTGTACGTGCGTGCATGAATATGTGTGTGTGTGTGTGTGTGTGCGCACACACAGGAGAAGGTATTTTTCCTGAATGAGAGTTGAGTCTGATTAGAACATGAGGGACCTGCTTACTCACTGTGAATACAGTGATTAACCTCTTTCTCAGACACTGACGTATCTGTCATTGAAAAACATTACGTATAAACGTCCTCACTTCATGAAGGACAAATGACTGAAACGACAAAGAGTGCAGTTCTGGCTTTCTGGGAACACAGCATCAATATGCAGCACTGATCTATCTCTTCATTCAATTCATGTGCGCAGTGAGGGCTTCTGCTACTAGAACTGGAATAACATTTGCTTTGATGCTGACGCAAAGCAAACCTCAACGGACATGTTTAGTATATAGTAGGCAACCAGCATGAGTATGCAATAATTCTATGAAACGCTGGTGATTGAGATGTAAAATGTTTATAACATTTATACGTTTTATTTGTTAAGTTTTTTTCCAGTTGATCAAATACACTTAACGACACACACACACACACACACACACACACACACACACACACACACACACACACACACACACACACACACACA
>JAOPJH010109128.1:0-14778 GCA_027122575.1 Merluccius polylepis
CTTATTTGTTTATGTTTAAATTCAAAATTCAGATGTATTTAGCTTTTCTATTTATAAATAAATGTGCTTTAGCGCACAAGCACTACATAGTGCCATTGCAAGCGCCCCAACCAATATTTTGATCACCAGCCGCCACTGCCCACTAGTACAGTACGGCACGGTTCGGGTCTGTTTCCATTACAACTGAGTACCATATAGAACCTCCTCGACGTGGGCGGGGTTGTCATAACACGGCTGCGCAAAACTGCCGTGACATCATTTACACCGCGCCAAGCCACGCACAAAACTTTTATTTATCATAAATTCACCAAGGTTACCAGGAATTACTGACAAATGTAAATATAATTTAGCCCTAAGTTAACCATTACTATCACATCCTGTACACTATATCAAGGATCTCTCCTTGTTGCTTGCTCTCTCCTTGCTCCAGAACATTACCATCATTATAAAACAAGCTCTATATAAAATCTAGATAGTAATTAAATCTTGTTGCATGTTTACCGACAAATTAAATAGAGAGTCATGATACAATCACACAAATGGTTTATTAAATTATTAAAGCAAAAAATATATAAAATACAAACACACAGCAAAAACACACAGCAAAAGCATATGTGCTTTTTAGGGTGAGGGGAATGGTCTAGGCGATTTCCTGATATATTTTCTCGTTCCGAGTTGTGCCGTTGAGCTCCCTCTGTATCCTTTCTTTGGCCACCAAAGAGAGGAACGTCTGGACCTCCTCGACCGACCATGGTGTGGATTTTTTCTGCGAAGCCATTTTCTCGTGTTTGAAGTGTAGTTGAAGAGCAGCTGGGTTTTAAAAAGTGGTGGGGTCGAGTCTTGTGTTTATTTACAGTCTGGTCGGTCGTCGCGCGCTTATGATGCTTGCAGTGACGACACTCGTCGGCCAATCAGTGGAAGGCAGTCGGCTGACGTCACGTTTTAGTATCGCTTCGGCTCGCTTTGAACCAGGGCTGAGGCGATACCAAAATAGTACCTGATACCAGGTACTACGGGCTAGTGGAAACACGCAAATACCGTGCCGAGGCATGCCGTGCTGTGTCGTACCATGCTAGTGGAAATGCGCCATATGTGATTCGAACCAAAGTAAAAGAAATGACTCCTTCAGACATCATAAGAGTCCTCGAATCAGACTTCTCAGAAAGATCTGGAGAAGATGATCATGTGTCTCAAGAAGATCTCAAGTTTTCTGTCGAGGTTGAGAGAAAACATCACACAAAAAGACAGTCACTACAAAATACCATTACCATTCAAAAAGCAAAGACCGAAATGACCTAACCAAAATGCATCGCAATACATCGCCTGAATTGTCTTGGAAAGGAGACTAAAGTCAGATCTACGGCACTACAAAGACTACATAAACTTTATGGACGACATAATTTCCTGTGGCAACGCAGAGAAGGTCCCTCAGGAAGAAATTGACAACAATTCCGCTTAGTACATTCGACATCATGGAATTTATCATCCACAGAAGCCAGGAAAAAAGGTAGTATTTGACGGTTCAGTTTCAAGAAACATCCCTCAACGACCATCTGCTTAATAGTCCCGACTTGATAAATACATTGGTGGGTGTCCTATGCCGCTTCCGAAAAGGTTCTGTTGCAGTCATGTTTGAGATCAAAAGAATGTTCCACCAGTTTCACGTGAAAAGGGAAGATTAAGATTATTTAAGATTCCTATGGTGGGAGAATGGCAACCACACCTTCAATCTACCGAATAAAGGTCCACTTGTTTGGAGTGGCCTTGTCTCCTGGCTGTGCCAACTAGGGCCTAAAACATCTGGCAGCACAAAGGCAAGGTCAGATAAAACACCATATGCTTCATTCAAAGAAATATATAGATGATGGTCTGAGAAGCATTCAAACTGAGCAGGAAGCCATCCAACTTGTTAAAGAATCAAGAGAACTTTGGCAGGTTAAGACTCCACAAGTTTCCGACAGTGAGAACGTGATGGCAACCATCCTAGAAGAAGAACGCACTACAATCAAAGATCTTAGACATGGCTTTGAGTTTACGCATATGGAGAGAGCTCAAGTAAAACCAAATTCGCCATCAAGAAGAGGTGTGCTCTCTACCATAGCCTCTATGTATGAACCTCTGGGGATCGTGGCACCCTTCGTCCTTTTGTGGAAACAAATGTGCAGAGAGAAGAACGGCTGGGAGGAGTAATTTCCGGAAAACCTAAAACCTCGGTGGGAGTCCTGGATCAGAGACCTACCCAATCTGTCTGAAATGCAATGCCAAGTTTCGCCATGTTAAAAATGGATGAGCTGCACCATTTTGGATACAAGTGTTTCCGGATACAGTGAATGTACTTACGTGCGAGCCATTAACAAGTCCAACAAAATCCATTGCTGTAATGGGACTTATGGGACCATTACTCTTATGGCAGTTGCAGACAGGATGCGGCATCTGCTGACACTTAGCATCCAAGGAATTTGAACCCATTATTTTCAACAAGGGTGTACACATACTGGTGCCAATGGTCGCCGCTGTCCAACGGCACCCAGCTACAACTTTTAACACCTGGGACCGCCATGCAGCAACACTTATTTTATTTTTCATTCATTATTACTATATTGCACCTATATAACCGAAAAGCGGTTGCATACACATTGAAATCCCGTCAAAGTGAACACATCTAGGTAAAACATCTAGGAACCACACCAAGGAACCACATCGAGGAACACATCTAGGAAACACATCTAGGAACACATCTTGGAACACATCTAGGAACACATCTTGGAACATATCAAGGAACACATGAATATCCAGTTGCCTTGAAACAAGAATCAAGTGCTTGATAGAAAACATTTTACAGTTTTGATTTGTTTATATGGTCTGTTATAACTTTACTTCGCTTTGTCTCATTTCAACATCCCAAATGGAATATAGATGGTACATGAAAAAGAATTTACCTATAAGTTAAACATGACTTAATTTAAACTTTCGCTTACGTTCTCTGGACGCGTTCATTGTGCGATAGATACATGATGCGGTCAGAATCAGCTTGACTGTTCACCAAATGGTTTTAACTGCTGATGACCTGATGACTTAACGAAAGCCAACTTATTGGTTTAGTTTACCATAGGGTTTAATAGTCATAGTTATGTCAGGGTTACAGTAAGAGTTTCGAATAGTTATTAGTCATTAATAATACTTTATAATTAATATTAGTTATTAGTTATGTTGGGTGCGCCAAAACTGTGCCTTGAAAAAGAAAGTGAGTGATCTTCAGAACATCGTCATAACATTCTAGATCAGGGGTTTCAAAGTGTGGGATAGTGGACATCCCCTAAGAGAACTCAAAAGCAGCCATGCCCCCCCCCCATTATTATTACTATAATTATATTTTTTAAACACAATCTTTGTGTATGTTTTTAACATCTTTTTAAAACACACTTTTACATCTTGTTTTTAAAAAAACATTTAAAACACATTTTTACATCTTGTTTAAAAAAAAAATGTAAACCACATTTTAACACCTTTGTGTGTTTTTAAACATATTTTTAATACATTGAAACATATTTTTTGTTAAAAAACATCACTTAAAAAAACCCCCACAGTTTAACTTTTCAACTGATTTTTTAAACACGTTCACTCATCCAACGTTATCCCACATTAACAATGAAAATGATCTCCCCTTGTGTGTAAATCCTTAATATAATAATAAACCGATTGCAAATCTTGCCACCTTATTTTGCTCACCTCTATTTTAGTGGGAACAATGAGTCTGTGCCTTTGATGCGCACAGGCGGTTGTTGTGGGGATGCGCTGTAGAAAGGAATAAACACAGATCATCCTCTACCCGCAGCCATGACTGGTACTTACTTTTAATCATTGTCAATACGGAAAATCCACACTCACACAGGTAAGTGGAGGTGAAGGGGATGAACACTCTTACAGCCTTTTTGGTGAGGTGGGGGAACTCAGTCTCCACAGACAGCAAGAAGTGTGCAAGTGACACTTCACTCATCTTTTGTTTCAAGTCTATATTAGAGTTCAGCTCGACAAGGGCCTCCTCCTCTTGCATGGTCAGTCCATCACAGGGTGTCACTGGGAAAGAGAATGGATCTCTCACCCACTGATTTGCCGAGGTCTCCTCTCCAAAATAGTCTCCAAACTGCTCATGCAACCCCTTCAAATGTGCAGTGACCACCTGTTGTACACAGTCACAATCTCTGTGCTAAAAAGACATGGCACTCTTTGCCTTGCAGTGCAGAAGTGTTAACTGTGCTTATATGGTCAAATATATCAGACAGATATGCCAGCATTGCAACCCACTTTGCGTCCTCCATATGCTTCACCAGTGGGGAGGCGATTTTGGCGAGGAAGAGGAGGACTTCCTCACGCAGATCACAGTGTAGTGTAGTGCAGGAGCAGCTGATGGAAGTGAGCCCCCATCTCATTGCAGAGAATAGAGAAGAGACAGACATTCATGGCGCAAGATTAGGTAATTAATTAGGTTTCCAATTTGTACTGCCTCATCCAGGACTGCGCGCAGCTCTTTGGACATCCTCTTGGTTGCCAAGGCCTGGCGATAGATAATACAGTGTGACCAAACAGCGACGGGAGCAACTGCTTGCGCCTGTTTTACTAGACTGCTGTGGCGGCCTGTCATTGCCCTCGCACCATCAGTACATATTCCACAACAGCGGCTCCAGTCAATATGATTGTCCTGAATTAAGTCATTCAAAGCCTTGATGATTTCTGCTGCTGTAGTGCATGCCGGCAGAGGATGGCAAAACAGAAACTCCTCCTGGACACTGAGCTCTTTAATAAAGTGCACAGACACCATTAGCTGTGCACAGTTAGCCACATCGGTGGACTCGTCCAGCTGAATGGAGAAGAAAGGGCTCTCATGTATAGCGTCCAGCACCTGCTCCTTCACATCAGCTGCCATGTCGGAGATGCAGCACTGGATGGTGTTGTCAGACATCGGGATGGCATCCAGCTTGGCAGCAGCAGCTTCGCCCATCATTACCGAACACATATCTTTGGCAGCAGGGAGGAGCAATGTCTCACCAATATTGTGGGGTTTTCCCGCCTTCACAATGCGTAACGCTACGCAGTATGATGCCTCAGTTGCCTTGGAATTTACAGTACCAAATGTCTGGATGGCTTTCTTCTGTGACCACAATTCATTAAGCTTCCTATCAAAAAACTCCCGCGGCTTGGTGGTTAAACTTTGGTGCTTAGTTTCATTATGGCGTCGGAGTTTACATGGTCGCATACTGCTGTTAGCTAGGACCTCATTGCAAATGACACACTGTGGCAGCGGAGCATCATCAGGCCCAATGAATGAAAAACCGAACTTTAAATAATCAGGGTCATACTGCCTCTGTTTTCTGCTCGCCTCTGTGTCCACTCTCATTTTCACCTGAGGTACTAAAAATCGATCCATTATGATTCACTGTTTTTCATTTTTATTCCGGTGGATTTCTTCTCACGCCGCGCCTCCCCTGAAGCTCTTTGGCGCCCCCCTGAAAACCGCTGTTCTAGATCATTGATGGGCATAGTGGAGTGGAGTGTATGTAGAGAGCAAGAAAATGAAAAGAAAAAAAGAAGCATACAACAAGGAGAAAGGTGAAAGGTATGCAATTTTGATTGTTAACTTTTTGTCATGTCTTGATAGTTAGCTAACGTAAGCTAGCCAGTGCTGGAGTCAGGGTGGTGGGGGGGAAGGGGGGTGATATGTGAAGTTCAACTATACAGTAATTTGCATAATTGTCATTGTCATGAAATTTTAAGACTACGTCAGACTAGTTTTGGTGTAGTGTAGCTCGTGTGGTACTAAAGCCAGTGTGGTATAAGGTTAGCGTTAGCTCAGCTGGTAACACTACAATACTGTTACCTCACACTTGTCAAAAGGTGCATGCGTGTGTTTATTCTGGGTTGGAATCCCCTCATTCTACTGGGGCTTGTGGTGCAGTAGGATGTCAGTACGATGCAGAATGACAGAACACTGGGTGTATTTATAGTCTATCAGACTGGAGAAACATGGCTCTGCTGGATCTATTTATAGCTACTCTTACTGAGGTAGAGAAGCTCCTCGCTGCAGGGGTGGGGTCTCATCTCTCATTCAACCCCCATCTTCTGCACATTTCTTCTCTACCTCCCCTTCCTCCTTTCCGCCCTTCCTCCTCCAACCCAGACTGTGATCCTCCTGACTCCTCCCCCATCTCCCATCTTCTTCGTCATATCCACCACCTCCCCTTGGGTCACTCTGCTTCCTCTCCCCTCCCCTCTCTCCATATCCGTCCTTCTGTCTCTTCCTCTCTCTCTCCATCACCCCTCCGTCTCTCCCTCTCTCTCCATCCCCCCTCCATCTCACTCTCCACCCCCCTCCCTCTCTCTCTCTCTCCATCCCCCCTCCATCTCTCCCTCCACCCTCCCTCCGTCTCTCTCCCCATCCCGCCATCTCTGCCTCTCTTCAATCTCCTTCACTGTGTACATTTCTTTATCTAGCCTCTACTTTTCACGCCCTACCCCACCAAACCTCTCTCCCTCCTTCCTTCCCGCTCTTTCTCTCGCCATCCCTGTCTCTCTTGCCATGTGTGTGCTGTGCACATCTCTCTATCCAGCTCCTACATCTCTCTCTCTTTTCCTCTCTCACCCAGTGCATTCTCCTCTTCCACCCTCCTTAGATTCACCCCATCCTCTTCCTCCTCTCTGCCAACTGTCTGTGGATTCCCTCCTCTAAACCAGGAAAATCATGCTCAATGCTGAATGAAATTTCAAAAAATCAGATAACTGTAAAACCTGATCACATGTTTTGACATTTACCTCTCTATTTTTAGAAATACATACAGAGAGAGAGAGAAATTGGAAATTTTCCACTGGGGTCATTAGCAAGCACATCATGAAGTCTGGTTGCCCCTGACAACAACTTATTCCTGCAGAGACCTTAGCAATGGTTGTTGTTACGCATTATGTAATGTGTTGAACCATCATGTTAGCACCATTAGTACAAATATGGAATGAAATAGGATAAATTTAGTTAGCACACTTACCGACTGCCACAGAGAGCATGTTATATAATTTAGTTACATACAAATATAATATTATAATAACACTACAATAATACAATTGGTGATAGTTGAATTTAATATGTAAAAACGTACATATTATATAACTTGTATACACTGACTCATATACAACACCAGCTCATATACCAACTTATATACACCAACTTATACACACCACCTCATATACACCAACTTGCATACACTCATACACTAATGATGAATGTACAAATCATATGTCCATGAACAATTCAATGTCCAAATTGTATTACAAATTGATTATTATAAATATGTATATAAAATACAATTATATAATTGTCGTCATACAAAGTGGTGTCCGCTTGTCACGCTGACAGTCAGACTGACAGCCAGTGTGTGTGTGTGTGTGTGCATGGGCTGTTTGACCCAAAACTCGACCGTGGCATCATGTCAATGTCTTGAAAAGCATGTGCCTCAACATGAAGATTTTTTCTATCTTTGCCATTCAAATGAAGACGCAGAGGACACGTAAACCAGGTGCAGATGTCCGGTCAAGTACGTGTGCGAGGGGATCTCCTGACACACATGTACATAATGTGTACCAGTGCAGTGATGTGGGGTATGATTTGCCATATACGCTGGGCACACTGCGTGCCGAGTGCAGTGCACAACACGCTACTTGCATATGTCCATGCGTGCATCTGGAATCATTTTTAATGCTTGTTGTTTTAAACTAGTTTTAGAAAATAGTCTTTAGCCTAACGATTCTGGATCAAACATAATAAACGGCTGTAGAGGAGACAGTTATAATTTAACCAAACACATGTAGGACTAAATGTAGCAATAATTAATAAAAAGAGGCATGTGGAAGTAGACCCCTAACACACGCCACCTAAGTGGCTTTGCTGGGCTCCTTCGACACAGGTAAACCAAACAACCAAACATATCAGCAAATAAACTAATCACAATTAAATGAATTATCTGAAACTAAACTAGATACAGTGTGTCGTAGAGAGGGAAAGGAGAAAGGAGGGGGGGCAGAGCTAGGGGTAGAGCTGAAGTGAAGGCTAGAGCCACCTTAGCACCCCAGGTCAGTGCAGTCCAACTCTCCGCGGGAGGTAGAGGAGTTAAAGAGTTTGATGGCCACCGGGAGGAAAGATCTCCGGTGGCGTTCCGTAGAGCACCGCGGTGGTATCAGTCTGTTGCTGAAGGTGCTCCTGTGCATGACCAGCGCATGGTGGAGTGGGTGAGAGTCATTGTCCATGATGCTCTGCAGTTTACACGGCATCCTCCTCTCTGAAACCACTGCCAGAGAATCAATCAGCGTCTGTGTTCTTAGTCCTAGTCCAGTCTAGCTTATTGTTTAGGTATACTCCCAGGTACTTGTATTTCTGAACTGTCTCCACATCCACCCCCTGGATGGAAATTGGTGTGTGGGGAGACCTCCGCCTACTGAAATCTACTACCAACTCCTTCGTTTTGCTGGTGTTGAGCTGCAGATGGTATAACAAACACCACTCAGCCTCCTTTCCCCCTCTGATACAGCCCATGAGTTGTCCGAGAAATTCTGCAGGGGGCAAGACTCAGAGTTGTACTTGAAGTCTGAGGTGTAGAGGGTGAACAGAAAATTGGTGTATCATCAGAGATAAAGGGTGCAGATGGGGGAGGGGAAAGGGTAGGGCAGGGGGGGTAGAGGAGAGGAGACGGTCAAGGAGCCGGGGTGGACAGGAGCCCCCACATCAAACCTATTGAAAAATAGATTTAAGTCATTAGCCCTGTCCAGGTCTCCCTCCGTGACCTGGCTACCGGTCTTCTTGTAGCCAGTGATACTCCTCATCCCACTCCAAACCTCTTGTAGTTAAGAAAAACAGAGAGCAACTGTAGCAGGCAGCTGAGTGACTCGGCTTTCCTGGTTCAAGACAGGTATAAGAAAACCATGATCAACCAGCAAAACAACCACGGGATACGATTCTGTAAGCCCCAAAACAACCAATGATTACCATTAAAAACTACTGATTATTATTAGTAGTAGTAGTATAGCATGACTATTATTATTATTTGTGTATTTTGTGTCGTTAAAATATAAAATCACAATGTGGACAGTTGGAAGCCTTTTATGAATTTGTTTCGCTTAATTGTCACCATATATAAGATTAAGTGTGGCTGATTTGTTGTAGTAGGCCTACACATTTAAAGATAAACTATGGCCTAAAACACTTTGACATTGTTAAGATATGTCTATAAGTGAAGCACAAGGTGCTATTTTACCGTTGTGTGTAGTATTTCACTTTGCTGTGGCTAAACTTGATTTCTGTAGGTGCTACTACGTCACACAGAGACATTGCTGCAGTAGTTACAATGGGATTTAATAGGTAAAAGTAAGTCTTCAAATCACTGTAGCATCAACAATAAGTATCAGATATTTCATTACCATATGACAACAACTCTTCTGTCTCAGAATCACTGCATATTACATTTCTGCAATGTTCCTACGGCAAGAAATCAGTAATTTAGTAAGCTTTAAAAATATATATTTTGTGGAGACAGCAGCCTTGTAAATCCAGACTGCACTTTGGCTCAGCAGGCACCACTGGCTAAGCTTAAGTTAACCGCGGCGAGCTGAGCCACAACTAACATTAGCGTTGGCAGGCTAGCTCTCCCAGCCAAGTCACCAGCTCTCTAATTCTGCTGCCTTTGTCACGAAAGGACGGTTGAAATTTGATCTCCTGTTCTCCTGTGTTGCATATTGTATCACAGCATACGACCAAATGTCTAGCTAACTTTCACAATTAATTATAAAGGATTTTTTACATATAGTTATAATACATTTGATTAATTTATAATTTATAAATGTACAATTTACAGAATGTTGCTGATGTTGAGAGGGGGTAGCGAAAGTCATTCTGGGTAATGTAGGAAAATAGCCCACTAGAGCAGATCGAGGGAAGTCTGACACAACAGCCAGTGACAAGTTGCAAATAATAATAAAGTACAATATTACACATCGGAAAAATAAACCCTGGAATGAATAGGAAATCTATGTTAGATGTTTTAACAATGTCAGTGTTTTAGCCTGTATTATTATTTTAAGAAGCGTCTATCCCGGCCCGGGATAGACGTCCATCCGGGTCACCCGGCCCGGATGGACTCAAGGCCAGGGTGATTAAGACATGCAGGTTTGAGCTCACCCCAGTGCTTACAAAACTGTTTCAGCTTTTATTGAACAACCATTGCGTTCCAAAGTCATGGAAGATATCAGATATAGTTCCCGTCCCTAAGAAACCTCAAGCCACAGAGCTTAATGATTTTAGACCAGTTGCACTGACCAGTATTCTGGGCAAGTGTATGGAGAGGGTCATAGTTAACCATCTATCATCCTCACTTAATGAACATTTTGACCCACTTCAATTTGCATATAAGAGGGGTCGGGGCACTGGTGACGCAACATTGACGCTTATGAATACAGTCAGCAAACACATACAGCAGCCAAACAACTATGCAAGGTTATTATTTATTGATTTTAGTTCAGCTTTTAACTGCATGCAGAAACATATTTTAGTTAAAAGACTATGTGATATTAACACAAATAGTTTTCTTGTGCAGTGGATAAAAGAATTCCTTACAGACCGACCACAAAGAGTGGTGTTCAGTGGCATTACCTCTGAGACTGTAATCCTAAATACTGGGGCGCCTCAAGGCTGCGTTCTTTCACCTGTCTTGTTTTCCTTGTATACTAATGAAATGCGTATAATTAATTCTACCTGTCATTTGTTTAAGTATGCTGATGATATGGTTGTGGTTGGTTTAATGCAGGCAGGGAACACAGTCAATCAATCCACATATTTTAACTGTATTGAGGAGCTTATTAAGTGGTGCCATGACAGTGCTCTTTTCATTAATGAGGCAAAGACGAAAGAGATGGTGATAAAGAAACCGAGAAATTCCTGCCATGACCTTATACCTGTTGTACTTAATGACCAACATGTTGAGGAGGTAGAGGAGTTAAAATACCTAGGAACATTCTTTGACTCCACCTTAAGTTTCACTAAAAACACTGAGTATATTTTTAAAAAGGCAATGCAGCGCCTATATTTACTTAGGAAGTTGAACTCATACGGGGTTAGCAAGGACATTTTAGAGACTGTGTACAGGAGTCTGATTGAGAGTGTGCTGACATTTGATATGTATACTTGGTTTGGAAACTTGGGGGTTAGGAACAGAAACAAATTATCCAGAATTGTTAAGATGGGCAGTAAAATTGTTGGTAAAGGGCAGAGACAATTGACAGACATATATACTACACACATGAGACGTAAGGCCCAGCACATTGTGTCTGACCCAGTGCATCCTCTGTTTACAGAATTCAAGAAATTGCCATCAGGAAGGAGGTATAGAGCTGCAATAGCAACCAAAAACATTTATAAAAAGTCATTCATACCAAGTGCAATATCACTACTCAATTCACAATAGTCCATGCAAGATATTCATATTCTTGATATGGGTGTGTGGCAAAAGCGTTATTTGTTGTTTTAGGGTGATTGTGCTGTGTTGTTTGTACTTATTGTCTATTTATTGTGTTATGTGTTGTTTGTACTTATTGTCTATTTATTGTGTCCGTGTTTTAGAAACCCACCTGTGGAGACAAAGACAAATTTCCACTTTTGTGGACAAATAAAGCTATTACTTACTTACTTATTATTATGGGATCCATCGGGGACTATAATTATTTTGGCGGCTGCCAAAATGATCACAGACAATAAAACTAAATAGATTCAGTAGTAAATGCTCTAATTCTTTTGACCACATTGTTTGTCATTTTTTGAAATTGTAGCCTGTGGTCACTTATACACCAGCCTGCACAGTCTGCCATAGTCATGTCCATAGACGAATCATTATGGAATAAATATTTCATTTTGTTGTTTATCTAGTCTATAAAAGCTGTCAAAAAATATTCACTTCCATCTCAGAAACACCAGCCACACGCTTGTATGTTACGTGTGAAGCTGAATTCACACTTCTGCGTACCCCACATTTGCGAAGATCTGCCGTTGGCACTTGGAGACACGACCCGAATCATTGCAGTGCTGCCTGCATCAGACAAGGGGGCAGTATAGTGTTTCCAACTACAAATGTATGAACCTACAAGCAAGCAGAAATGCAAGACCAAACCTGGTCAAATCATTCAAATGCACTGCTGAAAAGCGGTTGGTGTATCGCAACCAACTGAAAATAGTGTTTTCATTTCACTGGGTGTGTTCTTTTTATTGTCATGACTGGCTGTCGGAAACAAAACAAGACATTATGCATGTTCCCCGCTCGACCACTCAGCGATTACCTGCCGCGAACCCATGCAGAGAAGGGAGATGCATTGATAAGCTCTGGGATGACTGGACTGCACGTATTCACATATGCGTAGGTCATTGACCGGCAAAAAGGGCATACAGATATTTGCATGATTGCGATTGTGATTTGTGCTTGACTGTGAAGTGATGCATGGAAATGCGCACGCACATGCACTCACTTTCAGAGCGTGCAATGTTGTGTGTGGGTTTCCATATGCAATTCAGGCCCATATGGCAGATGCTCCAGAAACAATAGTGAGACCCTACATGTTTGAGCCGGAGTCTGACCCAGAATGGGAAGAGTCAGCTGAGGCCGTTCCACTTAGGAGAATCCAGCAGGATGTTTCTCAATGGTAACAATTCCATGTGATATTGTTACCATGCCTTGTGTTTGTGTGTGAGTGATGTTCATTGTCGTAGCCGGTCTGTTTATGGCTCATGTCCATAAGCTTTCTAGTTCCAACTTGCAGACAAGCTAGGATAGACAATTTTGTAGAGCTAGTTGGCCAATATATTATTGTATGCAACGTATTTGCATCCAACCAGTGCAGCGAAGATAATCAAACCTTGCATATAATAGCCCTGTAATTCTCAGTCCACATCTTGCCAGAACTTACACCATTACGGTGTATGCCCTACATTGGTAGGTATACTGTAATCATATTTAGTCTAAATTGTCTGCACTATATAATTTTCAACTTTCCACTTGTGTTAATTTTGCCACAAAAAAATTGGATAATGCTGTGCATGACAATAAAGATGAGAGCAAGAACTGCTTGCATTGGGGTTGTAGCAGTGGACTCTACCACACGCCACCTAAGTGGCTTTTGCTGGGGCCCTCCGACACAGGACACAGGTTGTGTTGAATATGCATGTATTGGAGATGGCAAGATACAAACTGGACTCTCATCAGGGTTGCCATACCTAAAATTAAAATACAAACAACCCCCAAACCCCACTACCTCTACACCTCCCCAGTGTCACGCCAACCCCACCCTCCATCCTGGAGACTGGAGGCCTGGGACTGCTGCCTTGGTTGGTGGAGGTGTCTGTAGGCTGGCCATTTGCAGGGGCTGGCTGGATGGGCTCAGAGGAGGCCTGATAATGATGGGGCCTTGGGCTGCTGTGCTGGCTGGCAGAGGTGTGGCTGGACCTGGGCTACTCCAGGCTGGATCCGGAGTGTGTGTGGTGATAGCTGGTTTATCCTGGGTGCCATGATAGCTCATGATTGCTCAAGTGTGCAGCCTCACCCAGCCCCAGAGACTAATCAGTCTGACTCGGGCCAGGTGAGGCTGTAAACAAGCTATCGACAACACACACTCCACATGGGTCTTATGTATTACACGTCACCAGAAATTACATTGCAAAACATAATAGCAAACAAAACGTGTTGTGACGTGTGCATGTAGGTAATCATCAATGAATCATCAATGAATATATTAAGTATTATAACTGCATTTGGTGATCCCACATGTTCATAATGTCTTTGATAAGTTATAGAAAAATATTTCCTAAACAGTATGACTCCTGAAGCAGTTCCCTCTCTACATGTGTCTCAACCTTGTAGTAATGAAGACAACTATCACTCACCACATTGCATGTGTTGAAAACCTCCCCTAATCATTTAGAGTATCATTACTGACGTTCAGGGTTTAAGACAACTATGTCCATAATAATGGGTTCCATTGGTTATTACATTGTCTGCAGGAGCAAGACAATTTGTCTTCTTTGATATATTGAAATTATTGGATTCCTATAACCAACTGGACCTCAGTCATGCTGGTGAAGAAAAACATGTATTTGTCACATGCATAATTGGACATCTACAACAGCAGTGAAATGAAATTGCAGCAACTCTGGCAACTGTGTAAAAAAAAAAAAAAAGCAAAAGTAAAGCTATCTAGCAATATAAAAAGTAAATAAAAATGAAAGTACCGGAATATCAATACAATAATAATGTAAAACTATAAATAGGGAAAAATAATGTAATTTCACAAAATCGATATGTACATCAATAAAAATATGTGAAAATAAAATAAGTAAAACAAGTTATAAACAATCTATTCACACATGTTCCTTCTGCTCAGTGGTTACAGGTTCTTAGCATCAGTGTTTGGTAGAGATGCACCGATTGATCGGCAACCGATCGCAATCGGCCGATAATACCCCTATCGGTTTTGATCGGCGTTCTAAAAATAGACCAAAGCAGGCCGATCAGATGACGTTTCAAATACACAATATAACAACAAACCGCCGCCAGGGCATGCACTCCCACTTCGCAGACCCAGGTCTCCTAAGGGGGGACTCGGACTCGGACAAATCCGCCGCGGAGTATCGAGTCCGGGACTCGGACTCGGACAAATCCGCCGCGGAGTATCGAGTCCGGGACTCGGACTCGGACAAATCCGCCG
>JAOPJH010110496.1:0-14698 GCA_027122575.1 Merluccius polylepis
CCCCCCCCCCCCCCCCCCCCGAGGGAAGCGAGCCGTAGGAGCGAGAGCGTCGGTAAATCTGGCACATGCTAACGTGCTTATCGCATTGTCAAGAAAGAGAGATGGCTGAGAAACAGGAGGAGAAGGTCAAGTGAAAAGGAAGGGCTGACAGGAGACTGATGGGAGTGTGTATTTGTTTTGGTGTTGAGTTGTAATATCGACAAATTTTCCCCAGAATCGCTGACTACACCTTTTAAAGCCATCCGTCGGCTATTAGTGAGTGAAATGCTCTGTGAGAGTATCCGTTTCGAGTTGACGGCGCCGGCCTCTGTGTGAGCCGATGTGGATTATAGACAGGTGGACTGTGGGGTTCGAAACTGGAAACCTTTTTCGGCCGGGAGTCAAACCACCCTCACCGCGACTGAGGCTGCCCTGACTGTCGCAAGCTGACATTTTTGTTGTGCTAGCCATTAACCACACTTAGTCCGGTCGCTTCAGTGCCATTTAATGGGACAGCGTTTCACCTACCTGTCTTCACCCTGGTCCGTAACGGCCGAATAAAAGTCCTCACTTTCTGAAATTAAAGCAGAATGGAATCACAATGTACTCCTTATCGGTAGAGGTCGCCCTGTAATAATAACAGCGAATAGTGAATTTCAGAAATCTGGTCACGTCACTATATGAGCACGCATGTTGGCATGCTAATAGTTAGCATGCACCTTCTTGCTAGCAGGCATCTATATGTCAGCATGCAGCTACATGCTGGTGTGCACCTATAATGCTAGCATGCTGTTGCACGCCTATAATACTAGCATGCTGTTGCAGGGCTATAATGCTAGCATGCTGTTGCAGGCCTATAATGCTAGCATGCTGTTGCAGGCCTATAATACTACCATGATGTTGCAGACCTGTAATGCTAGCATGCTGTTGCAGGGCTATAATGCTAGCATGCTGTGGCAGGTCTATAATGCTAGCATGCTGTTGCAGGCCTATAATGCCAGCATCTTGTTGCAGGCCTATAATGCTAGCATGCTGTTGCAGGCCTATAATGCTAGCATGCTGTTGCAGGCCTATAATCTTAGCATGCTGTTGCAGGCCTATAATCTTAGCATGCTGTTGCAGGCCTATAATGCTAGCATGCTGTTTCAGGTCTATACCTTGGGCAGCGTCAGGGGCATCTTTGCGACAGGCTCGCCGAGCTGCGCCGCATCCACGTGAACGCCGTCGTCGCCTCGCCAGGTCATGTGACCCTTGCTCGCCCTGTGGAAGACGGCCGTCCCCTTGTAGTGAGGGGAACTGTAGTTCCCAAATGGGTCCACTTCGATGAGGCGCAGAGAGAGGCGGTTCTTGCGCTGACTGTGGAAGGTGAGCCGATGCCTCGACCCGTCGCCGTCCTTCTGGTTGGCTTGCGCTGCCGGTGAGAGGCGGGAATCGTGGTTGGAATGGATTGAAAGGTTTCGTCCCAAAAGACTAGCCCTTCTCAGAGAGAAGACCCTGTTACATTGTTTTTATAAAGAAATACGTAGCTGATTCACATTATATGTGGTCCTCTTGGAGGCCAGGATTAAAATGAGCCTACAGTTTTGGGTTTGTGGAAGACACATTTAGATTGGGGAACTTCTGTTCAATCAAATGTCTTCATCCATCGTGTTTCTTTGCTTCTGGATAACTTGTAGGGCTGGAGGATGTGGGGCAAGAGACACTGTGCTTTGAAATGTAGACCTCATCCTCACTCTCTCATGATACTCACTCTGGCATGGTCAGAGTGAGTCACGAGTCACATTGTACAGTCCTAGCATGCTCCTTATGTGGTTGGGCTCATAATTGTATTCTAAATCCCCCTTAACCATAACCATTCATGACACACGACATGACATGAATCGAACCGTTTGTTCCCAAAAAAACTCAAACAAAACTCCCACTGCAGTAGAAAAAAAACATGAGTCATTCTGTCGAAGGTTGAACAAATGAGCAACGCGATAGATGAGGCGAGGGAGAGGGGGTCCAGAAAACCAGGACAGAAAAACAACCACAAAACCTGCAGCAAGTGTGGTTGTGGCGGTGGGTCAGTGGGTAGGTTTAAGGCTTATTTCCACACCAGTGGACGCCCCTTGTAAGGCTATAATTCACCAGGCTTAACTGTGCTATCTCTCTCTCCTGGAGGGGGGGGGGGAATCGCTGGGGACGATAACGCCAGCGTGGACAGCGAGTTGTCGACCTTTACCTTGAAATGCTGCTGAGCCAATAGCAACTCTAACTCTGCTCTACAATGATGGTGGTTTGTCATCGAGGAAGGTAGATATTTATAGGCTGTCTGTTGCTATATTCATCCTACGAGACAAGTTTTTTGCGTTTGTATTTATGATCACAACTATGTGTTGCTGTCCTACCTCGATGACATTAAGCCATGTTACACTTTCTGCAGAAAAGTGAACTCTGTCCGTCAGTTAGTACTGGGAACATAAACAAATACAATTATTAATCGACTTACTAACTAGCAGATGCTTTTATCCACAGCAACTTACAGTGCATTTTAAATGTATAGACTTTAGGGGCAGGTAGGGGTTAGGAGGCATCAGCTCAAGGATGCATTCGGGGTAGGTTGTGGACATTGGGGTTCAAACCCTGAAAACTTTCTGGTGGTAGTCCACTCCTAACACCCTATCCACTGCCCCAGATTTATAAATAAACAATAGATGAATCGATGTTGAAATCCAATCCTCTCTCTCCCCTCTTCCTTCTCCCAATCTCTCTGATATTTCTCAAAATGTTCACTTCGCTTCACTTCACTGTCTGTTCTCTCTCTCTTCCTCTGTATCTCTCTCTCTGTCTGTCTCTCTCCCTCCCATTGTTTCTCTCCCTCTCTCCCCATGTGGTTTCCACCTCCCTACCCGTATTAGAAGTGATGTTTCCTGTGAAGGTAACCACCAGCTGCTCCCCTTCACGCATGAACACCTCCGCCGCCGAGGCCTCCGCCAAACCCCCGTAGCCCTGGGCCTGGAGTTTGGACAGCTCCCAGCTCAGGTGCCGTCCGCTGGGCAGGGCGGCCACCAGGAGCGCCTGGGGGTCCTCCGGGCGTCGCTGGAGGACGACGACGGTAACCGCGTGGAGGCGCGCAGACTCCTCCAGCTCCCCCGCCAGGGAGGCGAGAGACGGGCAGGGGCGAGGACTGAGAGGAGGGTGGAGGCGCACCACCAGGAGTCTGAAGAAAAGAACGAAGAAGAAAAACAAACTGTGAGTCAGAATAGCGTATATAGTATAACACTATTATATATATATGTTCATAGTTGTTCTGGGTTCGAACCCCCATGTCTGCAGCCTCCCTAATGTCGTCTATCTGAAATTTACTTTGGATATAATCATCGTCTAACCCCTACCTGCTCCATAATGACATGTATCTGATGTAAACATCTGAATAAAAGCGTCTGCTCAATGATTAAATGATAAATAGTGGAACAAAAAAGGAGAATTACACACAGCTAGCAGCTGTAACCTTTTCAGGAAGCTAATCTCCGCCGGGAGATTACAACAGTCTACACAGCGAAGCAGGGAGAATAATCACCGCTAGAAACGGTCGGCGGTCAGAGACAGAGTAAAGAATTAATGTCGCCTCCTTTTTTGGGGGGTTTTGTTATTCCTCTCACATATAACCTGTTGAGATAAGAGAGGTAAAAAAAAAAGAGGGCAATGAAATGGGGGAGGAGGGGTAGAGGTTGCTGAAGAGCTATCGTCTCATTAGAGGTTTATCTCTCAACATGTGTACCTTTCTCATTTTCTCCCCTCAGTCGTTTTTAATATAGTTGAACGATTGCTGTGAACAGGGGCCTTAAAAAAATCCCGCCTGTATACTCTATCCCACTGTATATTACAGTGGGATTGGTCTACTCGTATGTGGGTGGGCTCTGACCCTAATCGGGTCTCTAGTGGGCTCTGACCGCCCCCCATCCTCTTGATCCTCAAACTATAACCTTCTGGTTTCTCTTAAACCACTTACTCCAAAAAAAAAGCCATTTGACGCGTAATAAGCTACAGAATTCACTGCTTTCTCCTCCCTGTTGTTCTTCAAAGACGACACAATATGGCAGACCCCCTCCTGTTATTGTGAGGAACACAATCAAACAGACAGACGATAGCATGCTGCAAGATTTCAGGGGGTAAGAATGAAAGTACTCTTGCTATATTTCTGTCAGAAATAATATCATCTGAGTCAAAGAAAATGCCAGCCGATAGGCTCTCGGGTTCAAATCCCAATGTCCGCAGCATACCTAAGCGTCTTTCAGCAAGATGCCCTCACCCCCTAAATGTTCCTTAATGACCTGTCTCTAAATATAAAACATATACACGACCCTCACCACTTTATTTTGCCAAATAGGCGGGACAAAGTTGCTGTGATGAATGATGGCGATGAAGACTTTTTGCAGACTGAAAGAAAAACCAGCTAACAAGGTTATCTTCTCATTTCATCAGGTCCGCAGAGAAGACAATGAAGACGCCGTGCTTTTCCATGCCTGGTGTTACAGAGAAACTGAACCTCCAGAGTTGAGAAGCACCTTGGCACATTCGGCATGGAGAGGTTTTTTTTAATGCTGAACAAACTAAGTTTGGTTGATTTAACGTGAAACCACATGACAAAGCGACTGCGAGCCGGGAATTGAGGAAAACGTTGACTAGAAATGGAAATTATAACACGACAGTTTGAACTGAGACTTATAAACAAACTTCAAACATATAAAAGCTCATTCCAAATAATTGTTCTTGTTTTTTTTCTTCTTTTCTTTTCTTTTTTCTCTTTTTTCTGGTTGTCCCTAGAGAACATGTTATCTACTTCTTGTACGCAGTGGGCGGGCTCCTGATGCTAGCGGCCATTTTGTGGATCTGTCCCAGCGACCTGGCCAACTGCTGCGCTGGTCCACCACGCTCACGGGCCTCCTCGGACGCCCATGCCAACGCCGCATGGTGAGAGAAACCGTTGTGTTGGATGGCAATATTGGATCTGGGGGGAATCCCTGCCAATATGAGCCACAGAATTATTATTTCATTTTGTGTTCTTTTCTGTCATTGGTTCGTTCTTGTTTTCCTGATTTCTTGTTTTATTCAGTTCAGTTATCCTTCTTTCTTTCTTTCCTGCTGTCGTTCATGCCTCATTTCTCATCATCTCCGTATGAAGCGTCTCTCCATCCATCTCTCCGTCAGCAACAAAAAACAACATTCTTTTCGTGCTACAGTTGGTTGAATCACCCAGCAGTCAGCCGAGTCATATTTTCTTTTCCTGTGAATTCATAAAACATCATCTCTCCCCACACAACCTCTCTCTGTATTAAAAAGCACTTGCCCTTGGTCGTCCCTCGGAGCAGCACACAGTCTGCAGTTGCTAAAATGTTTTAAATATATGACATGAATATAGAAGCCCGCTAGCTGGTGTCCCGTCTCGCAGACCAACTCCATTTTAAAAGACAAGCTGAAAGGGAAAAGGCTGTGTTTTACTAAGAGGTACGGCTTAAATCCTCTCCATCCAGGCAGCTTGTAACCATCCTTCTTGATCTGTGTTCTCTCTCTCTCTCTCTCTCTCTCTCTCTGTCAAGAGTTTTATCCTGCCTATCTGTCTTGTTTCTGCCTCTGCGATGTCCTTACGATGACAGGGGGAACATTGCAGGGCTTGTCTATCAGGGGAATGTTAGTATTGCCAGGTTCAGAGCTGATATCACGACAGCTGGAGCATGTCAACTGCATCACTGGGAAACCACTAGGTAATAAATACAAAAATAACTGTTTTGTATTATTGTAAACTGTATGGGTAGAGAGTTTATGCCACATAATAAAACAGGTGAATTATTTTTTAGTTTGTATACTGACTGCAAAGTTGTTGAGCAGAATGATAGTCCAGCAGTGTTGGATTAATATGCCTCAATTTGTCCTGAAGTGATAGGTAGATAGCGATGGAGAAACCTCCCAAAAATATTCCTGCCACGTTGGTTTTATTCGCGATTTGAGTGAAGCTCATCAACGCTTGTGTTCCATAACACAGTAACAGATGTGTCGCTCATTTCCTCTGAATGGGCTCCAGCGGCCGGCTTGTTTGGACCATGAGCATCGTAAACGGCTGACGAGAGGGAAAGTTCGTAAAGCGCGCGTGCCATCTCATCGGGCCACGGTGCTTGGTCGCTTCTTGTCGCCTGGCAACCCGAGCAAGGAGATTCGGTAAGGGTGTAGTCATTGCGTTGGATTCTCCTTTTTTAAAATGTTTGCCTCATTCTCTCCATGACAGACCGTTTGATGCGATGGGCGCACCTTGTTTTGTTACACAGGTGGTTTTGTTGGTGTTTCAACAACACGCAAAGGGAGAGGTTGTGGGCAGCTCTCGCTTTGTCCCGTCACCCGTTTCCATGGAAACCCAACAGCCGCCCCGGATGTTGGCGTCGGGGCTGTCGGTGCTGGCCGTCCTCGTGTTCTGGAAGTTTCTGCCCTACCTGGCCGTCGGAATAGCTGCTTAGTGTTGGAGCGGATCCACGTCCGTGAATAATAGAGTTCAGAGGTGAAATATAAACATCATATAGATATCTACATTTTTTTTAAAATATAGACGTCCAAAAAAAGTCGAAATATAGACGGCTGAAACACGTAGAAATATTAACGTCTAAAAACTGAAATGTGAACGTCTAAAAAGTGTTGAAATATAGACTTTCAGAGGTAACGTTAGTTGTTGATTGGCCGGTTCGTTGCAGATCAGATGATGATGATGCCGTTTTGTAAGAGGATGATTTAGTTAATTTTAACACTATGTCTCTATAAATCCATTTTCAGTTTGATTGCAATGGACAATTTACTGGTTTCATGACATTGGTGGGGACATGTCCCTACTAAAAACTACACCTAATATTTTTGTAATATCTAAATGATCCAATGTCTTGGATCATTGCTGTGTCGTTGAACCCCAAACAAAACGAGATACTTGCTAAAATAAGCGAACGCTAACATGCAAGGCTAAGCTTGTTTGTGAAAAGCGAAGAAGCAGAAGTCCTCAAACCTCTCGTAGTTCTCCGTCAGCTCAAAGGACACCAGTCCGTTCTGCAGGTTTCTGACGGGGACGTCTTCCAGGACCCTCCACTCTTGGTCCCCGTAAGCCAGCAGCACCAGCAGCTCCCTGCACCGCTCTCTGTAGTCGGTCACACGGCCTCCTGCCAGTCTGCCACACCGTTAACACCAGACACAAAAAATATATAGGACATTCATGATATGAATTATCATCATAATATTGTTGTCATATTGTGATCACTTATGTATTAGATTTCTCTATTAGAAAATGAATTATTACTGAATGACACTCCCAGAAATGTTCATCGAAATTCACTGACATCTGCAGATGTGTCTGTCAACAGTGGTGTTAGTCAACAGTGTTGGCATCAGCTGCAACACACTGATTCTAACTTCCTGTCTCTTCCAGAGTTACAGGAAGTTAACCTAAGAGGGGGCATGGGGTGGGCGTGGCTTACTCACCTCACCCCACGCAAGGCAACTCGCTCCCACCGCGCAGCTGCGCTGTGAAGAGGAGGAAGGATGTGGGGACGGGGTGCTGACTCTGACTCCTCCCCTTGCCCTGCCTTCTTCTTCTTCATCATCTTCTTCTTCTCCTCCTCCTGGGGGTTGGTGACGCAGGGGAGGGTGAGCGTGACGGGCCGACGGAGGCGCTGGGTGGCCGGGTGGGTGAGGTAGAGCAGGGGGCTGGTGGAGGGCGCGCCAAGGTGGGCGTCGCTCTCAGACCTGAGCGCAGCCAATGAGGCGGCGTCTATGGGCTGTAGCTGTGGAAGGATGGCCGTTTGAAACTGTTTTAAAAGGGCCCCTGTATCATCAGCCGGTGTGGGGGGGGGTTGATTGGTCATTAGCACAATATCAATCAGTCAACATCAGTCATTACGAGCCGTTTCAAAATCAACCTATTTTTGAGATCAAAAGTGGGAGACGATATTGCTCGATGGCGCTAACGCCTGGTCCATCATTCACGTGGCCGTGGAGTCGATCCGTCTGTCGTCACATCCGGGTGGACACTCCCACTTGTGATGTCACAAGTGGAAATATTTTTCAATGGCTTATAATGACCTCAACCCCTGAAGCCTCGTGAGACAATGCTGATATTCATGTTTGCGTTTCGCAATGAATATCAGTCTGGCAGCGCACTGTCGTTCAAAAAACTTGAACCAAAACCTTGCCATGTAGCATGTGTGTAGCATGTAGCATTTTTACCCTAGCTATCTTGTCGTATATGAGTAATGGGTTAACCTAGCAACTATGAGTGCTTTACACCTGTTCTACTGACATCCTTACTGGACCGACAGCTATATATTGTTTCACTTCTTCTGACAAATGTACGTTGTACGTTGTACGTTATTGTAAGTCGCTTTGGACAAAATCGTCTGCTAAATGCCCTAAATGTAAATGTAAATGCTACAAGAGTACAATATGGGCCAAGTCGGCCCCTGTGGGCTGTTTTCTCAATCTTGGTTGTGTGACACAAAATGCTCTCACGAAAATAATTCATAGAAACAACCCGATGCCATAAATACACAATCCAAAGGATTTTAACAGATTTCGTGTGCTTTCGAGCAAAAGAGAGAGAGACGAAGACTGAGTCTGATTCTCTGAGCGTTTCAGATTAGGCGACAACCTGCCGGGGTGAATGTCTGTTTGTTTGCGGATGACTGAACTCAATTTGCGAGCGTAAATACAAGAAGTAATCACACGCACTAAACACAGCTGCTTCCCGATCCCACTCCATAACCCACTGAGTCTAAATCCCAAGACTATGAATTAGAAGCAGTTTCTCTGTGTGTGTGTGTGTCTCTCTCTCTCTCTCTCTCTCTCTCTCTCTCTCTCTCTCTCTCTCTCTCGTGCTCTCTCGTTCATTCTTTCACAATTTTCTTTCTGTTATTTTTGATTGTTTTCCTGCTAATAGAAACATTACCTTTCGCACACAAAGCTGTTTGTAAGCTATTTCACGCCGATCCAGTTTAATGTGTTAAGCTATATGCCAAACAAGATTTACCACATGCCTTGTGTGAATATTGATTTAGGATCAGGAAGGATTGCATACACACTTAAAATCAAAAGCCCAGGTTTGTGCAAGTTCTGCCCATTCGTTGTTTTTTTTCATTTATTTTAATAGACATATATATTTTTTAGTACGACTACAAAATGAATTACAATTTCAACAAACCCAGGTACGGTACAAGAGCGAAATTAACACCTGTGAAGTAAGATTCACTATCTGAATAATAGCAGTAATAGGGGCAGGATAGTCTAGTCGTGGTTTGGGGGTTGGACTCCCAGCTGGGCTTGGATCCCCAATGTCCTAATAATATGTTTAACATTTTGGAAAGGGCTGAGAGGTAAACTAATAGATGACTGTTTTGTCCCTTGCTTTTTGGCTCTACCCTGTGGCGACTGAGAGAACAGCAGCCTAACTCCCTAACCTCCACACAACGAGCCAGCAGCTGATAAAAGGCCTGACTGAGCCTGTCAGCGGCCCGGCCCAGAGACGGATTGCGCAGTGAGTCAGACTTGGTTTTTGCGTTTGTTTAAAAACCCACAAATGTTTAATTGCTGTATAACCACATGTGTTGTGCAGACCTGTTACAAATGTATCATTGGGCAGATCAGTCTATCAGCCTACCCAGTGGACTTGGACCAACTGTTAGGCTTTTCTATCAATCATACATCTGGGTTGGACACTCCCACTTGTGATGTCACTAGAGGGTCACGTGACAATTTTGAAATGGCTTGTAATGGCTAAGCAATCACACTTGCACACATAGGGGCCCTTTAAAAGTGCATCCACTGTACCAGTGGTTCTCAAAGTGGGGTCCCCGGACCCCCTGGGGTCCCTGGCATATGGTCAAAGGGTCCGCAAAATAATTTATAAAATGACGTCTCCATCTCCATCTCCATCTTCTGCCGCTTATCCGGGGTCGGGTCGCGGGGGCAGCAGCCTAAGCAGGGAAGCCCAGATTTCCCTCTCCCCAGCTACTTCGTCCAGCTCTTCCTGGGGGATCCCGAGGCGTTCCCAGGCCAGCCGAGAGACATAGTCTCTCCAGCGTGTCCTGGGTCTTCCCCGGGGTCTCCTACCAGTGGGACGTGCCCTGAACACCTCACCAGGGAGGCGTCCGGGAGGCATCCTAACTAGATGCCCGAGCCACCTCATCTGGCTCTTCTCAACGCGGACGTAATTCATCAAAAATAAAAAAATGTAAAAATGAAACAAGTGTTCCTTCGAGATAATTACACGTGGCGTAATTTTTTTCAAGTAGGACATAACTTGAAAGTTAATTGAGCCAGTAGGGGGAGTACAAGATTTCCAATGCATGTCATTAATACATTTCCTGGCATACAGGAAGAGTAATACAAAGACGATATATATGTTCAATGGGTTAGATTCAGGTTGCAAACTATAGCAATTGTAGGGGGTCCTTGTAAATACGTATCCATTCAAAAAAAAAAGATTGAGAACCCCTGTCAGCTAATAGTACCATAGCTTGGGCCATGACGGGAGCAGAGAAGGAGCCTGGGAGGTAGTCGATGCAGACCCTGGGGTCCATGGGCAGCTTGTGGGACACGCCCTTCACCGGGACGGTGTAGCTGTCCCTCTTCAGGCAGGACACCACCGCAAACACGCCCAGGGAGTACACCCGGACCTGAGCATAGGGGCCCTGGTGGTAGAGAAGGGAGGCGTACATACAAAATTACAAGATTAACGGCACAATATTCCATGTGATGTAAATATTTTAATTTTCAAATGTCACATGTATGAGAATGTCACTATTATGTGCTCTATTTAACTAATGCACTTTTGGTAATGATGATTCGACATGACCATCATGGTAATGATGATTCGACATGACCATTTTTAAGTAGAAAAGCCTAACGAGGGACAGGGGTCACAAATAGGCTAGAAAGCCTTCATGCAACACATCTGTAATCATGTTATCGTAACCTGCTACAGTGTGTTTTCGCTTTGTGAACCTGGACTCAAAGTAGGGCTGAAACGATGAGTCGATTGATCGATGAGTCGATCGACAGAAAATTAATCAAATCTAATTTTGATAATCGATTAATCGTTGAAGTCATTCATCAAGTACAAATAACAAACATTTGCTGCTTAATGTTGCAGTTCAATTCAAATTCAGGGATCAGGCTGCTTGTCAGATACAGCAAACATCACTTTGG
This sequence comes from Merluccius polylepis, assembly GCA_027122575.1. Taxonomy (NCBI): domain Eukaryota; kingdom Metazoa; phylum Chordata; class Actinopteri; order Gadiformes; family Merlucciidae; genus Merluccius; species Merluccius polylepis. The sequence goes on from JAOPJH010110496.1 coordinate 11,194, forward strand.
ACTCTGGATTCACAACATGTTATAGACCTTTACCTTCCGGCCTCCATAAGTCCCCTCAGTCGCCACGGGAACCACCAGGCTTGCCCTCCTCTTGTCGTCCATCACCTTGACCAAAACCTCCCGGTAGTTGCCGCGGTAACGTGCCCGGAACGGCACGGCGACAGTCAGGGGGACGTGGAAGGGGCGGGTCGTCGTCGAGCCTTGAACTTTGACCCTGAGCACTCTGCTGACCAGCTCCTCCGTGTCGCTCGCCATCAGGGAGCTGAGGGCGGCGGCGTCCTCGCAGGTCGCCACCTCTGCCACGCTCGCCCGGGCCGTGATGTAACACGCGGCCTGGGCTTCTGATTGGCCGTCCTCGCCGCCATCTCCGAGCCTATAGGAAGACATCGGGAGGGAGGGCAGGACGTTCTGGGTAGGGTGATTTATGTCATTCATTTTCTACATAAAAAATGACATTGATTAACTACATAATTGATTAAAGCTGCTGTAGGTAAGATTCGAGAGTTAGAAAAGAGAGAGAGAGAGCAGCAATGAGCAGAAGAGAGCAAGGTTTTGAAACTAAACAACCAAAAACACGTTGTCGCCGCCCCCTTTGCTCCCTCCCTCATGTTTCTCCGCCGTTGAAACGTCTTTGCATTTCACTGTGACGGGCAAGATGGATTCCCCAAACCAATCGGGGAAGAGACGCCCTGATTGGTTAGAAAGGAGCCGGGAGCGGTCTGAAACCTAAATTGGCTCATACAGAGGCAGCCGCAGTCGACTCGAAACCTATACCGCATTTCACTCACTAATAGTTGACAGATTAGTGAGTAAAAATGCGCTCACTAATCTAACAAATACTCTTAAATCTTACCTACAGCACCTTTAACTGAAATGTGGTCCACCCACTCAATACTGAAGGGAATCATCATTTACTTGTCCTATGCTGCATGTCGTTCGCTCTCTCTTTCAACTCATGTCTGTCCTGGCACAAAAGGCCCACACAAAATCGTTTTTGAGTTTCCGGCGCCCTGACAACACGTTTAGGGACGGCCTCTTTTCCCCCCCGCCACCAGACAAGTTAATTATACTTGTGGCAACTTTATAAGTGTGGCCCCTGAAGGGCCTTTACACACGGGTCCCCTATAAAGGAGACCTCTCACTGTGTGCCAGGAAATGACAGCGACAGTTTACTGTGTTTACTGTGAATGCCATCTCTAGGTGCTTTAAGCCGTGCATTCCTGCCGTCACTCCCTTCCACTCATTTTACCACTTTCTTACACTATTTCCTTTCTTACACTATTGTGGTCTCCCTAACATAACAAGATTTTGTGTATATAAAGTGGACTTAGCCTATATACTATTTGATATATACTATAGTTGTTGTTATTATATTATAATATATAATAATATATAAATAGGCTACTGTAAACATTACAATATATAGGCCTATGTGTTTTTATTTATTGTTATTTATTAGACAATTGCACGACTTGAACTCACCCAACTGTAATCCACTCATCTCCGGCCGCTGCTTTCCCCTCAATGGCTTCCCCTCTGTCTCTCTCCTCCCCGGTCCTCCCTCCCTGGGGATCCGCCCGGACCATGTCCGAAGAGACGGGTCGGGTGGTTTGGGGGTCTCCGCCGGTCCCCACATCCACAACCACCACGTCATGGTCCGGGGCCGGATCCGCGCTCCCCGTCGAGGTCTCTCCTCCGCGCATCGCGTGGTGGGTTCCCTCACCCGACGTGTTCCCCACCACCACCACACCTAAAGTTATGGCCGAGGGGGTCAGAGCGAAAACTATATTAGTGTCTGTGTTTGGGTCATCTGAAAAACAAAAACAACAACAACAACAACAACAACATCGTTTGAATAATATACTAAAGACATTGACAATTGCTTCCAATAAAAGAAAAATGTGTTGTAAAAAAAAAATGAAGTTGCATATTAACAGCCCAGGCAGGCTGAGAGTGATGGGAGCTCAGGGTCACATGAATGATAACCAGACGTTACCGGTGGCGGAGGGATTTGGCGGATCAGCGCCCTCTGGTGGCGGCGTGGTGGAAGTGTAGCGCGCAGGTCGACTCATTCCCCCCTTTTTTTTTAAATCGTCCACCACGAGAACAACATGGTCCTTTCTCTTTCAGTTTCCTCCTTCAGCTCTTCATCTGAGACATATTAGTCTGTGGTTTCTGTTTCCACGACAGACTCATCCCCTTCTTCACCCATCCACGTGGTTTCCCTTTTGTTGTCTTGTCAAGAACGAGGGCTGTCGATGCTATCCACCTTTTCAGTCTACTGTAGTCCTATTTTTTGTAATATAGGCCTTATAGCTTATAACTGGAACCAAAATAAAACAATAAATTAATAAATAATTAATAAAAAAATTAATAATAATAAGATGGTAACATGCAGGCCTAGTTTCTATACCCCGGTTTGTACAAAGTAGATAATTGGTTCATAAAAAAATAGATAATTATTTTAAAAAAAACGGCGATCTGTTCAATGATGACTAAAATCGTCCCTTTTCTCTATCACTTCTTCCGTCGAGTGGTGTGTCCGCCTTGTGTGCCGCTGAATCAGCCCCCCGCAGTAAAACTGTTGCCCTAACGACCCCTGGAGGAGGGGACACAAACACAGAGGAAGGCCGGTCATCACACAGAGAGCAAGCGGACGCCTCGTTAAACGCCAGGGCGGAGGAGTGCTTCGGTCCCCACCCATCCCCTCCAATGATAGTGTACTCTGAGGGGCCCCTGTCAGTGCTGCGCCACTGGGTCCATTGTAGCGTCAATTATAACCCCCGACTAAGGGGGGGGGGGAGCAAAACGTACATAACATGTTTTTTGTCTACATCATCAACTACTTAAAGTTGCATTAATCTCAAACCACACACAACATTTTTTCAAGACACAAACATCGGTTCTGACTTGACCCTTGGTCTCAAGCTGCGGCACCGAGACAGACACTAATAGGTGGTCAAAAGTTACATGGCAGAAATAACACAACTCCACAGAGACCGCCCTGGCCGGGGACTTGAACTCAGGTCTCCGGCGCTGATAACGAACGGCTCTTATCCCCTACACTGACTTCCATTAAAATAGTATTAAGTATTATAATATGAAAAGCAATAGCGCGATTCCTAAGTCAGATGAATATTTAAAAGCGTCTAGCTTAAACTAGAAACTTGGAGAAGATGGCCTAGAAACACTCGCCTAACAGAACCAATACTATCTTCTGTGTCATCATATTATCCTTCTGTATTATCTATACATCTAGACTGTTGATTGAATGAAAACGAGTGAAAACGAGATAAAGTCTTACAATGTGGCGCCGCCGATCAAGTAAAGGTTGATACAAACATGTGATGTTGATGAAGGGCTGAAACCTGTGGGCAAAGTTCACCATCTCTAGTAGACGTAATGACGGTTCACAGTTAAACAGCTATTGTGTTTGTGTGTGTGTGTGTGTGTGTGTGTGTGTGTGTGTGTGTGTGTGTGTGTGTGTGTGTGTGTGTGTGTGTGT
>JAOPJH010110633.1:0-14687 GCA_027122575.1 Merluccius polylepis
AAAAGCCCTACATTGAACGTTTAACCTTTGCTCAAGAATGGTTGCCACTTGTTAAAGTAGATACTCTTATTGAGCTTAGGGATAACTTTATTAATTGGGTATCAAATGCTGATGATAAGGCATCATTTATGTCAGCAATCATCTGTATCTGGGACGTATATCGTGGTGAAGCTATCTCTCGATTCATCCCTCAAGATAGTGCAAGTAGTGGCCCACAACTAACCTCATGCTTATTACGCTGTACTACAGGTATGCGTAATACTGGTATTTTAGGTAATCTGGTTCCAGATCTATATACCACTGTAGCAGACAAAATGGGTGTAGATATTCCACGTAAGCGACTAAAGAAAGGTATGATCCCACATATGTACCAATCAGTAGCTGCACCTCAGCAAGTCTTTGGTGATGATTATGAGGACTTCTTGAATGCATTTACTCAAACAGTTCCTCGTGCAGATGCTGCAACAGGTGCTTTAGCTAATGCTTGGGATAGTAGTGCTCTTGAATATCATTGGGATTTACCTGATGGATTTCATGTAGTAATGCCTGTATTAGATACAGTGAAGACTACAATACCTTACTTAGATCATAAGTATGAGTATCACTACACAGCTCAAATGGCTAAGGTAAAAGGTAAAGCTGCAGGTACTAAAGCCTTAGCTGCTAACACTATTCATAGCTACGATGCTTACATATTAAGAGAGCTAGTTAGACGTTGTAACTACAATCCTCTACAGATCCAGAATGCCCTAGAAGCCCTGAACCAGACAAAGATATGTAAAGGTACTAACACTAAGAATGTTAAGAAGTTACATAGATTAAATGAGCTGTATGATATGTTTAAGATGCCCTCAGCAGTAGCCTTTGAATACATAGATCCTGTTAGTGTGAGTGTTATCTCACCTCGCTATAAAGCTGAACTAATTAAGTTAGCTGAAGATCTACTAGAAGTAGGATCATTTGAAGTTCAAACTATACATGACGATTTCCGATGCTTACCTAACTATGTCACAGCAATGAAGATGAAATATAATAAACTACTCCAAGAAACTTACTTAGGTGAGTGGGGTAAGTATATATTAGAACAGCTAACCCACCGTAAGGTAGTAATGTTACCTGTAGACTTAGATGTAGCAGAAGAGATCTTAATAGCTCCATATGCTATTAGTTAATTTACCCCTATAGAAGCAGCCAACGGCTGCTCTCTATTTTTTTTTCTTACCTAAATACTAACTAGGTGAAATACACTCAAAAAGACTAAAGATAGCCTAAACATTAATGACAAGGAAATCAGTATGATTAAACTTAGAGACTATCAGCGATTACAGTTAAATAATCGTTATACCCTTGAAGACAACTCCCGACTAACCCAACAGGTAAAAGTATATAAGCGATGGACTTATGTACTAGGAGCTATTGTAGTATTTATGTGCCTATACGTGCCATAGTAGCTTTATCTGGTTCAATGCTTGTAAAGCTGTACCGATCTTAGATAAGTGCTATTTATAAGGCTTAGAGGCTTAAATAAGGGTGAACTAGTGATGCACTATTATGGTGCAAAATTAACTCTCTTTATTTAAGCCATATCCTGTAAGTTAACTGTAGGTTTTAAGCAGTACGCCTTGTAATTTAAAAAACCCGTGTTGCGCAACTACGCGTAACATGTATTATGTTCAATAGAGCCATTTTCAGGAAATTTATCTAAAAACCTGAACCAGAGAATAAAATATCCAGTGTAACTGTGTTAAATATTTGTTACTTCCTAGAGTAAGACATTTCCCACGTATCTTTATTTTGCGTCTACGCTATAAGCTAGAGGTGTGCCAATGTATATGCATACTTCGTTAACCAAGGTCTTTGACCAGTTAAATAAGGATGCTTATATGCAGTATTACTCTTACCCGGTTTCTTATGACAAAACTTCAGTGTATGTAAAACTAGACACCTCTTGGTATATCCTGATCATGGCAAAGTCACTTTTAATTAAAGCTAATTTTGCCTCAGATCAACTCTCTCGGTTATTATCCTTTAATAGATTGCACAATTATGTACCCTCTGCCTCCGAACAAGAGTTCGTTGATTCTGAATTGATTAAATTAGTATTAGGTACCCAATGTTAAAATATTATCGAATGAGTTTAAGTGACTGTAGAGAAATCCTCTATTTTGAGGTAGGTGGTATATGGTACTTACTTACCCAAGACGATGTGATTAAGAAGTCTAGTTCTCAAGATATGGAGCCACTAGCGCAAGCTGGACTGGTTCACAGAGCTATATTAACAAGTAGAGATAAAAAACTAATTAATGATTTTGTAGTTAAGCTAGTATTCCATTCTCCTACTATAGAAGAGGAGTCTTTACTTTAATGATGTACGATGTGTTTCAGAATGATGAAATACTCTATGTTCTCTTAAGTGAGAAGTGGTACACCTTTGACCCAGAAACTAATGTCTTAACTAGAGAAACTACATTAGATTTGTTTTATATGCCCTCAGATGAAATGCTTAAGATAGAACCAAATTCCAATATCAAACTCCAAATAGAAAATTCAATAATCAAATTAGTTTTAAATATATAGTTGTCTAAAAATACATACATATAACCAGAGCCTCCGTTGGAGGCTTTTTTGTATGTGCTTTTGGAGATTGATTATGAAATATAGAATGTTTACCCCTAGCGGTATGCTAGATGAATACTCGCTTGTAAATGAACTGGGATATGTTGTGTGTGTAATGGAACACCCTGATAAAAAGAAGGGTATTCGTATTGGCTATTACAGTACTCCTATCTCACCTCAGATCCTTGCAGGTAAATTAGCCCCTTATGAAAGTGTGTGGGAATATTTAGCTGAAGGTGATTACTACGAGGAAGATATGTATTTTGGTAAGGGGATCGCTCATAAGCGGATTAAGAATCTAGCTTTAGGCTGGTTTGATAATAAAGCTGAGTCCTACGAAGAAGATCCTAATCTATTCGTTACTGAACAAGTTCTATTTGGATTTGAACTTTATTAAGGGGATTGATTATGAATTTTTATAAAAGGAATTTTGATAGACACTGTTTGAAAGTGTACTTCTTACTTAACAATGAATGGTACCAACATGAGATACAGTCTCAGAAGATCACTAAAACAGGTGAGAATCTTAGACAGTATTTCACCCCTGCTAAGATTCAACAGGCTCGTCAATATACTATCGAAGACTTCTGTATTCGTAAGGCTTGGAACTTATGAAGTATTACAGAATGGATTCAGATAAATACTACAACAATTTATTTTTTTGTGTAAATGATAAGTGGTATTGCCATAGCCGTATCTATAAAACTATTTCCACATCAGGGGTATTGAATATTCGTAGGTATTTTATTCCAGTTAAGATTTCTAATAGTAGAAGAGATCTTATTGAAGATTTTATGTTTAAAAAGGTATTGGGATTATGATTATTAATATTGTGAATAAGTATAAGCATGAACCAGAGAAAGCTGATGTATATATTGGTAAAGGTTCTGCATTAGGTAATCCATACGCTCATGCTGGTATGTCTAAACTTAAGCGTGATGAAGTGTGTGATAAATACGAAGTATTACTAAGAGATAGTTATATTAATAGTGATGCTATGAAAGCTCAGTTAAATAATATCTACCACGTATATAAACAATTTGGGTATGTAAACCTAGTCTGCTTCTGTTCGCCTTGCAGATGCCATGGTGAAAGTATTAAACGTTTAATGATAGAACTAACTAAGGATCTTAAGTGAAAGGTTACGCTGGTAGTAAAACAAATTTGTCAGCAAGAGATTGTTGGCAAACTCCTCCTCAGATATTTAAGTGGTTAGATAATCACTTCCATTTCACCCTAGATGCAGCTGCAAGCGATTCAAATCATTTATGCAGTACTTACTATATCGAAGCTGATAACTCGTTAGAGCGGCCTTGGAGTAAGTCTACATGGTGTAATCCACCCTACTCGGATCTGAATCCGTGGGTAAATAAAGCTATAGCTGAAAAAGCTAATGGTAATTTAAGTGTATTACTGATCCCTGCTGATACCTCTGTTCGCTGGTTCCAGAATGCATTTAACAGCTGTACTACCTGTATCTTCTTAACGGGCAGGATAGCCTTTATACATGCTGATACAGGTAAACCTGTAGCTGGTAATAATAAAGGATCGGTTATATTTGTCTTCGACCCGAACCAGAAAACAAGAGAAGTACATTTATTAGAACGGGATTTATTAATGGGAGATTAATATGGAGATATATAGATCAACTATTCCCCCAAAAGGGAGGTACTACGTTCAAATAGGTAATAGGATTTATCGTAGCTGGGGTAAAGGAGATATTGTTAACTGGAGCAGTCCAAAGTTTTTTAAATATTTAATTTCTTCTGGAAAAATTGAATTAATGATAAACCCTCCAGTTGAAATTATGGATGAATTTGAAGAGTTCAGAACTAAATTAATACTAGGGGTTGTGAATGAAGATATATAAACATGTAGATGGCAGATACTTCATTTTATTTAAAGGAGATGTATACCGCTTTGACTCAAAAAGAGGTATTCATAAACACCCCTGTTCAAGTTACTTTGAGTTATCTCTAGCAGACCACTCAGTTTCATTAGTTAAATCTCCACCTATTGCAGTAAGTAATATATTTGAGGAACTCAAGGTTAAATTAGTATTAGGACTTCCATATGAAGATATATAAATCCTTCTCTAACTGGTTCTATTTCTTATCTCCTGCGGGAGATTTTTTTATATTGGAACCGGGTGAAGCTAGAACTATTAGTAGTTGGGATAGAGTACAGTTAGCATTTGATAAAAAGTTAACAGTTAATTATGATGATCTTCCTCCTTGGGCTGTAAAATTAGTAGATGCTATTTTGGTTCAAGATGTACTTGGAGTTTGATTATGGTTATGAAATTACGCAGAGATACACTTATTGCAGTAAGTGCAGCTAAACGTATCTTAGAAGCTGTTGAAACAGGTGAAGCAATATGGGTAGAACGTAAGGAGATTACACTACTCTGGCGTGAATTAGGTTGGGATCTAGATAGAGGTTCTTACCGAGCTGCTGAAGTAGATACTCTTGCTAGAGGGCATACTGGTCCAATGGTTAAGTTCTATGTAAAAGGATCCCATTCCTACGAGAAACATTTCTACTTACCCTTCCAAGTTCATACAAGGACTTAACTATGAAGAAGTCTAACGAAGTAGAGATCAAAGACTACTCTGTATTTAGGGACACTAAACGTCCTGCTATAGCTCAGTACTGGATCTCTCTTAAAGGGTATGCACTCCCTATCTTTGAAGAAACTATCTTTGTACGGAGTATTCACTTCAGTCCTAAAAGTACCAGTGAATCTATCAGACCTGATACTGTTAGGGTTACTAATCCCCCAAAGGATATTAAACAAGTAATAGATGACTATCGTATTAAACTTGTATTGGGAGTAGAACGATGAAGATATTCCTTAAGGATAAATTAAAGCTTGTTAAGGACGATGATCCTGCTCATAAATACTTTTTGTGGTTTAAGAATAGATCTGTTCAGTGTTACACATACACCCTTTACCTCGATGAGTACCCTGATGTTAATCCAGATTTTACTATTGAATCTCAGTTAGATGAGATAAGACGTAATGTCTTGGTTTTCAGAGAGCCTCCTGAAAAGTACAGAGTGGAACTTGAAGAGTTACACCCTAAGCTTCAAGAACTGTTTAATGCTTTTGAAGTTAGCTTAGTATTGGGCATCAAATAAATTTGATTAGTGCCTTATTTAGTCTCTATAGTAAGCAGTAAACTATGGAGACTGATTATGATTATTGTAATGTTTGCCCCTAAAGGGGGTACTGGTAAAACTACGCTTAGTTATTACTTATCCCCTTACCTCCCTAAAGATACTCAATATCTAGATCTAGCTAAGAATGCTGACCTGTCTAAAAAATTAGTACTAGATCAGCCTAAACCTACTCGTATTACCAAAGACTGCCTTAATGCCTTACTCCCTAAGTTTTATAACGAAGGGGTACTGGTCATTGACTGTGGTGGTTATGACTCTGAATTATCTCTGTTGGCCATGTCAAAGAGTGATCAGATAGTGTTCCCAATGCAGCAAGGATTCACTAACGAAGATAAACCAGAGTTACTTAATTCTACTCTGGTTCAGCTCTCTGAGCAGATGAACTATAAGTTTACTGCTTTAACGGTCTGGAACTCCTTACACCCAAATACCAACATACAGCCCCTGAATGAGCTTCTAAAGCCATATGAGCACTTAGAAGTACTACCGTGGGGAATTAGGCAGAATGCTGCTATACGTGACGGTAAGGAGCTTAAACACCCTGTTGTTCAAGACCAATTAAAGCGATTAGCTGAGGTGATCTTAAATGGCTAGAAATAGAGATATTGATTTAGATGTAACTAAGTTCGATACCGTAGACGGTGGTGTAGCGGAACCAGATAAACAAAAGGATCCTAAGAATCGTAAAGCACCGTACTCATTGAGACTGAGAGGAATCAATGAAGGGTACGTAGAACGCTATAGAACGCTCAGAGACGAACACAAGCTAATATCTGAGTCAACGTTCAGTAAGTATGTCGAACGTTTAATACAGCGTGATATGGACGACTTGGAGAGGTTTGTACTTAAACGTAAGATTCAGAATGCAGATCTCTGGGATGAACTGAACCAGAGAGAAGCTGATAAACGTAGTAAAGCTAAGTATGTGTTATATACAGATGATAAGTTTGATCAGTGGAGTGAGTACAGTATTGCCAACTTATACATCATGTGTAGTGGCAGAATAATTCAGATGCAACTAGATAGTATTGATTTCACTGTATGGCCTGAAGACTTGAATGAAATATTACTTCAAGATGATCTAGTTATATTAAATACTAAGCTTTCTCTGGTTCAAAAAGCATTTGTTGATAAAGCTGTAGAGACAATGCTTCAAAGGATAATATTTAATACACTTGATAACTAAGGATTTGATTATGTTTTATGAGGAATTTGAAGTTAAGCAACTAGATACAGGAATGTGGTTAGTTGAGTACATGCAAGGCAGTAATATTGTAGGTGCTGAAGAGTGCCATACTGAGCAACAAGCCATTGCTGTAGGTATTAAAACTGTAGCTTTACATAAGGCTGCTGGTAAACGGGGATATACTTCCCCTCTTAGCTAAAACTAACTAACCCTCTCACTGTAGAGGGTTTTTTTTTAAGACGCTGAGCAGTAATAACCAAGGCTATTGCCTAAGCAATAGAACGGTTGTTATGCCCGAAGTGTCAGGTAAGTCCCGTTTAATAAGGGACTCTGCGAAGTTTTATTATTGCTCAAGAACCCTTCTGAGAAGGGACTATGAATAATACACTCTCCCCTAAGTTCGCTACGCTCACCACTAGTACTATTCACCTATTGTATAAATATCTTATTTTTCAATGCTTTAAGCTATACCTATATCTACTTTGGAGCACAACCCCTGTGCTCTCGTGTAGTCATAGCTATTGGGTAGGGATATTTACTCTAGTAGACACCCCTAAAAGTACTTGTTAGACTTCATTTCGCTTACTCCCAGTACATAGGGAGAATTGAATGGCATACACGTATAACCAAGGAGATTCCCACTTGAACCCAGAAACAGCATTACTATTAAATAACATTGGTCGTATGGGTGGCAGAGGTGCACCGTTAACCAATAGATTATTTAATACGCTCTATTTGGCTTCAGATGAGAATGGGGAAGTAGTCTCTACACGCGCAGCAATAGCTGAGTACTTAGGTTGTAACTTGGGTAATGCAGGGACAGCAACCAAGCTGTTAGCCGAAGCTGGCTTAATTGAATATCGGTTAAGTCGAAGTAAGTCAGGAAACTTATATAGGATTAATCCTCAAGCTATTTCTACAGGTAAGAAATACCAGCATCTATTTACGAAGTTGGCTGATGTAGAAACAGGGGAATGTACTCGTTTACATAAAGTAGAGTTAGCTGAAGAGTTTAAACGGTTATGTAGAAGGTACAACGGCAATCAACTTAATAAAAAGATGATTGCCGCAGAGAGGAAGTTGTTTACGATGATCACAAGTCAAATAACACAGCTTCACACTTTGTAATAGATACTATGGAGTAAGCAGACCCCAATGATGTTGGTAGCATCGTTGGGGTTTTTTCATTTTAGACTAAAACAAATATGTATTTCAACCTTTCACAACAATTTTATGAATGATTGAAGGAGGCGTTGCCTCCTTTTTAGGATAGGAGACTTTTATAGTCTCCTTTTTTTATGTCTGCAATATAGGTAACACAATGTCACTGAATAAGATGTTTGACGAGTTTAACTCGTTGTACTCATTGCCTAAATCAGAGATCAGTAAAGACCAGCCAAAGATGGTCCAGCTGATTGAAGAAGAGTTAACTGAACTCAAGGAAGAGATCGGTGTAGCTGAACCAGAGAACTTTATTAAAGAGGCTATCGACACTATTTATATTACTGCTCAGCAATTAAGAGTACGTGGTGTAGATATTGATGCTGCTTTGAAAGAGGTTCATCGATCTAATATGAGTAAACGTCTTGAAGCAACTTCCGTTGAAGATGCAAAAGTAGAGTTATATCGAGCACAAGATCGTTATCCAAATGCTGCAATCGTATTGTCTTATGATTGTCAGCTAACGTTGTGTGATCTAAGTAATGGCAAAGTAATTAAACCAACTACTTATAGCCCTGCCGTTATTACCAAAGAAATGTACTAAGGAACCAGAAAATGAAAGTTGAATACACTCATATCCAGAACATGCTTAACTCGCTTGAGTATAAGTTTGAACGTGTAGGTGATACTACTGTAACTGGTTGTTGGGCATTCCTGCCTAATGGTTTTCAAGTTGGCTATGGTGAGTCTGCCTGTGTTGATCCAAACAACTTTGACTTTGAGTTAGGCAAGAAGTACGCACAAGAACGTTGTGCTCAAGTTGCTGAAAATAAGCTATGGGAACTAGAAGGTTATTTATTGAAAGTGACTGGTTCAGTAAGTGGACGTACTGTTAGTAACCTTACTTTTGGTGATGTGGTGGTTGCTATGAAACAAGGCAGTAAGGTTGCTCGTAGTGGCTGGAACGGTGTTGGCATGTTTGCTTACTACGTCCCTGCTGGCAAGTACCCTGTACGTATGGAACTAATTAAGGGCGAGTTTGAAGACGATCTTGTACCTTACCGTGAGTATTTAGCATTGAAAACTGCTCAAGGTGATGTTGCTACTTGGTCGCCTTCAACATCAGATGCACTAGCATGTGATTGGCTAATCGTAGAGTAGGAACCAGTGAAGATGGAATATGAATGCGTAAGGTTTATCGAAGGATTAACTGTAGGCAGCCATTACCACTCTACTTCACCTGCTAAGCATGGTCTGGTTCATGTGTGCAATGACGAGGGCAATAATCAACTATGTCCTATCTATTACTTAAAGGTGGTGTGTATTGAACAGCATTAAGCAATTCTATGCTATGTTGATTTACCTCTTCTGTTTCATCTTCCTGAGTTTAATTGTTTTGCTTTAAATCAAGGATAGATCCAAATGCACCTCCCTGTTCAAGTAAGTATTACCCCAAATAAGTATACCCATATCTCAGATAAACCTTATGAGGTTAAAGGCTTTAAACACCTTTACCGTGAGGTTATCAATGATGTGGGTGAACTGGTTCAGATTGACTACCGCGATTGTAAGTTTGTTATCGCACCTGCTGAACAGTTAGTGTGATTATGTGGGGGCGTTGCCCCCTTTTTTGATTGGAGAATTATATGTGGATTCGTAAAGGTAATTTATTAATTAATATGGATAACGTTCCTGTTGCTTGTGTAACAGGTACTGCTATTCGATTTCAAAAGGAAGCTGGTAATAATGCCAGTTATACCAAGATAGAGTTCAGTACGTTTTCAGAGGCTGATAAAGCCTTTAAACGGATTATGGATTTACTGAACACTGATGAAATATTGGAGTTTGATTATGCTAACAGTAGTGAATGATCCCAGTAATACATTTAAAGCCAACATGATACAACGTGCTGGTTATATCCCTCATATCATCGCTGAGGCGATTGCAGAGGCTGACTCAGTGAATGAGTTTATGCCTTGTGTGGAAGCTGCCTACGGCTATTCTATGTCCCCTATGATAGGTGGACTGATTGTAAATAAAGTTTATACCTACCCTGATGAAGAGGATCTATTTCCTCTGGTTCAGATAGGTACTCCTTTTGACATTACTGTATTTGTTTATGAGTACGGTATTGTTGGATTCGTGATGGAAGATCATCAAGTTATTTATCGGATGGATTAATGCAAAAGTATTTTAAAGTAACTCAAGCTATTCCTGCTTTTATGGGCAAGTACTTCGTAATGACTGAAGCGCAGATTAAAGCTGCTATTGCTGGTCAGACTGTGGAATGTGCTGAAATGAATATCCATACCCTTGAACCAGAGAAGAATGGGGGCACATCAAGTATCTGTATGCAGTACAACATGGGTAAGTTTATCTGCCCTGTGCCTACTGTAACAGTTGAAGAAGTGAACTTTGAAGATCTGTTATTTCCAGAAGAAACATCTGATGTATACAAAGTAGTATCTGCTCGTATGTACAACTTACTGTTTGATGAACATGCTGTAGAGCCTGAACCAGTGAAAGCTACCAGTGCTGCAGATATTCTTAATACAGTTGCAGACACTATTGGTAATCGTGCTTCTGAACGTGATACAGAGTCTGAGCGTAGCATGAAATCTTGTATTGATGCCTTTAATGCAATGTATGGGCATCAATTAACTGAGACTGAAGGATGGATGTTTATGGCTATGCTTAAAATGTCTCGTGCTAAATCAGGTAAATTTCGTGCTGATGATTGGGTAGATCTTGTTGGATATACTGCATTAGCTTCAGAATGTGAGTTTGCACAGCATAATAAACTAGATTCTGCTAAGTAAGCAGAGTAATATATCAAGCACTGGCATAGTACAGTGCTTTTTCGTTAGTACCTTTGGTTTTTGCCATTGTTTTCCGAAGATACTACCGAAAGTGTTCCTTTGATGAATACTGATCCTTTTAATACCCTCACACTCCTTCCGTGAGGGTATTTTTTTATCTGTATGATCTGCATTAAATAGCTGTGAGGTTGACGTTTGCATACCTAAATCGCTCCAGAGTCGGGAGTACAGTGAATAACCCTCGTGCAGACCATACACCCCAATCAAATAAGGTATTGATTATGATGTTAAGTGATGTAAACCCTGATTTCCTGCCTAAGCCTCACCATGAGTCTTTTCAGGTTAAGTTCAACTCACGTATGCATGAATTGCTAATTGAACGCTTAGAGGATGCTGCATCTCATAATTCACCTGCTTGTTGGTACTTCAATAATGAAAATATGAAGATCTCTAACATGCGTAAAATTGATGATGATTACTTCTTAGTGGAGTTGATTAAGTGAATATTGATAAGTGGATTGAAGGGCGAGTTGTTAGCGGTGTTGATGAGGAGGAGTTAGTAATTACTCTATCTGATTTTCAATCACTGCTTGATACTCATGCAATCGTACCGCGTGAGCCAAGCTTAAGGGCTATCGTGAAAGGCAAGAGCAAAACTATTGAACCTATTATGTGTGTTGAGATACGTAACATTTACCAAGCAATGCTTAAGGCGGCTGAAAATGATTAATATATTAAAAGCTTACTGGTTCAAAGAAAAGGCTTTATCAGAGTATGCTGAAAACTATGCTATAGCTCAGTTAATTATTGTAGGACTGTTTGCTTTAGGTGACACAACTATTATTCCTGTACTTGGTTCCATTACGTCAGTGATGTTCGTTTGTACTTCATTAATACTTAAAGGAATGGGTAAGTGAGTAACAAGAATATTGCTTTTAATTCTAGTAACTTCAGTAAGATGAATGCCTTGATTGAGGCTACTGGTAAACCTACTAGACAGTCTGCTTTAGCTGCTGTATTAACTTCAGCTACTAGTGCTAAGTACTATAGAAATGTATCTGCTAAACAAGAGATAGATTATGTATCTCTGAGCAATGCACATAAATCAGTAGTAAATGAGAACAGTATACTAAGAGGTACTGTTCATAATTACCGTATTGGCTTTACAGCAATGCTTATAGCCCTACTTATGGCAATCATATTATGAGTCTACAGACTAAATATGATAAGACTGTTGAGCAGTGCTGTATTGCTGCTCTAGCCAGTGCTACTAAGAGTACTCACTTTGTTGCCTCTATTATTGATGATATTTATTACCGTCTACCTGACTTGGAATTAAGCAGGAATCAGATCAGTTATCATATCAATGTAGCTCTAGGCTGTGTGCATAACGATGTACACTTCATTGCTAAGAAGTGGTCTGTTAAAGATAAAGATAGAACTGATGTGAGTGATCTACTCAATATGTTGAGAATGGATTATTAGTTATGGGGGGACTTCGTCCCCTCTTTTGGTAAGGAAAATTTAAATGAAACCGATATGGAAATTGGCCAAAGAACTGAACCAGCAAAAGAAAGTAGTGATTATTCGTAAGGTAAAACAGACTTCACGAATAATTTCTAGCTGCTAACATGTTGCCCTCCTAGTGAGGGCTTTTTTTATATATAAGGATTTTGATTATGTCACAAACACTCCCTTTTATTACTTTTGACCATGCTGAGAAGTTGGTTAAGAAGTCGTTCAAAGCTGGTATCTCAGTTATTCTTCGTGGTTCACCTTCATCTGGTAAAACCGCTATTGGCACTAAGATTGCTAAGCAAGCTTCTCTGGTTCCGATTGTATTTAGTTTAATGGATCATGAACCAACAGATATTTGTGGTCTACCTGATCTGTCTGGTGATAAAGCTACCTTTAAAGCTTTTGATACATTCCCTCTTGAGGGTGATGAAGTTCCAGCTGGTAAGAACGGTTGGTTAATCTGTTTAGATGAATTTAGTTCTGGTACTCGTGCAATGCAAGCTGCTGCTAACCGCCTTATCTATGAGCGTATGGTTGGTAACAAGCATTTACATGAATCTGTCTTTGTCATGGCTATGGGTAACTTAGCCTCAGATAATGCATTTGTTATTGAAGAACCTGCTCATACTAAGTCTCGTATGGCTCACTTGTTTGTACAACAAGATATTAAAGAGTGGGTTACTTGGGCATTTAGTGCAGAACTAGATTCTCGTGTTATTGCTTATGCTGAAATGAAACCTCAGTTGATTACTCGTTATGATCCTAACTTTGTAGATATTAACTATCCATGTGCTCGTACACTTGAGATGGTAAGTAAACTTATTAAAGGTGATAACTTTGATAGAGAATTATTGCCACTGGTTCAAGGTACTTTAGGACAAGGTGCTGGTTTAGAGTTTTATAACTTCTGTCAGCTAGTTAATGAATTACCTAGCATTGATAAGATCAAGGCTGAACCAGAGAGCATTGATATTCCTACTAAAGCTAACTATAAATACGCTATTTGCAACTTGGTATCTGAACATTTCTCTGCTGAGAATGCTGAACAGTTAATGAAGTTTATTGTACGTATGCCACAGGACAGTCAGTACTTTATATTCCGTGCTGCTGTAATGCGTGACACTAAATTAATGAATGTTGTTTGCATTCGTGATTGGTGTAAGTCGATCGCTGACAAATATTTATAGGCTACTGGTGTACACCATTGGCGGATAAGTACTTTCGAGGTATTTGATATGGATTTAGATGATGTAAAAATGAAGATGCTGCTTGATACTAAGTTGACTTGGTATTGTGCAGTGCTGTTTGGTTTGGAGGTTCGCTTAGGCGAGTCTCCTTATAAGACTGCTCATACTAATGGTTTAGAGATAGTAGTAGATCCTGACTTCTGGGAAAGCATGACTGAACCAGAACAGATTGGATTACTGATGCATGAGTTACGTCATGTGACTGATTTACACGCTCAGCGTAGATTAGGGAGAGATCCACAGTTATTTAATATTGCTGCTGACCATGTAATTAACCTGGATATAATTGCTGAAGGTTTTAGTCTACCGATGTTAGATAAAGCCTGCTGTGATCCTAAATATAAGGATATGGCTGTAGAAGAGGTGTACGAGCTTCTGCTAGAGGATAATCCAGATCAGGAATGTCATATGCCTGATATTGGTGATGCTCCTGATGATGATTCTAACGCTGCTGGTGATACTGTTGAGAACCAGATTAAAGATTTGGTTATTCAAGCTACCCAACAAGCTCAAATGTTGGAACGTAAAACTGGTCATGGTCATATACCAGATCATATTAAACGTATGGTAAATGAGTGGCTAAATCCAGTTGTACCATGGGACACAGTGCTACGTAGATTTATGTCTGCTAAGGCTAAAGAGGATTATTCTTGGCAACGGCCTAGTAGACGTTATATCAGTCAACGTTTGTATGTACCTAGCTTATATAGTGAAGCTATGGGTAATATTAATATTTATATTGATGCTTCTGGTTCAGTCTCTGATGAAATGTTTTCAATGCAAGTAGCTCAGATGAAGTGGATCCACAATAATCTGAAACCTGCTGAAATGAAGATAGTGGTATTTAATACCCGCATAGTCTCAGAACATACGTTTAAACCGCATGAAACACTCACTGTTGAGTTTACTGGTTATGGCGGTACAAATGTATCAGAAGTGGTTACACACATGGAGAAC
>JAOPJH010112049.1:0-14601 GCA_027122575.1 Merluccius polylepis
CTCTCTCTCTCTCTCTCTCTCTCTCTCTCTCTCTCTCTCTCTCTCCCTGAGAATCACACTCTGTAAGATTATGTGTTCGACTCTGGCATGTCAATTGCCAAGGTGTATTGGGTGCACGTGCCCTATGTCTCCCACCTCCCTCTCTTTACTCCTCTCTTTATCTCTCTTCTTTCTTCTTTTTTCTGTGTGTGTGTGTGTTTGCTCAGGAGAGTAGGCATTGTACCGTGACAGTGGGACTAAAGAGATCCTACAGCCGATACACAAGTGTGTTCAAGCGGGAGGAGGAGGGAGAGCAAGTACCCTTCAGATCCTGATCGCTTCATGCATGTGTGTGTGTGTGTGTGTGTGAGGTTCTATCTATGTAAGTCTTAAACCTAAAGAGCCCACTGAGAGCGTGCAGGCTGTTAAGTGGTGCAGCAAGGTCTCTCACCCTCATATACTTTGACTACACCCCACCCACTCCTCCACCCCCACCCCCACCTCATCTCCTCCTCTTCTTCTCTTCTTCTCTGTCATCCTGGTACGGGAGTTGATAGAGCCGGCACATTTCAGGCGAACAGTGAAGAAACCGAGAGAGAAAGAAAACTAAAGTTCATTTTGGGGGAAAGAAAAAACAAGATCCATTTTTTTTTCCTTTCGAAAGAGTAGTCTCCAAAGAATTCATATCGCCCCAACAAAAAAACAGGTTTCCTTTTGTCATTGGAATGAGAAAATACGTTTTTAGGTTTCCTTTTTTAACGTTAGTGGCCGTAGTAACATAGGCCTACCTGGGTGTGTGTGTGTGTGTGTGACATTTGAAGCGCTCAGTCTGTTGTCTGCGCAGAGCCGAGCGCACAGGGAGGTTGGCGCTCGATGTAATGAGCAAACAATACTGAGCTGATGCCAGCGGCGACGCCACTCCACAGATATGAGTGTGAAAAGGGTGAAAGAAAATGCTGACTGTGTTGAACAAACACACCGCTATTTAAAGCACTTACTAAAAAAAATAGCTCTTGAGCTCATCTGCTGAGACAACACCAAATAAGAAATAGAAATTGTAGAAATTACAAGCACTGCTCTGCTTGATGTTATTCAATTTTGGGGAAAATATACCTTTGTTAGAAGAAGAGGGCGCTTGTATAGTGTATAGTATGGTTTTTCTCTAGGAGGTTAAAAAAACAACTTGCTTTTGTTTTGCATCTGGCCCTGTATGTACTCTAAATAAGTGGACACGAATACATCAAAGAAACACATGTAAAAGCATTCAAAAGTAGACACCTCTCTGCTCCTCCAATGGATGTTTCATGACTAGCCTGCACCGATACTTTATACCAGACCATCATCACCACTGTGCCTTCTATTTTTACTATGTATAATTACCAGTGAAGTAACTGGTTAGCATTATTTATATTCTTATAGTTTTATCATTACAGTGCACTGCATTATTCATAGTTATATCTCATAATATTCACAATATCAGTTAAACTGCTCATAGTGGTGACTGCTAAAAACTATTTCATTCTGTCAATAATGGCTACACTGGTGACTATGGTTACATACGGGTGTGCACACCACACTAAACGCCAGCACCATGCCACAGATCTGCCGTTGTAGTTCTGTTTGTTGTTGTTTTGTAATGATGTTTCCTGACTGTTGTCATTTTGTGTTAGCACCTTGGCCCGTGAGGAACGATATTTCATTCAGACGTATATAATGTATGTGGATGAATGATTATAAACAAACTTGCCTTGACTTTACACACCCATATAGCTGTATTACATGTAGAAGATACACTTCTGGATCGAGACCCAGATGTTGAACATCCTCCCGTAAAGCCGAAGATGCCAGCCGGGAAAGTCCATGGCACAGCTAAGTTAAGTACTTCGTCTCACCATTCATCAGAGACAACATTTGGGCAACAATTTATGAATGATATAAGAGAATTCATGTATAGGCAACAAATGAATGAAAAAATGTTGTTTGATGGACTTGAAGATCTGAAAAATGTTGTGTATCAAAAATCCAAACAGGACTGGGTGACTGATGACCTCTCCGGTCACCAGAGTCTGTTTGCCTTGCCCACTCCAGCTCAACGTCGCCGGCCCAGCCGAAGGACAACGTCACCGCCTGCTCAGCCAGAGCAGCAGCATATCCGCCGGTATGACGGGCCCAAGATTCCAGACTTCAGTGAGGGGGAAGACGTGGAAAGCTTCTTCATCCGCTTCGAGCGCATCGCCAGGACCTGGGGGTGGAGACAGGATGAGTGGGCTGCTCGGGTTGTCACCCTTCTCACCGGTAAAGCTTTGGAGGCTTATGCCAGCATGGACGAGCAACGGTCTCACCTCTACCACGACGTCAAAGCTGCGGTACTTGCCAAGTACAACGTAACAGAAGAGACCTACCGCCAACGATTCAGATCCACCGCTGTACCAGTAGGAGAGTCTGCAGGGGAGACTTACAACAGGCTGAAGGGGCTCTACAGGAGGTGGATGCGACCAGAGACCAAGACGAAGGAGCAGATGGCCGAGACCTTGATCCTAGAACAGTACTTGCGTGTTCTCCGCCCAGATGTCCGAATGTGGGTGAAAGAGAATCAACCACAGACAGGTGAGGAGGCTGCAAGACTGGCTGAGAGGTACCTCGCTGCACATCGGGAACTACCTCGGGAGCCGTCTCGGCCCTACAAGGTGACTGTGGGGCAAGTTAAGTTTGAGGGGTTTAAAGGTAACAAAGTTTCCCCCAAGCGTGATGCAGGGGGGGGGGCAAAGTCTACCTATGGTACTGGGGCTTTGGTATGTTTCTATTGTCATCAACCCGGGCACAAGGCAGTTTGGTGTCCGCTTAAAAAACCTAAAGAGGCAAATATGTGCTATGTTCCAAGACCAGAGTTCCAGTTCACTATGCCAATTGCTAAGGCCAAATCCCAATATACAACCTCAATTCTTGTCAACGGGCAGAATGCTGAAGCACTGTTGGATACAGGTAGTACCCAGACTCTGGTGAAAGCGAAGTTTGTAGGTAAGAAGTCTTTGAACTTTGGGGACCTAGTAGTTTTGGGATGTGTTCATGGGACAGAAGAAACGTATCCTACTACATTTGTGAATATGTTGGTTGATGGTCAAGTCTACCAGATGAGGGTGGGGGTGGTTGATCAGCTGTCATATGATGTGATTTTGGGGGCGGATCTACCTGTTCTAACTAACCTCGTTCAGTCTGTACCGAAATCATGTGCTATGGTTACTAGGTCTCAGGCCAAAGGTTTGCAACCCCTACCTGACATCCATCCAGATCTGTTTGAAGGAGGTACTAAGGTTAGGAAGGACAAACGGCAGCGCCGCCAGGCCAAACATGTGGGGAAGGCCAGGGTGTGGGATCCAGTCCCTGTTGTTCCAGATCCTGCCACCCTGCTTGACCCACAGTGGCAAGTCCCTGACAACTTTAAGGAGCTGCAGAGAGCAGATCCTCTGCTACAACCGTTGTTTGCTAAGGTATGTGAGGTAGATGGTGAGCCCATCAAGAGAGCTAATCTGATTGGTGATAAATACATCCTCAAAGATGACCTGTTGTACCATGCAGACGGTGATGTGCCTAGATTGGTTGTTCCAAGATTGTTGCATCAGTTAATTCTAAAGTTGGGACATCACGTTCCATGGGCAGGACATCTAGGCCAACAGAAAACCTACTACCGAATCAGTCGCAGGTTCTATTGGCCTGGACTTTACCATGATGTTCAGCAGTACTGTAGGACATGTACAGAGTGCCAAAGAGTAGCACCAATTCGCAAATCAGATCGGGGACCATTACAACCTTTACCAATCATAGGCACACCATTCGAGCGGATTGGTATGGACATAATTGGTCCATTGGCTAAAAGCAGTTCTGGGCATCGATTCGCTCTTGTAATCTGTGATTATGCTACTAGATACCCAGAAGTATATCCGTTACGCTCCATCCAAGTCAAGCACGTAGTCCGATGTCTGATAGATCTGATTTCAAGGGTTGGTGTTCCTAAGGAAATTTTAACAGACCAAGGGACTAATTTCATGTCAAATCTGATGAAAACACTGTACAAGCAGCTAGGCATCAAAGGCATTAGAACTACACCTTTTCATCCTGAAACTGATGGGTTGGTTGAACGCTTTAATGGTACACTAAAAAGCATGCTAAAAAAGTTTGTGGATGAGACGGGTAGAGATTGGGATAAGTGGATCCCTTTCCTCCTTTTTGCATATCGAGAGGTTCCACAAGCCTCAACTGGTTTTTCCCCTTTTGAGTTGGTTTATGGCAGACAGGTGAGGGGGCCCCTGGACGTACTCCGGGAGAGTTGGGTGGCTGGAGAGCCAGCCCAGTGCAATGTTGCCTCCTACATCCTCCAAATGCGAGACATGCTGGAAAAGATGAGACACATGGCCCAAGAGCACCTGAGGGAGGCCCAAGCCAAGCAAAAGGTGTGGTATGACAAACATGCTAGAGAGAGAGAACTGAAACCTGGGCAGAAGGTATTGTTACTGCTTCCTTCTGGTACCTCTAAGTTGCTTGCTAAATGGCAAGGCCCATATGTTGTTTCCAGAAAAGTTGGACCAGTAACTTATGAAATCTTGTGCCCAGAAAGGAAACGACCAAAGCAGATGCTGCATGTCAACCTGCTGAGAGAATTCAAGGAAAGAGATGTGACTCCAGCAGCAAAACCAGTGATGATGGTGCGGGTAGCAGAGGATGGAGATGATGAGTCTGACATGGAACCAGTTCGACCACAAGGGGGTGTCATTGAGCCTCCGGAACATCTCAGCGAGGAGCAAAGACAACAGCTAACTCAGGTGCAGAAGTCGTTCCTTCCTCTCTTTCAAGAGACACCAGGTCACACGGAGGTCATTAGCCATGACATTGTTCTGAAGGATCTCACGCCAATCCGGCAGAGGCCGTACCGTGTTCCTGAGAGAATGGTGGAGACCTTGAGGAATGAGGTAGCGACCATGCTGGAGATGGGAATAATAGAGCCTTCGAAAAGTGAGTGGTCAAGTCCTGTTCTTCTGGTGCCTAAGAAGGATGGAAGCGTTCGATTCTGCACAGATTTTCGTAAGTTGAACAATGTTTCCTGTTTTGACTCATACCCAATGCCCAGAATCGACGAATTGCTTGAAAGGTTAGGCAAAGCTAAATACATGACCACATTAGACCTTTGTAAGGGCTATTGGCAGGTCCCACTTACTCCAGCTTGTAGACCATATACAGCTTTTCGTACACCTTCTGGCTTGTATCAGTATACTGTGATGCCATTTGGTCTTCATGGGGCACCTGCTACATTTCAGAGACTCATGGACATTGTTTTAACTGATTGTGGTCAATATGCGGCAGCATATCTCGACGATGTTATCATCTACAGTGAATCCTGGCAGGAGCATCTCTGTCACCTTGAGCAGGTCCTCCAGAGGCTTCAGAGGGCCGGGTTAACCATCAACCAAAAGAAAGGCTCATGGGCACAGGAGGAGGTGAAGTACCTGGGGTACTGCATTGGTCATGGCCAGATCAAGCCACAGGTGGAGAAGTTGGAGACCATCCGAGGAATACCTAGACCGCAAACCAAGAGGCAAGTACGGTCGTTTCTTGGTCTAATTGGCTGGTATAGAAGATTCGTGCCCCATTTTGCCACAATAGCTACGCCATTAACTAATCTCACTAAGAAGACGACTTCATCCCATCTTCCGTGGACTGAAGAATGTGAGGAGGCCTTTACAAAGTTAAAAGAACTATTATGTCACGATCCTGTCCTGAAAAGTCCTGATTTCAATAACAAGTTTCTTGTACAAGTGGATGCCTCTGATGTTGGCTTAGGTGCGGTTCTAGTCCAAGGAGAACCTGGAGAAGAGAGGCCCATTCTGTTTCTGAGCAGGAAGCTCTTTGACAGAGAAAGAAAGTACTCTACTATTGAGAAGGAGGGACTTGCCATAAAGTGGGCAGTGGATTCGCTCAGGTATTATCTTCTCGGACGAGAGTTCATGCTTCAAACGGACCATCGAGCCCTGAAGTGGATGCATTCCATGCAGAGTCAAAACTCCAGAATACTGCGCTGGTGTCTGGCCCTTCAGCCATACCGCTTTATCATCGAGTACTGTCCAGGTGGTAGAAACCTCATAGCTGACTATTTGTCACGTGTACCAGGTATGCGCAACCCAGAAGGGGAGGGGGTAAGTGATGTGACAGAGCAGCCTCTGACAAGCTAGTATGTTCAGCACATTTACTGTTTGTATGTTGTATGGTATCATTGTGAAGTGTAGGTTCTCAGTCACACAGAAGGTGCACATTCTGCTGTGACATGGAATCTAATGTCTTTGTTTTGTTATCTGCACAGATGCTGATTGGGGAGGCTTCATTGAAGTCTGTGTTGTGCCTGTAGAGCTGCTGATTGGATAATTGGGGAGCAGGTTGGGGTGGATTGCTCAAACACTGTGATTGGTGGATTGTGTTTCCATGGGTGGAGTCTGTGTAGTATATAGAGGGGAATCTGTTCATTTGAAAGGGGGCTGCCATGGGGAGAGGCTGACACCTTATCGCTCTGTTAAACTGTAAGTTAAGTTGTTTAAGTTATGTTGTGTGAGTTTTTGGTTAGTTTTCTTTTGCACCTATGTTGTCCAGGCCTGGAATAAACACCTTTATTTTTACCTGCAAGCCTGCCTCCTGCTCCATTCATCTGATTTAAGGGTTTTTTCACTGACTGTTAGCTGAGCTACGATCCACTTGGTAACACGGGATATGGCATGTGTTGTCATTTCGTGGTTTGAAAGGCTGCATTACAGTAAAGTGATGACGAAAATGAGAAAATGCTGGAGGATTTTCGAGCGCAGGACACCTACCCTCTGCTCCTGCGTGGCCACAAAGGTCTGAAAGCCCGGGGCGACGCCGAAGCCCAACTCATGGATGAAGGGGGGCTCTGCCTGGCTGTGGATCTGGACTCGCACGCCCGCCTCAAATGCTGTGTCCTCTGAGAGAAAGAGAGAGAGAGACAGAGAGAGAGACAGAGACAGTGACCGAGAGAGAGAGAGAGAGCCCTGTCAGATCGATTGTCAAGAAAAGAAAATATCACAATAAAAAACATCACAAATCTACACAAAGATAAACAGACGCACTAAGGCATGTGCACAGACACAAGCCTTTTTGAAAAAGGGGAGAAATTGAAATTCCGGTCGGGAACCACCTCGGCTCAATGGATTCCTAGCTTAGATATAAAATTATGCTGTGACTTCTGTGGACGTTGGGGTCTCAACCCAGTTAGGATCGATGCACCATTGAGGGACGATCCAGGGGTGATATAACAAATACAAAAGGATTTTCATCTCGCCACTAATCGCAATGTACTTTTGACCTCTCTCAGTCTCTCCCTCTCTGTCTCTCTCCCTTTCTTTCTCACACACATTCGATGTATGTACAGTTGCTGCTCCCACAAAGTGCCTCTTTGTCTTAAAGATCTTATCTCAGATGTCTAGAATATAACTTCTCCAAAATTTGGGTCTGTGCTTAAAATCATGGACTGGTTGCATGATTTTGACAGAAGACAAATATTACACCGAAGTCCTGCAATAATGACGTGACCATGATGTACTCGGTGGGGTTTCAACTGGCCTTGTCACTGCGGAACAAGACGCATTTTAAGGCCCCCGTGAAACCAAAGTCAGAGTGCTATTTGATTCCACATATTTACGTATTTCCGGTAAAAACACAGAGCTAGGGAGGGGACTCGGATATTGCTTGGCGTTTACAGTAGCCAATAGCGCTGAATGTGCCGCCAGATTGACAGTAGCTAGCAGCTAAACATGGAAAGCCTGCACTTAGAAGTGCAACCTTGATGATGTCGTTGGAGTAAAGTCATATACGTTCGAGCCGACCGGCAGTGCTGCTGGTGAAGGAGTGACTCATCCCCGCGATGGCGCTGAAGCATTTTCATTGGCTTAAAATTAGTAGTAAACGTCCCGTGCAGGATGAGTCATTTGAAACCATTTTACAGGAAGAGAAAAGACAGAGATTTTGATGTAAAAATACTAAAAAATATATTTCTTTGACATCAATTTGGCATATGACATATGGCAAATGAACAATTACCACATGGACATGGGATTAACACTGGGAACATGTATTATTCATTTTATGGGGCCTTTAAGTTGTAAAGAGAGGGCTGTAATTCCCTGGATGCAAGTCTCTGGCAATCACGTGGTCCCACGTTTAGGTCAATGTGCTGCCTTGACTACCAACTGTCTTGAAGCCCCGCTATCTATACTTAATATATATTCATAGCTGTCAACGTTGGGATTTGAAAATAAGGGACATTTTCTGGCGCAATGCCCCGGGCCGTCCCACCACCCCTACCACTGTCCACATACCCCTGACATTTAGACAAGGGTACACACAGTGAATCCTCAAATCCTCTTTGCAACACTTTGCAACACCTTGCTTTAAAATATCAGTGCAACAAGGATTGGGTTAACTATTTCCTACATTAAGTAAGTCACTACAATTAGGTGGTTATTAAATTGTTATTTATGTTCGTATAATGCTTTTATAAGAAAGGTTAACAATACGGGAGATTGACGGGAACATATTTAAATGAATCCTAGGAAAAAAGGGGAGGGTTGACAAGTATGATATATTCAATTTCTTTGCGACATGACTTCTATCTATTTCAACTTTTTGTTTCGTTTGACAAAAATGGGATGAGTTTTGCATTTGCATCAGTTAAAAAATGTATGGGTCGAAATTGACTTTCGTCATTCCATCCTTCGGGACTCAAGATCTGAAAGGGCGATTCAACATTAGTCTGTTCTACTTCACAGCCAGATAAGAAAATGTACATTTGCATTAGTTTTCCATTTAAATCGATCGGAAGAAGCATTGCTAGGGCAACACCCTCTGCTGGCCCCGCTTCAGGCTGATCTGAGGTGGTTCTCGACTTCCAATCAGATCTCCGCTCTCACGTCCAATCAAGCTTCAGCGTCTCCTGTGGCCCCTGCTGCAAGGAACACTGCGCAGCCGGTGTGGCGTGCATGTAGATTTGTGTATGCCTGTGTGTGTGCCTGTGTGTGTGGGTGTGTGTGTGTATGTGCGTGTGTGTGCGCATGCAGCTGGGGCAGAGCCAGCTACCACCCAATTCGCCTGTTCCAGCTGCAGCAGATTGTGTCGGCCTTCAAAGCCACATGAAACGGCACCAACGCCACCAGCGATACTTACCCCTATTCGATCGGACGGACAGTGAAGATGCGTGTGTGCGTGCTTGTGTGTGTATGTGTGTGCCTACATGTGGATTTCATTGTCAGTACAAAAAAGAATGTGATCACGTTCTTGTCATTGAAGCCCCTCTGATCTGGGATGATCAAGAGAAAAGCATGATAGTGTGTTTGTTGTGTGTGTGGCCAAGGCAAAATACACATTGTGTTACTGAACATTTCATCAGCTCCTCCCTCCACTATTCCCGGTCCTAAACCCACAAAACCCATTCCTGGTTACACTTCAATTGGCCTTACAGAAGAGAAGCCATAATTAAATCACCACTCCCAATGCTATTAACTTTGAATTACATTGCTGATTAAACCTTGACTAAAATAAATGGTGGTTTTGTAATCTCATACCTCCCTGGGAATTTTAGATTACATTTTTGGATTCTTATTTTATTCTCTTTTTTTTGTTGCAGGAGTGAATCCGTGGGGGGTTAAGTTTTGGTGGTTATTTTGTGTCTTTGTGTATCTGTATACGTTTAAGTAGTACAGGATGCATTTGGTTGTGTGTGTGCGTAGCAGTAGTCCTATGTAGCTGTGTGAGCATGTGTGTTATTCTTCCAACCAGGGGCCAGATGAATAATCAGTGCTCTGATTATTCATCTGATTATTCAAGCCCTCTGAAACAGGCATTTTCATATTGAGGTGAAAATATGCGTATATCTATGCACCCTAGACACCACGCGTACGTCAGTGTGATAATATGGCAACACAATGAGTGAGAGAGGCAGAGAGATATATAGTCAAATATGAATATTTAGCTCCTTAACTCTGCATCTCTGGTTTTAGATTAAACCCTGTGCTTTATTGTATAATATACTTATTCATATACTGCACTTGGATCCAAGCTAGCATCTAGTGACCGCTGCTACGCGCATGCTGCTCAGCATAACAGTTTTCTAAATGAAAATCGGCGTACTCCGACTTTTTGCCACCTTTTTACTTTCCCTGTGTATTATAAATGAATGAAACAAACACTCATGAAAGAGCTAGAGCTGTCCCCGACTAAAGATTTTCTTAGTCCACTCAGTTGCCATTTCAAGCCGATGGTCGACTAATCGTCACACTTGTAATGTAATAATTTCGCTTTATTTTGATTTTCAGGGCGAGAGTGTTGAAAAGAAACACTGTTAACCTTGTGCTACTTTACAGATAATACAATACTGTAATAACCGTGAAGGAGACATTGAACACTTTTGATAATCATATTTATACACCGTATAACTGCACACAACTTTATTGTAAAAAAAGCCAGCAAATGGAAAAAATGTTTGATGGTATTTTCGTGTCCGATGCATGTGGATGTGTGGCATTCCTTCGGGGGAGCGGTTCATGTTAATAGCGGAGTCCGGGAGGGTTCACCTTCGCGGGCGTAGTAACGAGGGATGTGCGACTATAGTCGTGTCTTAAAAAAATACATTTTTTTTTTTTTAAGTTAAAAAGATATTAGATATTCAAAAGATATTCACGCTCCGAATTACAGCGATCAGACACAGGGAACTAAAGACGCGATCACCGGTACTAGCTTGTGTGTCTAGCGGTGTCTACCTACCTGGGTGTATACCTGCCCAGGTGTAAACCCACCAAGGAGACGGTCAGGCAGCAGCACTCCTCTCTATAGAGCCATCGTTTGGTCAATATTTCTGCAGCGATGCAAGATGCAGCGAGGAGTTAAATCAGGGCTTGTTGCGACCACGGATGTAATCGGTTGCAATGCTTGTTATTTTTATGTTTTACTTTTTGCGCAACAAATGAAAACGACTACGCCTCTGTAGACCGACTAAGGGTTAGTCGACTATTAGGGGGCAGCCCTAGTAAGAGCAATCCATTAATTGAGAAATTCAGGTCATTATGGGCGTTCCTAGAACCATGTTTGGTTAATGATGGGAGTTGACGAGGTGTGGACTCTGAGCGCGTTCACATGCGCACAATCTCAGGACAATTGGTACGTATCAACAGAACAGCCAGTACCGTTATTCCTCGCACTGCTTGAACATAAAAATCTGTGTAGGCAGATTTCCAACTTTCTTACCGAGCATTCATTTGCCCCTCATTGCAGACACCTACGTAGAGGTCTATCGTGAGGCCCCCAGAGACCAAAACGTATGGAAAAGACAAGAGTTTCCCCACCTTCCCTCTATGGTCTGCCCATTGGTGTTGCTAGCGCCACCTGTTGTATTCGTTCATAGGGTTCACTCTAGAGAACAGACCTCTAGCACGAACCCCCTGCTTTGTGATTCTAATGCCACGGAGGGATGCATCAAAAGGTTATCTGCTGGCCTGTGCACACTCGGGCCTGATCCACAGCTATGATGGTAGCCCTGGAGCACACAGGCACGCACGCACACACACATGCACACACACACATGCACGCACACACACATCCGTAGACACAAGTATTGAGTGAATCAAACACTGTGAACAGGAACAGCATCAGAGGATTCAGCATTGGCAGATTTTCCAGCAACACATCGATGTAAGTCCTGCTCTGGCTTAAACCAGGTGTTGGACACACATCCTCCGTAGCTTCTACACTGGGCTTTGATTTCCAATAGAAGAGATAAGAGGGAGAGTACCTCAACCCGTTAGACACTACGATTTCCTCTGGCAGTGACTTCACATGGTTCTCAGTCATCAGTAAAGTTAGTATTTAAGGACTTTGAACAGCCTTGTTGCCATTCCTAAGTAGACAACACAATATCAGTCCAGGACTAAACTAATTCTCCAGGATTTAATTTAGCGAGAACAACCTGCAGTGTAACCAAAATAGTTTATGGTCCGACTTGATGGCGAAAAATACCAAAAGAAATGTATGGGGAATAGAAAATTGAACTGTACTCCATACATCAAGACTTAACTTAATTCATGTCAATAGTACAGAAACAACATGCACAGTTGGTAAAAACCTACATTAATCAAGTTACACTGAAATGTCCTCAATTTTAGCACACAAGCATAATGTTAAGGAATGAAGAACTGTTGAATTGTGGATGGGGAGGCTGAAATGTAAAATACCAAGCAATGAAATCATGAAAATATTACTAGACACACATTCCACCTTTAATTCCCAATCCACAATGACACATGTTATTCTTAAATTGACTTCTAATGCCCTTCCCATAAAAATTAGCTGATTAAAATCCGGTTTGACATTGTCTGGAACAGATTTAGCACAGTCCAAAGACCTGGCCTTGTAGCGGCGTACATCATCAACAAACAAGCTGTGTTTTGAAGAGCACAGACAACAGTTGTTGACGTGGTGAATTAAGTTATTCAACACAGGGCCGTGACACCATGAAACCCTTCTATTTCACACTGACACAAGCGGCTTAGACAGGGACACACCATGATGTTCCACATTCCCTTCTCTTCCGCCCTTCTGTTGTTTGTTATGTTGACGTTGGTGACGCTGACATGAATTCAATTAAACACAGTCGCTTTCTGCAAATGGTCACAGGTTAGACAGTCCAGTGTGCATATCTTAAAAACAACCTTCAGTGTTGCTTGGTAAGCATCATGTCCTTGTGAGCAAGCTGGAATAACGCGCCCGCGAAACACGTTGCACTGTGGGTGAGTTTGAAGAACATGAACATGTGTCTCAAATAGAAGAGCCCTTGGCTTCAGCTCCGTCTTTCCCAGGAAGATAGTTTACGATATTACAGTGTAATGGAAATCTGGAAAGTTTCCAGATGAAAGAGTTTGCCAGATATCCAACATGGTTCCCAGCAGTACGAAGTATATACAGTTGCAGACCTCGATCCTGGCCGGACTCTGTCCGGTGTGAAAGGGTCGAACACATCCCTGTGTGTTCAGAGGTCGAACACATCCCTAGGACCCCTCGCCTCCTTCTGTCAGACAAATCCCTCCATGGTTGGCTGAAATGCGTTGGCAGAAGAAACTCCTTGCTGGAAACACTTGGATAGCTCGGAGGAGAGAACAGAACGGCCCAAGTAAACAGCCCCATGGTGAGCTGATAGAGAATAAACCTTCAACCTGACCGTGAATGGCAATTAGAAAGTATCTCATAAAAGTATACATGTTGACTTGAAATGCCCAATTTTTTTTTTTATCGCCAAGTTCAACCATACCACAAGGCCGGTGTAGTTCCTTGTTCCCTGCACGTCTCCAGGGTCACAACTGGTTCCTTGCCTCACCACCATTTAACAAAACTCACCACCATTTAACAAAACACTTTCAGGAAACCAGGTCGATTGATATGGATGAACTCCATGAATAGATGTGACGCGTGGCTTGTTTAAATTTAATATATGCCGACACATTTGGTCAAGGAAAGATTCAATCTGTCAAAGACCAAGTGATTTGCATCGGAGCCAGGTCATTTCATCGCTCTGAGGGGGTTTATAGTTGATTTTAGAGGTCCACAGTCTTTACATGGTTAAGTAATTCAGACAGCATGCCATTATTTCCTTCATCATCGAGCAATCATTTTGATCACCGATCCCCCGATCAGAGGGTAGCAGCCTGGTATCCAGGCAACACACCCGTTCCCCACTATGACAACCAAGAAAGGAGTCTTTTTCTGTTGTTGTTATCATTTTAACTGCAGACAAAACAAAAGCAGCCACAGCAAACAACCTCTGTTTGTGACCAACTGTGACATTAAATATTGAATCTATAACTGTGACATTAAATATTGAACACAAATGAAGTGTATCCTGTGCTGTTGTCCCAGGGGTTTTTAGACCATTGCAGGGCCCGCTCACATTCTCCTCTTTTGCAAATGAAATGAAATCAGCCACCCTTCCTTTCTAGATCCAGCTAAACCATTTATGCTAATAGCTAGCTTTGTAGCTTACCAAGTCTACAGCATCAGCCAATGTCACAATGTATTTGGATCACATACACACATTTGGATCAAAGAGGAATCAGAGGAGATGTTTAAAGATTCCCCTAACATAAAATAAAAGGATTAGTAAGTATTTTGTCCTGGCCTGTGTAGTATAGTGGGTGGTGCTCAATGTCTATGATTTATTATACCATAGTGAGATGTTCATCTCTATCAGGCAATGATTAACGGCCTACAATATTTGGAAGCGGGTGGGGCATCTAAAAATGATATTCACCTTATATCTTTAGCATGTTCAAATATGCCAAATCAACACAAATATTTATGCTGCTACTTTCTTTTCCCTCCCTGAAATAATATATGGATGGTACGAGTACAAAGTAAGTCCAAACAACATAGGCAGACTGTCTGCCATGTTTGGTGACAAGGGCTGGAGACAGGTAGCTGGAGGAATAGAGATAATGGCTGGAGATAGGCAGCTGACTGTGTGTGTGTGTGTGTGTGTGTGTGTGTGTGTGTGTGTGTGTGTGTGTGTGTGTGTGTGTGTGTGTGTGT
>JAOPJH010112487.1:0-23396 GCA_027122575.1 Merluccius polylepis
TTCCGTCCCTCCTCGTTCTGTGATTGGATATCACATTTTCACAAATTCTTGCGAGAGGAACCGGTCATAGCCACCAGACTGTCTGGCAGATCGGAATTTCGAGCACGCAAGGCAGCATGGGTATACCCAGGCTAACTTATTACAGAAATGATTGACCCTAATTATAAATGAACCATGTAATCTGGTAGAAGATGAAAGTCTGTGACTAATTCTGGAACTCCAGAGAATAGTTTGATCATCACCACCAGTGTCCAGCGGAGGAAATGGATAGCGATGACTTATCAAATCGCTATTCTCTGACAGCTACAATATACTCGCATAAAATGGCAGGAATGCAAAATATGTGTTCCAAGGGAGTTGATACCATCTTTGGAGCGTGCAACATAATACCATATTTAACTGTTGGCGAAGTCACACAAACATCCATTGTATGAGAAAACCCCTTCGTCACACTGCAAATATTACAATATTACACACTCCCGTATTCATATTAGTTTTTTTGGGGGGGTTTCACAAGGTAAACTGGGGTCCAGGGTCATTCATTTTTATCTGAAATGCCCCCATTTTAGTGGATGTGAATATAGCTAAAAATGAATGTCCCTGGACCCCAGTTCACCTTGTTTTCAAGGATAATTGTCAATTGAACAACATTTGATGCACCATTTGGAGAGGTTGTTTCCACCAGAAATGGCATTTTGGCACCTTCGCCCTTGATTGTTTAGTCTCACGCTGCCTTCAAAGGAAAGAACAACACATACAGCAATTTCCATTTGATCAACAGGACATGTTGGTGCTGATCCAAACACCTCTACATGGAGGGAAACAGCCAATTGTTTTTCTACTTTTCTCATTATTCTTCCCGTCGTTAGGCCATAAGGAGCCGGTATTTTCCTTTTGACCATTCCTCTTGGCTTGTTGCATCCGCCGTTTGAGTAAATTCGATTGGGCCCATGACATCATCGGGTGATAACACAGTGGGAGAATCCGCCCCGTCTCACAGGGAAACTGCCTACGCTGCCAAAAAAATCATAACAAAAGTTTAAAGGGATTTGGAGAGGGCTTTTCCATGATGTCCAAGGAGAATATTCCCTGTCAGATCTCTCCCGTTCCTTGGTGGCTGCCTGCACAGGGGAACATTTGGTTTTGGTTTTGCAATGCTTATAGCATTAGGGAAGAGTGGGTCATGCTTTGCTTGGTAACTCAGAGCAGAAGTTCATTATGTTTGTGTGTTGTCTTTAAAAAAAATGTATCCATGGAAAACGGTGGGCCAAGCCTCAATTGTCAAACCGCTAGACCTCATCAACCCCACAGCTTTCAACTATCTAACCAGCTCCAACTCTGTCCTCCTTGTCAACCCCACCACAGAGGGAATTAACTTTAATTTGTTTTTCATCTGAATCTGGGTTGCTCTTTTATGTCTAACCATCATTCTCTAAGTGTCAGATTTTACAATTTCATATTCATTGAATTACTTTAATTAGTAGTTGACATCATGTGATTAAGTTTCACTGTTGGTAGCTGTTGAGATGCTGATATAATGAGAATGAGAATAACAGAAACTAGCTAAATGCAGATTGAGTCATCCAAACGAATCTGCTATATAAAAGGTAATGTACATAAAAGAAACAATATACTATATTCATAAACATATTATAAATGTATGATCTACTAGTGGAATTTACTTCACTATACTTGAAATTCTGCATACAAAGGTTGAAGTTCCAGGTTTAGAAAGTAAAAGTATATTCCAGTATTTTGACTCAACCATTGCGAAGAAGCACAACATGGAGTGAGACCAGTAGTGGAGCACAAACATATCAATACTTGTATTGTCTCAATCCATATTGGTCCATTTTTGGTGGCCTAAACTGCACATTGTGTCCTCTTGCTTTGTGGTGTGTTGTGGTCTAGTAGTCTCTTAGTGTAGTTGAATGATGGGATGTTGGACGCGTCCTACTCCATTCCCGAAGCAGTAGACTTGGAAATAACGTCAGATCAGATCCTTAACTGCAGTAAAGTTGTGTTTGAGCAGTGTTTATTCATGACAGATAGATAGTACTAGAAGGTACGACATAGGCATCACCTCGACATGCATGTTTATTTGATATGTGTAGTGGCTAATCCTTACAATGTGTGTGCTTGCATCCGCATTCATGTTTCAGAGATCATTCCCAAGCCCCCTTGTGGAGATGCGTGGGGGCGGTGCTTGCATGTGTTTATTTTAGTGTGGCAATTGTGTCGGCGATTTGCTACATGTGACCCATTGACCCTGAAAGGCGACCTCAGATGCCGCTTTGCCCTCTTAAGGCAATTCAGAGGTTGCGTGTCCCTTTAAGAGCATGTTTGGAGTAGCTGGCCCCTGTGTGTCATGTATGTGTTTGGTGTGTCATGTGTATCCGGTTTCTCTATATCAGTGATCCACTTCAGACGTTGCTGTTGTCGAGCACAGTGCACAACACCCGGCTTTCTAAAATAGTAACAGTCATCATGACATCACATACTTTTCTGTCAACCCATTCTCTTGTCGTAGATGGCTAGGTACCTAGATGGCTAGGTACCTTGATGGCTAGGTACCATCCACGCGTGGCTGGATTTTATTAACAGATACCGATTCTAAATCTATATTTGTTATTATCAAGGTATTGAATCTTTACATAACATAACTATTGGCATTAAATACAACAGTCACCTCAATATGTCTCTATGCATCAACATGTCTTTGATATTACTTTGATAGCCGACGTATCTTTTGGTTTACAAAATGTACAAAATATAGATAAGACATTGAATAAATGGGGTCTGATTTGCCTCCATCCTAAAAGCACATACAGATCATCATTTCAACTTTTAAATATGTAAAGGCTGAGGGAGCTCTACTTGTCTGAGCCACTTTATCATGAACTTTTAAATAGTTGGCTTTCATGTGTGTGTGAGCATATGCATGTGTATATAGACATCATTATGCCTGCAATGGATTAGATGCCCATTAGATATTTACCATTAAAACTTTCCACAGCCTGAGTGAATGTTCCTGCATCCGGTACCATTACAGCAAGATAACACCCCATCCTTTGGATGTGAACAAAAGCTCACCAGCTGTGAAAACCATTCTTTCTGAAGTCCTCCCCTCCGCCAC
This sequence comes from Merluccius polylepis, assembly GCA_027122575.1. NCBI lineage: Eukaryota > Metazoa > Chordata > Actinopteri > Gadiformes > Merlucciidae > Merluccius > Merluccius polylepis. The sequence continues at coordinate 3,137 of JAOPJH010112487.1, forward strand.
CACAAAGCTCACCTGAATACACAGACATAAGCTGAAGACCCAAACTGCTCCAAACCTTAAAAGGAAGAAATTGCAGGTCCACAAAAAAGAGAGAATCTGTTTTGCAGTGTCCCGGACAAAGTTTGGTATTTGCGGCTGGGAAAAGCATCAACTATGTAGAAAAGACATCCTTCAGAGTTTGTTTTCTCTTGAGTTCCCTGCATGCATCGCATGGAATGACTGGCTGCTGGCATTATATAAATAAATGGACTAAGCTCTTGTATGTGCTTTTTCCTCCACCTCAGACTTTTATTAAATGATTCAGCAGAGCCTGAAAAATAATGTTTTCTTCGTCCAGTCTCCTAATGCATTAATTGTTCCTCATTTAAAGTGTGTGTGTGTGTGTGTGTGTGTGTGTGCAACCAAGGTATTTGCTGCTATCCATTATCGCATACCCTTACTTAAAGGCCTTGTTACACTTGTCCACCTGGGGGTCATTCAATCAGCCTGGGCTGATTGAATGACACAACAATGCCCCATCCAACAATGCCCCATCCACCTTTTATCACCAGCTCGCAGACAATAGTGGCTCTGATGGAGCCACTTGTTCTTTATTCCTAGAACCTAACATGAAGCAGAGAGCCGTATAATTGCCTCACAATGTTAGTTGTGCATTATGCATTAGCTTGCAACCACTGCAACACCACCTCCTCCTCCTCCCGCATGGCCTCCTATCTTTTCTCTCTGTATGCATTCAGGAGTGAAAATGTGTGTCATTGTGCCAATGAAGCCTATGCATTTAATTGTCTTATGTTGTCAAGGTAATGCTGTAGGTGTTCTTACTTCCTCCTAATTCTGATGGGAGACTTATGGTCATCAGTATGTGCATCAGTTTGTCTTAAAATTATCTTTCTTTTTATACTGCTGCAGATCTTACTGTGTAGGAGTTAGGGACTCTGGCAGTTTGAAGTAATCAACAAAGTGATATAAACAACATCTATGCTATTGGCTGCATGCTGTTGTGGAAGTATTCCACTCCCAGTATATTTCTCATCTTCCCAACTTCACATTCCTTGGCGCTCAGTTGGTTGCTTATCTTTTTCTGAGGTATACTGCAGGATAGCAGCAGGGGAGTGATGCTATGATGATGGCTTTAGTGGAATGCATGCATGTAAAACAATTGTTTTCCTTCACTCACAAGCCCCACCACAGTCAAGTTTGCACATACTCATGCATTCTTTGGTAGCTTAGGTTTCCGTGTCAAAGCAGAGGATAGGCCCGCGGCTATTTTCCTCCCAGGTTCCGTCGGTGAGGTCACAGTGTGCAGCATTTTGAGAATGTGAAGAATTAGTATTTTTAAGGGCCTTAAAACAGCATTATATGTTATCAGGTGAAGAGGGATTGATAACACATTTCATCTCATTGAGACTTCTGCACTGAGCTCCCATTAAGACGCCGCTGAAGAGCTTCTTTTCAGCACAAATTTGTGTGCATCGTTGGTGTGCAACGTTTGGATATTCGTTGTACTTTTCCTTTATAGAACACCTTAACTGGCACTTACAATCATTTTGTCATGGCTAAACCTGAGCATGGCTCTACTCAAGTTGCCTGAATTTTAACAGGAATAATAGGACTTATTGCTGCTAATTCTAATCCTGAGGACAGAAGTAAAAGGAATGGGAACATGACGTGACTTGTGAATGCAGCATGGAAAACCAATTGCTGTGTGCAAGTCACCCTTTTAAAAACATGTTCACTAAAATAAGATCATTAATATATCTCAGAATAGTAGCACTAGAACATTTATAGGGGGCGGTTAAAGTGATTGCACATAATTCCATAGAATTAGCCGTCTGTTGGCTGCTCACAGTCTATAATCGGTCTCAGCCTGCCAGCCAGACAGTGTGATCTATGTACAGATGTGTCAGATTGTGGTGTTATGATATTTTCTCTGAACTGTACAATCGTCGCCCAATCAATACAGTTACATAATCCTGTTGGCTAACCTATAAAGTCTAAAGAAGGGTCACATTCACTTTAAATAAGTTTAAAAAGTTTAAAAAACGATTCCCATCTTGACTGTAGCTTTACTTCCCAACCTCCAATATAAATAACAATAGCAACACGGCTTGGCAACAGCACAGGCAACCCTGAGACCCCCAGAAGATCCTTAAAGAATTTTATTTTTATCTTCTCCAAACTGCTTTGCAGGCATCTGAAGTCATCTCAGAAACCCCTGGGAGGCAGCTGGAGAACCACTTCCTTATCACACAATGATGGCTATTGAAAAACCTCTTCTTATGGGTTGACCTGATGAACGCCTGCATTTCCAAAACAGCGTGCAAACGATAGTCTACTAGTGAAGTCTACTACCATTTTGCAGATACTCACTTCAGAGATCTACAAATGTGAAATACATGGGATTGGATCCAACAAAATCTTCTGCCCCTTTTCTTCACCACTTCCACTGCTATATGTTTTTGCATATTTACCTTATTTCTGTCTTAAAAATCTGCATGCTTGTGTGTTAATATGTTTAAACATTATACAAATAGTTATTTCCTGAAAAGTGAGATCGCCCTTTGTACAGACGGGAGGACAACTAACCTAGGGCGAGGGTGAAGTCTGTGCTTTCTTGGATGGGGCTCCGGCAGGGATGCTTGCTATTCCCTGAAGTGTCTGGAAAGTGTGCCGTTTCCATTACAGTCTGTCTCTGTTTTTTTTTCATTCTTTCTCAAGTATAATGGCATTGTTTTTGTATGCGGGCCCACCATTAAGGAGTGGGCTTTGCGGCATGGGCCCCCACAGCCGGGGCCCACAGGTAGTGGCGGGTGTTTCCTGGTGGTATGGGGTTCCCTGGACACACGTGTGCTACATGTGGAGCTTCAAAGACATAGCTGCTGGAAAGGGGTATGTCTGCCGCTGAGGAGAAATCAGAAGCAGGCTTGGAGGGAACTGACTACTGGATGACTGGAAGGGCAGTTGAGTCAGAAGCTAGCCTCAAAGCTAACCTCTGAGTCACAAGCTAGGTAGCTCCCAAAGCTAACCCAAAAAGTGTGCTGGATAGCCATATAAGCCAGGGAAGCACTCCATTACTAGACTGTTAAACTATTTGATTACATCATAGAATAGCAATTCAAGATAAGAAAGTGCTGGCTTAGCAGATGTTTGCTTTTTTCTTTGGGAAACCCTGGTTCATGGAAAAGTCTTTGAAGTGAATTTATATTGTAGCCTCTGGCCACAGAAGTGTGTCAAGAGTGGGGTAGAATTTGAGTTAAATGAATGTTAAAATTTAAATAATATTCAGTGCCTGCTAGATTTTGTGTTAAAAAGAGGATTTATTATTCAGCAGATGACCATTGAATAGCTGTAGGGACGTTCACAGGTTTCCATAGGGGGAGGGGCTCAATCTCTGAAAAAGGGCACCTAAAAAAATGTGTGCTTGAATGTATGAGTAGGCCTACTTTTTTGACACTGCTAAAGGGATTGATATTAAAATTGATTAACCAGAGAACCATGAGGTTGGCTCAAGTAAGTATTTCAGCATCTAGATAGATAGATAAATTACTTGAAAAGGGAGAATCATAACAATGTAACAAGTGGAAAAATCACTGCGTTGATATTTTGTTTCTCACCAGTTGCCAAAAAACATTCACTAAGTCTTTCTCCAGGTGAAATATAGTCCCTTTGTGTTTTGTTTTTGGATGAGCCAGTGCATTGCCAGCTTGAAACTCTTGACATAACATTAGCATAAGCACCCAGTCTCTACCGCTGCAATAGCCACATGCGGCTTCACGACGCTGCTTGTTGCAGCAGTGTGATCGGTCCAGTTTCATAACGTTATCTTGTGATTCTTTTGCAAGCTTTTTGCAGTGATGGCCCGCTGCTGCAAAATGTATAACAGTTATCTGTTGAGCTATGGACCATAACAACATCTAGAATAATGTGCCTAAAATCCCTGCGTTGTGAGAGTTATCTGTTCAGTTACATTTTTTTTATCAAGATTATCCCTTCTCTGGATCCCATCCCTGCTGGCCAACAGTTGCAATTGACCTCTTGTTTCATACTGCAGAGGAAAAAATCCTCTTTCTGGGAAAGCCCTTCATTAATGTTTATGGGAAACCTTGCGGCCCTGTCTATTTTTTCCCCCTTTCAAAGATTAAAACACATACCTCCCTCTTCTCATTTTTTCCACATGGCGCCCCTCCCATACATCTAACTTCACATGGCTGTTTTGGGAAATCCCTCATAATGTGCAGAGAGTCTGTGCTTTGGCTGGCAGACTCCCTTTTTCCTCCTTTGGGAACACATCGATAGCATTCTTTGGAAAGTGTGGGTGTAACCGTGTGGTATGATGGTGTTCTCTGTCTGAAGAATTTAGCTTTTTCCAGACCCCATTTTTTTGTATTCTGAAACTGAGCCGAAAAGAGAACTCTGTGCCTCAAATATGTCCATCTCAGAAAAACGAGGAAGACAGTCAAGAGCTTAACCGAATGCAGTTCAGGTTTTGACTGAAGAATGTTTAAATATTTAAAACAATGACCGAAACGGAAATGTTGTAAACAATGGTCGTCAGGGTTTTATCACATCATCTGCAACTAAATGAATCATTCAGTATGTTTACATACAGAGGGGAAACGCTCTTCTAACCCGGTTTCAGCTGAAACCCACTTTCCAAACAACCATTTAAGCCAAAACCTAGGTAGCTCGACCTCGGTAGCTCCACCTCGGTAGCTCCACCTCGGTAAGCCAATCCTAACCCGGTGTAATTTGCAATGTATTTCCTAACCGGATTTCCGGTTAGGAAATACAGTTACACTGGGGGTAGGATTAATTCTGGGCATTCACCAAAGTCAGATATTTACGTTACATCCACCTGGAAATACAGATTTGGACTGACGAGGAGACGTCTATCATGTTAAATCTAAACATATTAAAAACCTCAACGGACTAAAGTGTTGCAATGGCCATCTTTAAAAAAATATATATAGTATCTGAAACAAAACAACAACATAATAAGTCAAGACATTGAGTTAAAGTTAGAAAGACAGGGATAGGATTCATGCTCCATAATGGAAAGACATAGGATTCATGCTCCATAATGAAGCGATCTTAAGTGGTGAAAAAATGGGACAATCCCAGAGGTGCCAGCAGTTAACATCGCTAAACCCACCGCCACTTTGACCACTGATTGTGCTATTCATTCCCCGCCTTAGATGGCTTTATTACAGTGTGAATATCTTTCCAATGATTCTGATTTTGGGTTTGAGTCGTGCCATAGAGATAGACCATCACCGGAGTCGGGCCAAAACGCGCCCGGCCCGTCTCCAAGTGGGTTGCGGTGAAGTCAGTTGGGTCCGGAGCGCGGATTGGACCAGATGACTCAAGCTGAGCGTGTCATCAATTAAGCGGGAAGCCCTGTTGTAATGGAGATGCAAATCCCTGCTGGACTGGGCTGACAAACCAAGCCAGCACACGTGTATGGAAAAACGCCAATAGTGGCATGTAAATAGGGATAAAATATGCTAATCTATCCTTCTCTCTGCATGTCAACGTACTGGTGAAAACGTAACCCTCTCCCCCTGCCGCCTTCTTACGCTGCGAGTATTCTGCGTTCAGTCCAACGACCTCAGATGTTTACTCACCACGTCCTCCCATCTCAACACTTGCAGCTCTCCCTGCTCTGGGAGGGCCCCGATTTGGCGGACCTTTGCTCATAGAAGGCCAGCACCGCGCTCCAAGTACTCCCTGCATGGGAGCCTCATCTTAAACTGCGACTCACCCCCAGTTGACCGATCCCCTCCTCCCCCACCACTCAATACATCAAAACATGACTCTTTTGTTCAGTTTCTTCTCTTCTGTTTCTTACCTAACAAAACTCATCGCAGGTCAAGCTCTCCCCCGAGACACATAAATTCCAGCTCCGAAAAGGGTTTGTTTGGACGTTCTGTTCTGTGGAAAAGCTCACAGCACTCAGGATTATGTGTGAGCTGTGTATCCTGCCTTGGTTGCCCAGAGGGCCTCAACGCACACAGCCAAAATCAGCACTCTGTATTAATGATTCAGTTACACTTACAATACGCTGTACAATGTGAAAATATTTGGTTAGCAGTGTTAAAGGATATTGTTTGGCCGAACATTTAATTGCCATTTCACCACAGCTGTCGGGCATTTCCATTTCTCTCCATTTCATGCCTCTTTCATTGTCCTCCCCAAAGAGGGGAAATCGGCACATTCAGGGTTTTTTTTTGGTTCTGATAAACATCAGGGTCTAGTATTTCGAGGAGAGTGGCATGACCTTTGCACAATTAAAGACTTACGGCACCAACTCAGGGTCTCCACCGTCAGGAATGTTGGATTTCTTTTCCCCCGTTTTGGTCAACATATTTCTGTTAGTGAACAACATCGTCGAAACAGCTGGTAGAATGAGGTATGGCTAGATTTGTATCCATCCATATATATCCGTTCCATCCATATTAATTATGGTATGTGTGGTGGTAAGGTATTTATCATTAATATTATTAATATTATTTTGGAAAATGAAGTAAAGTATTAAAGTAAGTAACATTGGAACACAACTCCTCTCCGCTGGAGGACCTTTGGCTGCATTTGTATTATTTCTTGCACAGCGCCAAGGCATGCTAGTCGGTGTTAAGGGTCAGGTGTTTATTGGCTCTGCTTCTTTGTTGAGATGTCGTAATGCATTTTCAGGGGGTCAGACTAATAAATGTGGGGCACCCAGTGCCCAGTGGGGAGAAGGATTCTGTTAAACATCCCATTGTCCCTGCTGAGATGGGAGCTTATGTTGTTAGGTAACTATCCTTCCTCCTCCTCCTCCTCCTTCTCCTCTCCAGCCTGTTGCTGACCTGTGTTTGTGGAGCCGTCTCAGCAGGAGGTTTGCAGCAGATACATTGTTTGTAGCTCTGCAGATATGAGCGAGGAGGAGCCGCTTGTGTAACAGGGTGTAATATCCCTTTAGTTATAATTACACAAAATTGTCATTGTATTACCTGAAGTTTAGCTTTAGAGCTGCCTTATGTGCCCCTTTCTATTTTATTTGGTTACGAGTCATAAGCCCCCTGCCCTCTTCCCTATTTGTTCTGATTCTCTTGGGAAGAGATTTGTGCATTTATTTCCCCCATTTTGTGATAAAATATCTTATATCATCTTATAGTTTACCATCCCTCAGTGTATTCACTCTGACCAAGGTACGAACTTTGAGAGCAAGCTCATCGCTGAACTTCTGGAGCTGGCTGGTGTCAACAAGTCTCGGACTTCCCCCTACCATCCCATGGGGTACAGTGGCAAACCAGTTCAACTGCACTCTGGGCAACGTGCTTCGGTCTCTCCCAGATCCAAACAGTAGGGAATGACCCAGACGATGACAAATGTCTATAATCGTACGGCACATGAGACTATTTGATGTTGCGGAGGGTCCCTCATCTGCTGGTTGACCTCCTATTCAAGAATGTCCTCCGTGACGAGACTGTGACTTTGATGCCTATGTGAAGTCTCTGGCGAGCGACATCACTCTGCTGTGTGCCTGGCTCAGAATAACTCTGCTATTGAGCAGAAACACCAGCGTGAGATAGCTCAGCCAAAGGGTCTCAGAAGGTGCAATATGATGGAGTCCAGACGTAGTTTGCGGCTCCCAAGTGGAATTTATTTACAATGGTATGGCCAATACACATGACGATATTATTTACAAAAAACAAAACAAAAAATAAAGTTTGAACTGAGAACTCAACTCATGGCTAAATCAAACTATAGCATATGAGGTACCATATTAGATATCTGCTGGTCACACAGCCTTCCCCTCGAAGCCAAACACCAACTCCTTAAATACAGCGATCAATTGTCCCATCTCTGACTCTGGACAATACCATTCTTATTGCAGGTAAGTATACTTCAAACACATAAGTAATTCTAATGTTGGGTTAGCTTATTTGCCATTTCTTAAATAAACATTTCAAACCATAACAGTCAGAAACTATTGAATCTACAATTCAATACAACATCATTTCAATACAATGCTCTCTAAACATTCTACCATGAATAACTCCCCCCTGGACCTGGTATAACCCATGATTGATGAAGTCACCACACTATTAAAAGAGGGAAGTACCGAGCAGCTCGCTCCCTACAGTGTTCGTGCGACTGGAGAGAAAGACAGGTAGATTACTGAAACTTAAACCTCACTGACTTCACATTCCTGTAACAAAAATAAAAAGGTATCGAATTCACAATGCTGCCTGCGATCCTTTCATGCTTAACCAGAAAATGTGCTTGATGGTATCTGATGAAATACAATGCTGAATACAAACAAACCCAGGATAGTTATGTCAAATGGCATTGGAAGAATAGCAATCTGATTAACATAAAAGGATAAACAGACATGCACACATCAAATAAAGGTGAATTAATAATGTTAAAGGTACATATTACTGTGACAAATGGCGTGCTCACAACCAGTCTGACCAGTATAGCAAACACTGTTGAACCCTCTATGGCTATTTCAGTGGTCAGTGATGGTAATGATGACCGTACAGCCTTGTGGGTCCGAGAACAGTCCCCAATCAGGGATGAGGATGCCGCTGGCAGTCTTGACATGCCTACTCAGATGGTCTCTCTAGCGTTGGATGGGCTTGCTGTGGCTGGTGCTTGTACCACCTTGTCATCCCCCTCCTCTGAGCCCATTGTCGCTCCTGTAATTGATACTTCTGTAAATCTCAAACAAGTGATCACCTCACTTAAGCCGGTTACACTTCTGTTTGTGTGTGTGGGTGTGCGTGTGCACTTCAAACAATCGTTGTTTTTCCATCACTCACTTTCTCATGATATCATCCTTTTACACCTGGGCTTGGACAGGGGGGTAGATTATGGGGTTCTTAAATGGTTAAACTCTCAGAGAATTGTCACTGGTCAGACCTCCCTGATACACTGCCAGGTCCTGGTAAATGGTGATGTGAGGATCTTTAAACCCACCACTGACAAGCGCACACCCGATTCCCATTGACCTACTTCTCATCATTTATGTAATCATGCAGCAGATGAGGGGAGGAAATGTCACAGCTCGGTTAACCACAGGTATTTTTCCAACATATAGGCAGTTTATTTGGATAGTGCTTGCATAGGGTATTGGAGTCTTTTTTCACTCTTGGCTTGAGCTAAATTAGTTGTCATTTCAACCTTTCATTACAAGCTATGACAGTTACTTATCCTCACTGCAAGTTGCAACCTTGAATGTACAAATTGTACCACCATGACAGAGTTAGGCCTGAAATAGGATGCCTTTTCCATATATGAGGAGTTCAGTTTCTTCTGAGTTTAAGCATTTGGCAGTGAGCATAAGCAAACATTGCGAAGTGTATGCATGGTTTGTACTATTCTTTGGTTTTTGGTTTTGGTTTGATTCTATTGTCCTTATTATTCTGCAAGTGATGAGAAAAACTAGCATTTGCTAGTTTTGTGTGTGTGTGTCTGGGTGTGGGTGTTTGTGTGCAAGTGAATCACAGCAACAATATCCTTTCCCAAACCCCATTAGAGCCTTCATACAATCTCTCCCTCATGGCTGCTACTGAATCTGGCCTTTTGACAAGCATCCGGAAGTGCAGACCATTCACCATAGCAAGCCTCGGGGGTTATTTAACCACACTTACCCTCGTTCACCAAACAAACGTCGTCTCCCCACTTCTACCATGATGTCAAAGATCGACCTCCTGAAGGATTCAGATAGTCTTATCCAATATTTATTTTTTTGAATGGCTAATGGAATCACATTTATTTTAAAATTCCTAATGGTAGATAGCCCTAAAGTGCAGTCTCATGATTGCAGCTCTGCATTCCTCTGCTTCTTTGAACCTTTGCATTAGACCACAGTTATCTGCAACCATCTTGCACTGTGCTCCGGATGTCCAGCCAAGCCCCAGCTGTGATGCATAGCCAGGCTCTTTGGAAAGCCAAAGGATGTAGCAATGATATAAATACTTGCCGGAATGATGCAGAGCTTGGTCCATAGTATAAGATGCTAAAATAAAAAATGCAACATGTGGAACAAGTAAGTTTCTTTGTTGGTCATTTAAATCTAATCAACCACCTGATCATGAGATCATCAATTTTCTTTCTTGCCATCATTATATTGCCATAATAATGTTTTTTAAGGCTTTTTGGCTTGAGAAGTAAGCCTGTGAATATCTTGTCATATGAGAGGCACAGGGATTAATCTAACAACTTGTGCATGTGCATGTTGTCCTTTGACTAACATAATCCAACTGCATTGGTAAACCTTACTGTACAATCTTTTCCAAAGGAAAGAAAACGCTGAGCCAATTATCTGTGATGTCACCCGAGTTCAGGCCAGAAGCAATCCATTGTTTATCAAAAACTTTCACGCCAGTTACAGCACAATCATCACAGATTAAGGAATTGAACAAATACTTTTTCTTACTTTCTTTTTCTTCTGACTGAGATGAAATGTCACTAAATGCTGTTCTACATGAACGGGCATGACAGAATACTGAGAATATTTTTAATACCCGTTGAATTCCCTGTAAACCGTCCGATAAACTGTAACAGAAAACTCCCAACGTTTGTTCCTTCAGAATAAGGCTGCAGCTCCACGTTCCCGGAGCATGGGACTGTATCAGATGCGGAGCGGCTAGGATGACTGTCTGGAATGCCATTGTTGTGTCCTCTGCTCCCATTCCAAATGTTCTGTGCTCTATCAGACTGATGGTCCTTTTTAGCAGAATGTGATAGCCACGGGTAACCGGGGCTGCAGGAGGGAGACAGGGAGGGAAAGGGGAGGAGGGGAGGAGTGCCATGAAAAGGCAGCAAATAAAAGGCTGTTCTCTCTGCTCCGTCTCCCCTGTCCTGTGCAGGAACGGCAGGAATGTGGCCGGCAGACAGGCCGCCCCTCAGAGCCTGAAGCCCCTAATGAATTTTAAAAGGCCATTCTGATTCAAAGAAGGGTGCTGGCCGGCGGTTTGTTGTTGGGGCCAAGCCACTCGGCAGAGAAGAAAATGGGTTATAGGAGAGAGGAGAGCTAGGATGTGTGTGTGTAGGGGGGGGGGGGTCTCAAGGGAGGATTGAGGGGAGATTGCATAGGTCTGGCACCACTCCACAGCCAGGGTGACACATTGAGTGTCCAGTGAGAGATAATAGTTCACTTGAGATGGGAAGTTGCTGTCGGAGCATCAATGTCCCTACACTCAGAGAATGGTGGGAATGTGGTTGACAAGTAAAGAAAGTAAGTATATATTATACAATGGATGATTGGCTGAAAAGATCATTTAGAAAAGTGTAAAAAGAGTAAAAAGGTGCACCAATCCAGGCTCAAAACTTGGCTTTCTGAGACTCAGGCCTATTATTATTATTATCTATCATACTTTGTCATATTTGACTTTCATCATAATCCAAAACCCAGGGCCATTTGTGGACATAAAAATGATGCCTCACCCACCCACACACACACACACACACACACAGCACGCCATGTTACCCTCACCTTGGCCTTATCTGTGTATGAACAACATCTCATTTCACTTACTGGTAGTGTGGGGGCGCCGTTGCAACCGCTGGTCACCTCACCACCGGTGATGTCAGAGGAAATGCCCCAGGGCTGAGCTAAACGCATAGTTTGTGGCCTGCTGGACAGACGGCAGCTGTGATCGTTGGTGATCCAATGTGCCTCAAGCAAAGTCGCAAATAGTGATGATGATGATGATGATGATGATGATGTAGGGAAGGGAGAATGGCGGTGAATCAAGTTTCTTAAGAACGCCAAATGAATATTTGCATAGCCTGAACCTTTTACTGTCTTTGCAAAACATAGTGGGTTCAAAATTGGTTCAGAGGCCCTCTCAAGGAAATTAATGGTGAAACTAATCAGCACAGACACAGAGAGTCTGCAGTAGGTCAGTAGGTCGACCATCTTCACATGGAGGCGGATCTTCAAAAATGACGGCAATATAACATCCTTTAATGATGGCAGAGAAAAGTCAAAGCCAACTTAATTTTGCTGAGGCTATTTGAAACATTTGAAGCCTTTGTCCTGGTTGTCATTTGGCTTTGGATCCACAACACCATTTAGATTAAGCTAAATGGTCTTGAATCTAAATGACATGAATCAACAATCATTGAAGCTGGGGTTGCCAGTACCTGGGTAGCAGAGAAAAAAAAGGTGGTCTGTGTGTGTTACTATTTAAGCGTGTTATGCACTGTGAGTGCCAGTCTGTCAGCTGCTCTCACGGCAGGCGGGTTGAGGTCATAGCGAGATAGGGGGCAGTGGAAACACTGATGGCCTCTGCTAACAGGACTGGCCCCCGCAATCTGCCCCACTGGTTTATCTAAAAAAGAAAGAATTTAGGCCTTGAGAAACGAGTTCTCATCTCTTTCGCAAAAAAGTGTGAAGGTTGAGTCATGCCTTTCTCACTTGACCCTTCTCCTTCGTCAACGACCTCTAAGGGCAAATACAACTCAAGACTTTTCCTTGCTGTCTTCCAATCCCGCCTCAAGACCCGTCTATTCTCCTAACCCCCCCCCCCCACATCCATCCCTGTCCCCATCCCATAATATTTTTGAAATATCAAGGTTTGCGGTGGTGCTCTCCTTTGAATTCAATGCAGCACCCCGGCCTTATAAACATTTAACATGCTTCCTGCTGGCGCATGACATCATCTCCTGACCCACTGATATGATGTCACCATGACCTCCAGGTCGGAGAGATTGTGTTTCATCACAGGCAACCTCAGAAATGTCTGCCGGCTCTGGCCCAGTATCATGTCATTTTCAAACATAATGAATAAAGATGGCTTCCTTGAAACTTTTTGTCGGGTATCGAGTGTATGTAATGGACAATGGTAATATCCTTTTGTCCGTGGCAATTGGTAAAATCTAATTTTTGAATTTTTGGAAGATGTTATTTCATGAGTTTGACATATTTTGCATTGTTTACTCTAATATTAGTCTAATATTGCTTCTTCACCAATCTCCCTTTGTATGTCTCTGAGGTCTTCTGGTGCAATATAATACATGTGCTTGTTAGTGTTATGAGAAGGATCTATTCATCTTTATTAATAATTATTATTATTATTACATGGATTACAGTATTTAAATGGTTGCGTGTATCTTTTCCAGACCGTGGCGATGAAATCTGCCCTCAAGGAGCTGGGGCTGAACATTGTGGAGATGACAGACGAGGACGCCACCCTGGATGGAGGCGACGTTCTGTTCACAGGTACACCAAAAATATGTCCATGATGAATGATGAACACGTTTTTAAAATCTCAAAATACGTTTGAGATTCCGCTAAAATCTCGCTAATTACTTTCTGTGGTTGGCGCTCTTATTTTGGAACATGCAGGTGTTGGCCTAGCGTTGCAGACTTTGTTTATTGTTCCCCTCAGGCGACATTTCCTGTGCAACTGTATATGCTCAGTGAAAAGCTCAATGAAAAGAAAGAGAGAAACGTAAGGGAAAGGGAGTAACTTACTCTTTTTTTATAATATCCCTGCAGTAACTCCATACCCCTAAATGAACTATTTAAATATATACTTATATATAAATATATACTTCGGAAACGTAATGATTATCCAACGCTTGCAATGTTGTATTCAGGCCAGCCCAACAATTTTACTGGTCACAGACTAATTCTTTATAGTATGTTTATTCTTATCGGTTAAAGACTGTGTGAAGCAAATTCTGAGATTTGTTTCTAAACACATGACACACGTTAGAAAGTAATGACTGAAAACATGTGAAAAGACTTTATAACCATTTAATGTTGAATTGTGGAGTTAGACCGTTTTTCGATTTTATGGGCGGGGCTTAAAGGGTACATGATGACATAAGGTGCTACCTCTTAGCATTGCCCCGCCCCTGTTATTAGTTTAAAAGTTATTAGTTTGACAGTTATTAGTTTAGTTATTTTTACAGTTATTAGTTCAGTTATTTTTACAGTTATTATGACAGTTATTATTTGACAGTTGAGAGAGGCTCCGCCCCCTGTGCACAAATGGGCGTGGTTAGGCACCTCCAGCGGACACACCCCCAGCATCTCAGAGCTGAGAGTAATGTTTATTTTTTCACGATTTTGAATCCTAATTTTATATACTTGGCGACATTTTTAATCATTCAAATGTGGCTGGGTGGTTAATAACACATTGTTCTATAGTGTGACAAACTCTATACACATATTTACTTTTGGTTCACAGACTTTAACCATTAATGATTGGCCAACGAGTGTCGGTTGTCGGTAATATAAAAGCGATAGTCAGTAAGTGTCTGTGCTCGCGGTGAGCTCAAAATGTTGGTTAGTATCTCCAACACTTTACAGGCCAACAGGGAAAACGTAAAAGCAGCGCTGCATCTAATTGAGCTTCTAGACGTTGGCCTTCTGCGCTCGCTGGATGCTTCCAGCTGAAATCGGTTTCACATTGCAGGGGTAGAAACATTTCCCATTGGCAGGTCCCCGCAATAATGGCTTGTTTTTGTAAAGGCAGCTGCATCAGGACGACTCCATCTCTGACTGCTTCAGGTATTCAGGACACGTCTAGCCGGCCGCCGCACGCCGAGTCACAGACATAAATAAGGCACACAGGGTGATTATAAGCTAGCGCTCCTCGCATGGGATCTGCTGCTGTTTAGAGGCAAACCTGGGATTCAATTTCACAGAAATTAACAGTGTTAATCTTAATGTGTGATCTTATATTATCCTATATTGCATTGCATATCTGGGTATCTAACTTGTAATGGAAATGTACATCTGCTATACAGACGGTGAGTCAGCACATGTGTCTGTATGTATAATATGTAATCTTGGGAGGACAATGCAGTATATTTATCACAGGGCTTGGCTCTCCCTCCAGGTCTGGAGTTCTTCGTGGGTCTTTCCAAACGGACCAATCAGAAAGGAGCAGAGATTCTTGCAGAGGCCTTCAAGGTGAGTGGAAGCGGTGTGGGCTGGGATGTTGTTCTGCTTCTGAGTGAACAGAAAAGGCAGATGGTTAGAAATGTAGAGCTAAATGCTCTCCATAGACGGACATTTTTGTTTCTGACACTGTTCATCAGTGTGATATCTATAATATAGATGTCTAGATATCGTATCTAAACAACTAATTGTAAATCAGTCCTGTGAGAATTTGAAGTGTAAGTCATACATAGACAGGGAATTCATACCTTTTGGAAATCTGTGGCCTTGTTTGCATGAGAGTTTTGAATCTCTCTTGAAATCGCAAACTGAAAATGCTTGTGAGGTCGCGATGCAAACAGGCGTACCAGAGATGTAGTCAACCATAGTCTATGCTACATCCAATCTAGATTGACGTGTGATTGGTTGTCATCTAGAACGAATCTCTTGCAGGAGCGTTGTCAATTCACTGCTCATAGGTCACCAGTCGTCAGCCAATATAGAGCTAGAGGGCATTATATGCAAATCTATCTGAAACATGCCTTGTGTCTACTTTTCTTATGATTCTATGATTCCTAGACTTTGCATTTCTATTATTAAACTTGATTTGTTGGATTATCCAAAGCAATGTAAACTGGTACACCATGTTTACTGCATGTCCACCCATTCTTGGTGATTGTACAAACCTTGGGTTTTACAAACCTAAAACCTGTAACCCTGTAACCCTGTAACCACATATCAGGAGGCGATCTCTTGTTAGCTTCCCCTTCATATAAACAGACAATTGTGAGCATGTTGTGAGTTTTTTTAATCTAGATACAACTGAAATTAAAAAATGGTTTTAGAATGGAGATATATCTCATGTAAACAGGCCTATACGTCGTAAGTTTCGGTGTAGTTTTGGCCTGCGCTCCCCCAGTCTCCCTGTGACTCACTGATGTTGAATCCTGGATGTTCCTTGGTGCCAGCTGCAGCCTGCAGCCGTCCTTGGGGCTTCGTAATCAGCTATAGATTCAGAGCCCAAATCGATCGCCACAGCTGTACTCAAACAACCAACCACACAATTGATTTCACTGGTTTACTAATCCACTTCGGAAGCTAAGAAACCCACTTGACAAAGTAGAAGTGAAGAGCTAATCGTACCGGGATTTGTACCAAATACCGCTTGATTAGTGTCTGTGCCTCGCCAGGACTGGATAGGACTTCATGGAGGGTGAAGCAGTTTTACCAGAAATGTCACACATTGGCTGAAATGGTTTAAATCTTTGTTTTAATTTAATTTAATTTAATTTATTTACATATCTTATGTACTATAATATATATATTATGTACTATCAATTTGCACATCAGGTGGCTTAGCGGCTGGTTTAGCCCATTTAGTTTAGTTAAGGTGCCAGGGAACCCAAACTCATATTTTTTTGGTTTTAAACATCTTAGTATGTCTTATATGATCTTCAACATAGTAGTCTATGCCACTGTTACTAAAATAAAAGTGTAATTCAGAAAAAACAGGTGTAAAATCTGATGTTTTTGCAAGTCCTGCCAACCAGTCCGTAATGAAAAAAGTATCACAAAGTTTGCAACCATATGGACACCTTCCACTATTTCATAGTATACGAAGTTGAGCTGAAACACGGGGTTCACTTACACTTTAAAGAATAATTAATAAATTACTGCAAATGTTCAATTTGATCAGTCAGCATGACTAGTGCATTTCCACCCTGGGCAAATCCAACTTTTTTCTTTTTTCTACAAAATATATTTTAATGATCTATTGTTAGTTGCTACATACAATGGGAGAATCTTGATTTAGTGCTGGGACTGTCAATAAACGCTAGTGGAGTGGCTTTAATGAGAGCGGCTTGGCTGGAAGTCCATCCTTGAAGAAGCCAGAAGCAGCTGAGTCAGGAAGGCCTTGTCTGGGTCACGTCCTCCAGAGTTCAACACATTACAGTAATCTCTAGTGCACTGTTGTTTCCTGAGGGTCTGTATCTTGTTTGAATTCTTCATAACGCCCCCTCAGCGTTTGTTTGTTATCCCGGTAAGTCAGGGTTTAATGACACGTCTCCAGCAGATCACACATTCTTTATTTTTCCAGGTTTAGTTGTTTAAGTTGCTGTTGCTGTTGTTGTTATCGATTTGCTCCACCAATCTAGTTTCCGCTGTTGTTTTTTCCCCTTTTTATCACATGAAGGGATCATTTCATAGCCAGTGCTGTGAAGTGCAGATGTCAGGATGTTGATGTGTCTGGATGGAGAACATTACTTTCACCTCTTTAGCCCGGTGCAGAGGTCAGATGGAGGTAAAGTAATGGGCTTGAATCCCTCACTGCTGCTTGGCTTCCAGCACTGGATGTGAATGAGCAGCTGCTTGGGATGCAGGGGTCAAGATAATGTAATGCTCTGATGCAGAAGATAGCTTCTGTATTTTTCTCTGAAAATTGTGTTTAAACAAACGGCAATCAAAATGTAGCGTAGATTTGCTTAAAATTAGGTTACGTCACATTGGAAACATTTTTAGATTAGATTGTTGTTGTTAGATTGGAAGGTTATGAAGCCGTACGATGCTGTGGAGAGTGAGTCCAGTTATTGAGATCTCTAATTGCAGCCATTGGGATCATGCATTGAATTTCCCAGCAGCACATTACAAGTTATAACAGTTACGAGCAACATCAGGAAAAGATCATTTTCTTTTGTTTTTGTCAAAGATTGGATTAAAAAAAACTGAAATTAACTAAATTACCGTGCCAAGCCCAAGGATTTGTTTTTTCGTGTACCAGAAATAAATGGGCTTGCTGCAGGCCTATTGGAGATCCACTTAATCCTGGCATTCAACATTAGACATTAGAAACACAACTCTGTGTCTGTGGTGCGTGTGTTCAAGTGTGCACGTGTGTGTGTGTGCAGGACTATGCGGTGTCCACCGTGCCGGTGCTGGAGGGTCTGCACCTCAAGAGCTTCTGCAGCATGGGGGGTCCAGGACTCATCATCGTTGGCTCCAGCGAACCAGCCCAGAAAGCCCTCAAGGTACACCGGCCTGTGTGTGTCTATCATAACCCAAACTAACTGTGGCGATGGTTACCCATAACCACAGTCGGTTTTGATCGTCAAATTGAATTCATTTCAGCGTTGGTTATTTTTTTCATTGTGTGTGTTTTGGCTCGATCCCCTTGATGTGAACCATGTGAACCTCCCCTGATATTCAAGGTATTCAGCGTGTTGATGCATAGCAGCTGATTGACTGATTGGCTCATACTGCGGGTGCACATAAACCCATTTACCTACCCATCTCTCATCTAACCGCCCGGACACATACACACTCACACGTCCAACATCAACTACAAACAAGCGATTGTACCGAGGAATGCTGCAGGTTTGTATCATGATCGTGTCTCAGCCATGTTGTCTCACCCTGAGGGAGTGAGAGAAGTGAGACGTCGTGAAGGAGGGCCAGCCTGCGCCCTCACTCTGGTTAGTTGCCGCGTGAGTAATAAATCTCAGCCCAGCCCACCGATGGAGTTAACTTGAAGTCTCTTACTCTTACTGCGCACATACGTGACATAGCACACACACAAACGCACTTACACATTTACACACACACATACAACAGACAGGCATTTCACACACACAAACAGACATTACACATACACACATTTGATACTTGTATTTATCTTCACATGGGACAAGTCATTCTTGAACATAAACATTAGTTAGATTAGTTAGTCATTTTCAAGAATACTGAAAGCAGAGCCTCCTCCAGATCTGGCGACTGCCAATCATTTCAGACACAGAACCATGAACCAGAACCAACCAACCAGTACCATGCCAGGGCTTTGGCTTTAGTCCTGCTGGCTGCAGACCCCTTACCACCGGTCTGTGGACATTACAGAGACTACCCAATATAAACACAAGCCATTCACATTTATATCCCAGCTGTACGACTGCACTTATCAGAGGTTTCTAATGTTTTCCTAACTGTAGTCATAAGTTCAGCCCACTTCCAATACAGAGACTTCTCTGTTGTCTCCATCAACAATCACAACATTCGGTGTATTTGCTGTAATTCTTTAAAGTATGTCACGGCCATTATTGCATAGTTGGAACATTACTAAAGTAACACAGAGGATGGATTATGGGACTGTATACTCTTACATATTAAGTCAACAGTTATATCATGCCTTGCTATGTAAAGCCCCTTATAACCATAGCAACCATTCAAGATGTGCGACAGTAACATGCTCCTAATCATAATGTAGACACTGAGGGGCAAAAGTGTTGGGAAACCAGAGAGAGAGGGAGATGGTAGGGAGAAGCTGTAATCTGGCTTTTACTGTAAAATGGACAATATCCGCATCAGTTGTGACTTTCATAATATGCAATGTGAAACAGATTAATCAGCAGAGGGAAGCCACTATTTTCACAGTTGTATTTTCACCATAAGCATAGCCCATAACAAATAGCACACACACGCACACGCACACGCACACACACACATACAGATGGGTGGCATACACACCCCTGGGCCCTGGAAGCCTCCCTGCAGGTCTCACCAGTTGCCTTTCTGTCTGACATCTCCCCCTACTGGCCTGCTGCTCACCAGGGTGAGAGAGGCTCACCATGCACAAGGAAGAAAGCAGTAGATTTTATGTCTGCTTCTCTAGCTATTTTCTTTCATCTCCAAAATAAGAGTGCATCCAAGAAAAAAAACACACCTGCAAATTAGTTTATTTATCCAAAGGTGATAAAGGGTCCATCCTTAAAATCATTCTGGCAGGTTTCGATCGCCTCAGGAACCCGCAGGAGAGGTGTTATCGCTTGTTAGCAAGTCTTAATGACAGGCTCCATGCTTTCTAATTAGATCTCATTCCACTCGCTACTCCCGGTAATTAGCTCCCCTTTTAAAGGATCTAAATCTGTAACTAGAAATGTGCACTTTCTGAAGAAAATGTGTGGTTGCATGAGCCAACTAGTATGTGCAATTTTTCATGGCCATGCTAACATGCTAATGCTAGCAAGGCTAACGCTCAAGCACGCTAAGTTTCAAGTCCCTGGGCCACTTTGAAGCGCACTAGTGATTGATTGATTATTGAATGATATTGGCTCATTTGCATATATTTATTTGCGCATCACTCTCCAATTTTTAACTCGATAAAGAAATCTAATATAACACATGGGGGAATATAAGGTGCATGTGCACCAAATTCTGTGTTATTTGTAGTGATGCACGATATTATCGGTAGCATATCGGGAAGGCCCCGATAATGGCCAAAAAATTCTGTATCGGTATCAAACCGATGTCAAAATAAACCCGATAATTTTCACCGATACAATAAGAGGGGGGGGGGGGGGGGGGGGGGGGGGGGGGGGGGGGGGG
>JAOPJH010112939.1:0-14558 GCA_027122575.1 Merluccius polylepis
ACACACACACACACACACACACACACACACACACACACACACACACACACACACACACACACACACACACAGTGATGAAGGTGATACAAGACATTAAACCAACTTGCACTCGGGCGCCAAGGAGGCTTTACTGCAAACCCATTCAGCAGATGTCAGAGTAACAGAGTAGTATCTGAGTAGTGTTTTCAGATTATGCTTTTTAGTTCAGCTGAATTCCTGGAATGAGGGGATATATATTAAACTGTGTAATGTGTGACAATTATGCGACATTGCAACTTTTTTACAACTGAACAAGGATAAAACAGAAATACTCATCTTTGGTGCAAAGGCTCAGAGACAGAGAAAATTGCAGCTCATCTCAGCTCTCTGTCTCTGGAGAGTAAAAGTGAAGCCAGAAATCTTGGTATAACATTAATCTAATGTAGACTAGACTACTGTAATAGTCGCGCCTCCCAAAATCAGCTGTGCGGCAACTACAGCTAATTCAAATTGCGGCTGCACGCGTTCTCACTGGAGCAAAAAAATCTGAACACATTCCACCTGTTCTTAGATCTGTGTTTTGGATATTGTGAGATTTGGATATTCTGCATTAATTATTTGTATAACAACTGTTGATATGCATATTTATATTCTGCAGTTGCACTTGTATTTTGATTGTATTGTTACGTTATGTAAAGCACATTATGTTGCAATGCACATTTCATACACACCATGTATGAAATGTGCTATATAAATAAAGCTCAGCTTGACATGCATGACATGAAGACTACTACGGCTACCACTACCACCAAACTACTACTACTACTACTACTACTACTACTATCACACTACTACAAGATAAATACTGCAACAGGTACAGTGTGTTGAGAATAGGCATAAAGCAGCTGCAAAACAATGGCACTATATTAACAGCAAATATTCGACATGTTTTTTTGTAGTACAAATGGTTACAAAATAATTCCTAGTACAAAGTAAATGAAGAAAAATAGGAGTTGGAATGAGTTCAATAAAATGACCTGATCCCATTATTGACTAAAAACAAATGAAAGAAAAAAACAGGGGTGGGAGAAAAAGGTTCTCTATTCATTAAGTACTTTAGTCAGGTGCTTTAGCTTTTTCTCACTATTTCAGACATATCCATCAGAAATACTCATGAATCATGGCAGCATAGTACCTGCGATAGACAAGTCCCGCTATGGGAACACAAGAGTCATCACTCGTCTGTGACTGCAGCACTGGTGTTCCCGGACTAGTCACAATGCAACCCATACTCCCACACTCTCCTTATGAAGGTTATCACAGTGTAGATATCACAAGGAGATCATGCTGATGTCAATGTTTTCCTCAAGGCCCATGTTAGGCCCAAGTACACAGTTAGAAAAAGATAAATATAAATAAATACATGAGAGAGACTCATCACAAAGGTAAACTGGGAGAACAGTACAATGGCAAAAGAGTTCAGCCCCAAGTCTGCAAGAAGATGGGATTGGAACATAAAATATCTTTAGGGTGTTGTTAGAAGCAGATGTGTGACAGAAACTGAGCTAGGAGGGTGCTAGGGATGTGTGCAATTAGCCAATAAGCTTGTCGTGGCTCGGTCTAAACTATGTGATGAGACCAAGACAATTAGAGAACTGGGGCTGTCCGAATACCATTTTTGGACGGACGGACAAACGGAACGGACAACACAAGCTATCATGCATATATATTATTTACTTATATACTTTGCTATTATTGTAATTACTTATTATTAGTCTTATGAGAGATGAGAATGAAAATCGGATTTCAAGGATTTTCCTTTTTACTAAAATGAAAAATGGCTTCAAAATGTGCGATTACATCAAAGAAATTACAGCCATAGCCCATGAAAACGAATTTGCTCATATGTAGGCCTATAAACAAATGAATAAATAAATAGGCTGTAGCGGTAACTGATGTTATATGAGAGCGCTAAATGTCCTTGCCTGAGAATATCGGAATAAGTAATAATAATGCATAATGAATAATGTTGGATTACTATTTCTTATTTCATGGGAATTTTTTGGGTAATGCATATATATTTAAAAAAAACAAAGCATTCGTATACTGATTTGGACTTTGATAACCATGGCAACGGTTGAAGCTTTGAAGCTTCGAAGCATTCGGGTCAGCCCTACAGAGAACAATCTCAGTTGATTTTCTTCGGGTCTGGATATCCTGGGAGCATGCCAGCACCAAGCCTGCTAAACGCTTTCAACTAAGCTGGCAGTTTACTTGTTGCTGAGAGAACTGGATACCCTGGACATCTTGGCAAGTGACTTTTCCTTTAGCTAGAAAAAGGTTGGTTTTATACGTCTACATGTCTATTCCGAATCCTGGGCAAGTCTTCATTGTTGGTCAAAAAACGCCTGTCACAACACCAGAGGTGTGCTCATTGTAACGATCAACTTATGCATGTCATTTAAATGTTGTATGACTTTAAGGACAGGTGCATGATGATGTCATCATAGTGTTCTAAGTCGCACTAGATGCACTTTGTGAAGGCAGCATGGTCAGGTACATGATTAACGTCTCTTTTGGTTGTTGAATGTGCCCCCACCATCCCATCCCGCATGCAGGTCGGACAGGGAGTAGCCTGAAACAGTGTGTATTGCTTCACTGTAAATAACTGAGCCCATGTAAACCTCTACTCAAAGTCAATAGTGGGGTTTGTTACTACCAAAAAGTATGTGTCTGTAACACTATACAGTTTTACAGACACACACAAAATACAAAAAATATATCTGATACGTTATATTAGTGTTGGCCTGTCTGACAGTGTGAATACAAGTATATAATAATATGATATAATATATAGTATACAGTATATAGTATATAGTATATCATATATTATATTATGGTCTGGTCAAAAAGGACCCACTTTATAAGTTATTATTGAGGTGAACTTCAGTGGTGAATATTACATGGAGCCATAGTGGTTAATGCCTTTGTCGCAAAAATCGACTCTACGATCTGATAAAAATGTCCAATTTGCCATGTGCAAGTAGAAACTGCATGTCACTGCTACATTGATTGTAAAAGACATTTCTCTATTTGAACTGTTAGAAAAACTGTGATCTGGCTACGAGGCATAGCAAGGCACAGTATGGCAACTAAAGAACATTGCATCATTGTAGGGGAAGCAAAGCGGTCTTTCTATGAAAGCCAGAAGAACAGGTTGGAGGGCGAGGTAGGAGGGTGATTGATGCCATGGAATTGCAGTGGCAAATTTGGAGTGGTTTACCTTGCCAGGCAACCAGTGGTGACTTTATGAGCCAATCTCTCTCTCTCCCGAGAGCTGAACTATAAAGAAGAGAGAGCTGGGTGATATTGACAAGTTTTTTGTTACCTTGCCTGAGAATTAACATTAACTATACATGAGCAGGTAGACACATTAATTATTAATTCCAATGGACTGGAGTGTTAGATCACTTTTATTATCCAGCTTTACAACAAAAGGCTGTCACCAGTCGCCTCTGTTAACCGCCTATGAGGGGAATTGATTATCACTGGCAACAAGAAAACCAACACAAAACCTTTGTCTCATTCATTCCAATTATCACTTTGCACTGCACAAAAAGCAGTGCAAAGCCTACAGCCTACAAGGAAAAGATTAATTCTGGTGTCTCGGCTGTATTGACTGCCTCTGGTAACAGCCGACCCACAGAATTATTATCCATCATACACCCTGATGCTTGACAGGTCCTCTCTAGATGTAATGCTAGATGCAAACACACATGCAAGCCTGTTGAAGTCTAATCAGGAAAAGATGCAAGTCATTTTATTTTATCAGTCAAGGAGGGGGGTCAATTGAAAAGCCATCAACTACCTACTGAAATATGCACACATTCACTTATTCTTCAACACCAAATCTAAAGAGCTAGGAAAGAACAATCCATCACAGCAAGCTCACAGCATTGTATTAGCCAATGCAAACTTTGAACCCCCTGAGGTCAAACATATGTTTACGTCGACAAAACATTAAATCCCGACCACAGAGACAAATGGTTGACGGTTTTAGAAAGTGCTTTCGTCGATAGGTAGCAGAAATGTACAAATTTGCCATCAAATGATCTCCATTGACTACAATGATATTCCATGAGACGGTGCTGGCATTCCTTCTGTCCGTATAACCTCGTAATGTTTTGTGACAGATTGTGCAGACCTAGTTCTACACAGATTGCCTACTGGCCATTAGATTGCATTGTTTTGTATGGAATATAAAAGGTAAAATGACAAGTATAGCAAAATGGCCCAAATAGCCTTAGAACTCAGAGGGTTAATGTACAATTGAAATAAATGAATGGATTTGATTACGTTAGCAGTATAGGTATTACGGGGGTCGGTCTATGGAACATCACTGGATCGAGAGCTACAGGGAACAAGTTGTAGGTTGAGCAGGATCAAGCAGTGACCTTCTGACTGCAGCCTCGTTCATCCTCAGAGGCGTGAGTCAGAGCAGTGTGGATACGTCTGCCCTACCCGGGTGACCCTTGACGCTCACAAGCTTTGTATCCTAACTACCGAGGCTCTTTACAGCTCCTTGAATTGACTCACTGTAGCAGACAAGAAGGGAGAAAATCCCTGTGAAGGTAAAATGAGGCAGGATGAAGAAATACCGGTGAGAAGAAAAAAGTGAGAAGGGAGTGTAGTGACGTCAGACACAGGGACTACAGAGCGGTAAAACAGTAAGGTAAAAGTATACATTGTAATGTTATATACAGGACAAATTATACATGGACGGAGATGACAATACAATGATCTACCAGCAGTGCCTAAGGGGATGATCCCCAGACAAGGGAAAATATGTCTCTAAGTTCTAGGTTATTTAAGCTGCTCTGGGAATGACATACACTATTGTGACTCACTTCATTGTACTTTGCCTTGAAGACAAGGGGGTCCCTCTAGACCTCACTGTGGCAGAGAACATTGAATGTAATATTTCATAATTCCCATCTCATCTAAAAGAAATATGGCAGAAAGTATAGCATGATATCATGAATCATTTAACAATATATTAAACAGAAAAAAATCCCAATACATGCTTTTAAAATCCCTTATTTCCTACTCCAACTGTTCAAGATGTATGAGTTATCTAAAAATATAAAAACATGTTATTGGACAAATCTGTTTTATTCAGTGATACATGTGATGCTATATCTACTTGTTTTCATCATGTTTAGATGAATCAGTGAATAGGATGTGTGCAATTAGCCAATAAGCTTGCCGTGGCTCGGTCTAAACTATGTGATGAGACCAAGACAATTATATGATTATACTATCCTGATTAGATTCATATTTAAAAGAGACATTTATTCATTACACTAAATATAAATGTGCAATTTTATTTGCAGATCCCTCCTCACTTGATTGTGAGAAAGAAACCTGCGCCTATCCTACTAAACCAACTGCAGAACAAAGACACTGCTTGATCGGTATAGAGGTTTGAAGTAATAAGATAAGGACTAAGGCAATGTCATGATGTCTAATGAATGTCGTCTAACCCAGTGGTTCCCAACATTTGACTATAGGTGTACCACTAAATTGTCATCAAGATCTTTCGTGGACCACCTCATATCCAAACAGCAAAAAATAGATAAATAGACATGCAGTGGCTGAGCAAAGAGTGCCAGCGCCCCCTTTATACATAATTATTACTGCAAGAAGGCCATGACCAGTGGGAAACAGTGGAAAGAAAAAGTCAGAGCTGGGAGCTTATGCTCCCAGTGTGTTTATTTAGCAAACACCACACCCTTGTGTACCATACCACAGGTTGAAAAATACTGGTCTCAAAATACATTAAAATATTGCTTAGCTTTCTTATTCACCTTTTCAAAAACTGTCTGGTGCCTGTGGGATGAGTATAAGGATCGATGTGCAGACAGCACTATTGTTGCCTGGCATGTGGGATGTGGAAGAATAAAATGAGATGATGAATAAATTGCAGAGGGCTGGAAGGGGGATAAAGGAAATAATGTTGACCTTGACGGGAGAGAACATCTAAAATGCTGAGCCAGTACACCCGGCATTCATTACATCTATTGTCATGGCACGACTATCCTGTTGAAGGCTACGGTGGGACCAAACATGGAAAGTGAGTAGGGAGCATTGGACCCAAGGACGCTTTTCACATAGAGGAAAACACAAAGTAAACAGGCAAGACAAGGTAAAAAGCTAGCAAAAAGAAATGCAGAGGACGGCAGACATTTCACTAGAGACCATAGGCCTTGGTGAACAGGTAGCTTTTCATTAGTATTTTTCTCTTAAATGACGCAGCGTTGCGGCTCGTTGCCGGGAAGAGCCTTTTAGAGGGTGGGGGCTGCCACTGCAAACGCTCTGTCCTCAAAAGTCTGCAGGTTAGTGTGGGGGGTGGTGAGCAGACCCGCATCTGAGGACCGCAGATTACGGGACAGGGTATGGGGGGCGAACGATAGAAAGGTACTGCGGGACAAGGGCATGGAAGGATTTGGAGGTGAGGAGGATTTTACAGGAGACGTGGGACTTGACTGGAGCTATTGGAGGTGGATGAGGGTGATGTGTCGCCGGGGCTTGGTGCGGTTGAGATTCCTGGCAGCTGAGTTCTGCACATACTGGAGCCTGTCCAGGGCTTTGCTGCGGACCATCAAGTATTCAACAAAGCCGTGTAGTAAATACGTATAATATGTCACCAATTGCCACTTCTTTCACCTTTTGGGGGCCATGGTCATGCTGGGTCGCCTTGTTACGAATTCAGCCTGGAGCTAGTGATGGAAATCCACTAGGGTAAGAGGATCATTCATTTAATTTCATATTATTGACAACGACCACAAATATAATTATTTCCTATTATTGGTAAACGACTTGCAAGTAACAATGGAGAAACATGGCATTCATATGTAAACTAAAATAAGTCATAGTGTAAAGGCTCTTACAGACACAGCATGGGCCCCCTATTTCCCATGATGCAGACTATCCTTGTAGGGGTTCACTTGGAGAAACCACTCCCAGGTGAAGATAAAGGAATTCAAGGTAAGGGTGTTTAAAGTTTGGGCAGTCAAGGATAGAGATGTATAGTTGATATACATAGTTGATATAGTGCAGTTTTTGAGCACCGATACTCACTCTTTTCTGTTTACGGGCAGAACAGCAGCGGGGATTAGGTCTGATAAATTGGCTGAATCGCAGCCCCCAGCAAACATATTTCAGTGCTCAAGTGTGATTCATATTGTCTGAGTTGTTGTGACCATATTATCTGAGCTGTAGTAAGAGACCTGTCTGCTCCATTTGCATCTGGGGGAGAAAGAAATGTCCCAGCGATCATAACATGTTTTCATGTGTTGACAGAAAATAAATCTAGGCAATATAGGCCAAAAATCTACAATATCCCATATTTGAAATTGCTAGATCAACATGCGGGTGCCGCAAATAAAGACATCAACAACCGTGTGCATCAGATTGCATCTATCTCTCTCTGGCTCTCATTAGGAGACAGAAGATTAGTATAAATGAACAGCTCATTACGCCTGATGATGAGCACTATGCAAGTAAAGCTAACCATCCCTGAGAGACCGGGCCGTATTAGCTACAGACCCGCACTGGCGCAGGCTTATCTAATGTACACACAGGTGTAGTTGGTAGTGTCTCCATGGGAGAGCACGCCTTGTTGAAAACACTTTCTTTGTGCAAACACGGACGTTTGCACAAAGAAATCCCATTTTGTTCGGAGGCATCTGCATGCAATCATATGCATGTGTCCTCCGCATCATGTTCCTTATTGGCGTCTCAGTCTAAATGTAAATGTGAGTATTTCAGACGCACAACACCGCAGCTCAAACCCCGACTTGGCATTACAAACCGTAAGACTTACTGCTCACTGTGTATTATCTCTCCCACTTTTTCTCTCATTCTCTCACTTTCGCAGTCACCCAATCTCCCCTACTTCTGGCACTTCCATCACTAAGTCAGGCAGGCGTGAGACGGAGCGGCACACAATGCCACGGGCCTGCTTCCTCTCTTCCACCTCCGACGTTAACAGACACTTCCCAAGTGAGCAACTGGCTAGTCCTCCACTCACTGAGGAAAAACATTCAAGCGCCTTGTGATGACCCCACCCCTTCCCGCCTTGTATGGTTGTTGTGTTTCTGCCTGGTAGAGTGGACTTGTTAACTCAACTACATGCACCTGATGCTAACCAGGGGTGTTTAGTTTTAGTTGGGTTTATTACATTTATTTGTCGGGGATTATGTACAAAAACATTCACCTCGCACGAGGAGAAGAGCTGCATTGTACCAGATTTAGCTACTAGGTCATTTCCATCTGCAGTCCCTGGATAGGTCGACACAAACACTAATACAAACAAATACAGGTTAAAAACACAATAAATACTCAGTAGATGAGTAATAATCAGTCTTAGATCCAAATATACATTCATCATAATACCTAACAATACACCAACAATATGAAAGATTTGTAAAAATTCTCACTCTGACCCCTCCCTCTGTCAACAATTTCCAGCAACATGGGCCCCCCCCCCGCAACCATCATCTACAGTCCTTAATGTAAACATTGTGTAATACTACATGGCATAGATACAGGATGGAATTAAAAGACCAAGGCATCTTATAAAATACACACAAGTGGCAAGTTCATGTAGACAAGACTGATTTCTTAAAATTATTTTTGTTGACATTACTAGAAAAAATATGGAAATATATGTTTTCAAACTGTCAGGGAGCTTGTTCCATTTCTTAGCCCCTCATCCTGTCCCTGATGCTGATGACGATAAGCACGCAAATTAGCTTAATGTTACGCCCTCAATGTTGTCCCTGGTCCACTGGTGGTGTTGAAGCCACTGAAGCAGCAAGTGTTCAGCTTAACAGCCATGTACTGTAGATAGCAATAGCAGATAGCCGCTGCTCTCGCCCAACAGGTGTTACACCACAACGATCAGAGACACTCACAGTCTCCTGCCAATCGGTGGCCGATACGATTGGCCACTGATAGTTATCGGTCGATATTTGTTCTAAATAGTTTGATCGAAGAGCCGATCAGATGACGCAAAACACATGAGACTATTTACTCTTTTACGCGCTGCTAAAATGGCTTCACTGGTCTGGCAGTTATACCAGGTGTCAAGACAATACATTTGCAAGTTCTAAGGTGTGTTCCAAGGAAATCCCTCGCGGAGGAATGCAACCAAAACATTTCAACACCACGAAGCTCATCAGACATTTGAAGGTTAGTCACGTCAAGGAATATGACGAGTTTTCAAAGCTAGCTAGCACTATATTTGTTAACCTCTAAGCTGCTTCCAATAACCAAGCGTAGGCTGCTCTGGTTGTTGTTTCTAAGAGAGAGTGGAATATGTTGCACATGTTGCCTGCTAATAAATAAACAGTTGTCAATTCATGATACTTTCTCATCTCTTAATTGTAATACTTAATATACAATGTTGTTAAGAATAGTTAAATCAATGAATAACGCTACACGATAAATAGAAGGCTTTCAAATAGACCCTGTGATCAGTATCAGCCAATACTGCTTCCAGCGATCGGTGAACGGCGTCAAAAATCCTGATCAGAGCACCCTTACTCAATACCACTCGTTAAAAAGGATAGGATTGTGTACTATACTACCAGGTATTGTTGTTTGTTTAGAAGTAAACTGCTTGTTTAGAAGTAAACTGCTCTGAAGTTAGTTCACCAGCTGTACATCAGCCCCTGGAAGATTTACAATCAATTTTGGATCAGGACTGTATCACAATAGCCCAACTGAATGGAGGCGAACAGGGTCAAATTAAGATTTGTGAACCTCACTGCGACACTACCTTTTTAACTTTACCTAAAATAAAAAACATCAAACATTAAACAAGTAATCAAAATTAAAATATGGTTACGAACTGAAACAATAGCAAGTATTTGGAAAACATAACAAGCAACAATCTGTATCTTGGGGTGCAGATAGGAGAAAAGGATCAGCAGGTTTTCATCCAATACAGTACTGAGAGTCCTTCCTGCTTGTGAAATAAGATTCAACACACACACACGATTATGTGTGTGTGTGTAATATTGATTTACGGTCGATCTACAAGTTCAATGCACTGTCACCGTTGCCCAAGATGCTTGCCAAGAGAAGGAGTGGACGCAGGTTCCCGAGACGTCTCTGTACCATCGATTTACATATCCAGTCTGCTGTGTTGTGTAACTCGGCTGTCCCTGTGCTACCTGTTCCCGCGCTACAAGTTACCTGAAGGGCTTTGTTTTGTTTTAGTACCGTGTCCAAGCCGCCACCCAGAAGCCAGACCTAGGTGGAGAACATGGCAGACAAGGACTGGATATGAGACAGAAATCACCACAGGGGGACGAAAGTGGAAACGCTCCACTTTGCATCAGAATGGTGCAGTGGAACGATGCGCTGATGAAAGAGAACCACAAAACACTTCATTTTTTTCCTGTGAGAGAAGCAGAAATCAGGAAACAGCTGCCCTTATTCTCTGTCTCAAGTACGAGTTCTGAGCTAAACCGTAGAAGGATGACGGAGTGGTACAAGACACCAGACAAAGCCGACAGGAAATAAAAACCTAACCTCCATCCAGGGGTGGAAGGTGTACATCAACACTTTTGATTTACACACAGGTGTCGTTTGGACAAGAAAGAGCGCACATCAGTCCTGACACCAGTCTGAGACCCCTGTCTCACACTCCAGAGGCAGTTCACACCTCTTTACAAGGACGTCCATCACCGTCTCTGTGATGCACCGTCAGTGCATCATTTCCACCCATTTTCCACATTGGGCTGAGGTGGAAAGAAACATACCATGACACGGCATATGAAAATATTAATTTCATTCAGTCAGTGTTCAGTTTGGTAAAACAGACTCCTTCCTAGAGATGGGTGCCAAAATTCGGGTGTTAATAGGAACCAACCGAACCACGTAGAACCTAAATGCTTTCAAACATGTGTATCCTAATTTCGGTTCCAACGGTGGGGGAAAAATATATTTTTTAAAGTTGCGATCCCCTCTTCTAGGATGGCGAAAATCGCAAAAAAGCTATCAAGATTTATAAACTAATGACAAATGAAGAATAAAACTGACACATGATTTTATATTATTCATTGTCTGCTCATGTCTTGTTTTTAATCAGCATTCAATTAACACTATTGTTGTAGATATGAACAATTATTCTAATAGGTTGATTAATTGATTTGTCAACAATAAGGCAGTTTGGACTGCACTGTAGAAATTCTCAAAAGGTTTTTGTCTGAGTCTAGGGTTGTCGAGTGGCTACGGCTGTTTGATTCACAGCAGGAAATGATGCGTTTGATCCCCCCACCAACAACATCAGTGGAACTGTGAGCACCCCTTGAGCAAGATGTCTAACCCCCCTACCTGCTCCTTAATTACCCGTCTCCACATTCACTGTAATTAGCTCTGGATAAAAGAGTCTTGTAAATGACTCCATAGTAATGTGATAATGGGAGCATGTCGCGCTGCGTTGATGACTTGTTTATCATTAACCGCATGTGTCGTGGAACACATATCAAACGCTCTGTTGTCAATGACCTACTACAGCTAATATGATGACTAGAGACTACACGCCATAGTGCATTAGTGATCGTGATCATATTCACAGCACCCATGTTGGGGAAACACAATGTAGCTAAAGAGATAGAAACTGGAAGACTATGGGATAAGCATGCTCACATACATACATAACACTGAAAATTGTCTAACTCATAAACAAGTTGTAAACAAGTTATATCAAAGCTTTATACTTTTTATTACTTACATTCCAGTTTCTCTCCCCAGACAGGTTTTGTGTTTTTACCTTATTCTTTATATTCCTACATAAACATCCTTGCTTTGAACAGATTTGATCAAATATGAATAACTGTCTCAAGTTTACAAGATGGTTGGCTTTCCACAAGGACACAGAGTCTAGTGTTGTGTTGCTTATTGACAATATATTGCAGAAGGCTGCCAATTTCTGCACGGTAAAAGCCTGGGTGCGCCATCAGCTAGAGGCCCAGAACATAGGCCAATCTTACAGTTTGTAATTACAGTCATTATTCGTTCAGCGCCACCGTGGCCTGACAAATCGGAGCACCCCTCGCACATGCCATCCCACAAGAACAATTTGTTGAAGGCCTAGCTATTTACACAAACTGTGAGGAAACAACTAAAAAGCATTGGGCTTCTTCATGAACCTTTATGACGAACTGCTGACTGAGCCCCACTGGTGGCTGCGTTGTCCACTAGCTTGGCATTAGCACACACACACGTAGGCTGGTAAACTCAGGGAGCAATGAATCGCTCTCCTCAAAGCCATGGTCCAGAAAGAGTTCAAGGAGGTTTCCCTTGACACTACCTTCTCCCCCACTGGTATTCAACTTGTTTGTAGATAGTGCAGAACTTTGTTTGGATGAAGTGGGCAGGATAGTGTACAGTCTTGTTCCACTCCCAGCTAAAAGGTGCTGGGTTCAATCTCCAATGACCGCACACCAACCTGTAGCCATGCCCAACACCAACCTGTTCCTTTTAGAATTAAAATCACCAGATAAAGATGTCTGCAAAATAATGATATAGTCGTAAACAGCAGATATAATAGTGTGTTGCACCATTATACACGTACATCAAAAATATGACATGCCACTGACTCTAAATACATGACACTATTTTAAGCACTCTTTTTCCCTTTCTCTCTCTCTCACTCGCTCTATCAGAACAAGAGGGCCGACTCCAGTTTTGTTTTTCTGCTCTTTTGGTCTCCCTTCCCACGCCAACTGCCAGGGCTCTTTTTTATTCTCCTAGCTGGCTAGCTGGCTAGCTGGCTAACTAGCTCGCTTTTCTCTCTTCACCTCCAGCCTCGACCCACCCCCACCACAATCTACACACCACTATTACCTCCAGAAGCCAGTTCTGCAGATTATTGCGGTGTCCTGCCACACAACAAGCAGCTTCAGATTGGACCTTATTGGATCTCCCTTCAGGTGCCGTCTTGCAGGCCAGGTTCGGGAGTACATGTTATTTGCGGTCTCTCCTGGACGTTTTACACAGGCGGGTTAGTGGGCAGCAGAATCACCATGGACGCCCTTTTGAAAAGCCTCTGCCTGGCCTCTATAGGGAAATGTGAGATGACTTGATAATGCCAAGTTAGGTAATAACACCCCCCCTGCCAAATACTGGCAGCCTTCTTATTATGTACTAAATTAAAATAAATGCATGACACTTTTTAAGTCGGAGTTAATAAAATGAAAGACCATAAAAGTGGCAATAGTTTAGCATTTTTTACAAGCCTTCCCCCTGGGCAAATGACACCGTCTCAGTGTTGGTTCTGAGGCTGCAATGGCAGTGTTTGTTATCTAGCCCAGGCACCAATCTTCCAGTGCAGTGATAAGGGGCACAGGATGAGAGAACTGGCTAATTGCTAACGGTGTAAACAGCCCACATCACGCTGTTTACGGTGGAGCTCCCAACTAGGTCCTGGTCAAATGCACAGACCAATGCTTAATGAGTGTGCTTGTGAGTGAGATTAGGCCCCGGTGCGGACACCATCATTCCTCTCATTTGGGTTTGAGCGTGTGCTGTAGCGGCCATGCTACGTCGCCTTAGTGGAGCAGGGGGCCTTTAGCCCAACGCTGCTTGATTCAGTCCGGCAGACACTGATGTAGCCTGTCAGAAGGATCACTTAGTGTTTAATTAACGTGGTAATCACACTCGGAGGGAGAGAGAGCGAGAGAGTGTGTTTGGTGAGGAAGTGAGAGAAAGACAGATGGAGAGAGAGGAAGCAGGGGGAATGAGTATGTGGCGAAATGATATCACACACAGCTATTATTACACATATGTACCACCTCTATGTACATTATTTATCCAACACAATCTGCTTGTTGTTTTGTCTGTGCACATGAACATCACAGCTAATACCGCATTATGAAGTGCCAGCGAAACAAAACGAGATTGTGTTTAGGATCGTTACACAGAGATTATGTAAAAACCAGAACTATGGACCGGCAATGAGAAATTGCAGACACAGATAGGGGTTGTGCAGTGCGCTGTAAACCACAGTCTAATGGGTGGACCTATTTTACACAGTCTAGGGGGCGAGTGCATAGCTGACGTTCAGCCTCCGAGTCTCTTGACACAATCTCGACAATCACACACTGTTCCTCAGGTGTCACATGCACACAAAGGCTCGTTGGAGCAGCCCTCTGCTGCAGCTTTACCAGTCGCATGCTACCGACTCCCGTGGTCCCAGAAACCGCCCTGGGGTCATTCATCACAGTGTCACTCAAACACAGTCGCTAGAATGACATGCTTATATGGTCCCTAAAAGACCCTGTGTGTGTGTGTGTGTATGTGATCAGGTGCCATCTATCCTGGTAGTGGCGGTGGTTATGTTGGGGGAAAATGCGCGTGTGTGCAACATTACCCAAGTGTGCCTGCATTCTATTTTTGCTCCATGCGTTTTTGTCCGTCGCAAAGCGCTGGAGATACGAGAGGTGCAGCGGGAGAGCATCTCGGCAGAGAGTTCAATCGGGGCGAAGCGGAGGAGTCACGTGGTG
>JAOPJH010113459.1:0-14532 GCA_027122575.1 Merluccius polylepis
AAATATGATACAAGGCTTTCGTGTGTTTTTTCTTCACCGAGCCGCCCCTGGCCAAATTGGGGCCCTAAGCAGAATTTTATTTTGAGCCCCCCCCCATTACAAAATGACTATCACGAAATGCCATTTAGGTTTAGGTTACCTTTATTAATAGCAACAAATCAAATGAACAGCCTCTTTCAACAATGGCACAAGCCTTTTACAGATGCACACGTCTGCATCTTCTGGATGCAAAGTCATCAATGAGATCATCATATGACAGCTGCTGTGCCACTTCTGCGTTGATGCTTATGATAGCCAGGCCACTCAAGCGTTCTTGCGCCATTGATGAGCGGAGGTATGTTTTGATGAGCTTCAGTTTTGAAAAGCTTCGCTCAGCAGAGCCAACTGCCTGTCGGCACATCTGACCGCTGATTGGTCAGATGCTGCGCGCTGTCAATCATTGCGGCAACGTGTGCAGTGTCAGATTACGCACAGCGCGTGTTCTGCGTATAGGGAGGGGCGGCGCTGCTAAGACCGCTAGCTTGTTAGCTAACCAGCATTGCAATATACTAACTACACTAACTTGCAAATAATATCAAAACATGGTGATACTTAGCAGACCGGTCATGCACAGTGGGAACTGCTCCATCTTTAACCTTCAATGTAGATGTGAATCCTGCTGTGAACTGGCCCTCGTTGCTGACGCAGTCCGACATGAAGTGATGATCACACACATACAACTGGGAGCTAACTGTAGCCGGCGTGGTTATTCACCTGAGAGGGTTTGATTATGCAAATGATGGTCCTTTATGACGTAATAATGCGCTCTTTTTCGAAACAGCCTGTTTAATCAAGGGTTTTATAAACAATGAAAGTACAGAAAAAGGAGGCAAACACAGATTTCACCTTTTTTTCAGCGAATAAAGTCTAACGTAACGCATGTGACACACGGAAGGGCCAGGAATAAGCCGTTTTGCATAATAGGTCCCCTTTAAATGAATACAGAATAAGGGACTGCACTTCCCTATGAAAAACAACTGAACAATCTTGTACTGACTGCAAACGTGTTAGTTTACGAATATCATCAACATGCTCATCAAAGAAAAAAATAAATAAAAATAAGCATTCAAAGTTAGGAAAGTGACAGGTGGTGTGTGTGTGTCTCCAGGGAGGACTACGAGGTGTTCTTCGACCGGCTGGCTGAGCTCCAGGTCCCTCTGCTCATCTTCTCAGCGGGAGTGGGGGACATCTTGGAGGAGGTGGTCCGTCAGAGCCAGGTGTTCCACCCCAACGTCCATGTCATCTCCAACTACATGGACTTTGACGCCAATGTAAGCGGAGCACCTGGCCCGCATGTGCCCCATGTTATTTTGTTGTCACCACAACCCCTATTGTGTTGTTATTTTGACCCATGGAGTGTGAATTGTACATTATTTTCATGAGGAGGAGGGGAGGAAGGGTATAGTGTAGCGGGCTAAGGGTGTTGGAGGCATCACTGAAAACAACAAGCTTCAACGAGTCATCATCTCAAGTTCTGAAATTTCAGGGTGACATGTTCTGACTTTAGTTTCTTTGCAACTTTATTTGCTTCATGCACAGTAGCATGTTTTAGGGTGGATGCAAGAATGCACGTATCAAACATGATATCCGGCCTGCTTTGTCTAGCCACCCATAGCAGCTGACCTATCTTTGACCTCAGCTGGTCAGCCTCGCAGTCTGAGAGGAGAATCACGCTCCAAAGCTCTTGATGAGTCCATGAGAACAGGCTGCAGATTCTTTATGTATGCGTCTTGTTGCATCTCCACTCCTTTTACAGTGGCAAAGTCCATGCCCACATAACGAAAGCGATCATGC
The DNA here is from genome assembly GCA_027122575.1 of Merluccius polylepis. NCBI lineage: Eukaryota > Metazoa > Chordata > Actinopteri > Gadiformes > Merlucciidae > Merluccius > Merluccius polylepis. The sequence goes on from JAOPJH010113459.1 coordinate 1,834, forward strand.
TCCTCGCGTCCCACTTGAAAAGCAGTTTTGATGTGGGGAACGACTGTAGTGGCAAAAATGTGAGCGCCACCCCAGATGAAGTCATCGACGTGACAAGCAAGGATGCCAGTTACACTACAGTGTTAATCAAGCCAGTAGAAAACAGCAGTATAAGTCGAAAAAACCGAGTGGAAAGACAACCGTTCGCCAGCAGCAGCAGCCATTTCGTTTCCCTCTAACACGGAACCGTTGCAACTCTGTCGTCATGGTAGCCCGGCTTCCGACTCCGCCCCTCACGCTGTGATTGGCCTGACAGATTTTCTGTTTCCAGCACAGAAAGCCGACGGAGCAGTGCTAGACCCCCCTGGCTGCAAAATACATTTGCTGCCGCTAGGGGCGTCTAGATTTCTAGGCTAACATTTTGTTTCACTGGAGGCATTCCGTTTTGGTTTAAGGAAATGACAATGGAAATCTTTTGAACAGTGTCTATTTTCTTGTTACTGTGCTTATAACTTCTGCACTTTATTTGCGTATTTTCTTGCATCTTAATATTTGCATATTTTACTGTTTATGTTCAATTTTGTTTTTGTTACTGCTTGTTTGTTATTGTTTTTCGTCTGTCTTGACCACTATGATGTGTGCTGCTGCTTTTCTTGGCCAGGTCACCCTTGTGAAAGAGGTATTGATCTCAATGGGTTTTATCTGGTTAAATAAAGGTTATAAATAAAAATGCATTTTCCTTTTATCTTCAACTTGAGAACCTGATTATCTGTGAAGAACGCCAGCTACTTTCTGACATTCAGTGTTCTTTTGTTTTTCGTATTTTGTCTCCCTGAGCCCAGCTGGCGCTGGTGGCAGCTCCACCGTCCTCTGAGATCTTTGTCTTCACTGACGCTCCCGCCAAAGACGTCGAACGATTTGGTGCTGTCAACGCCCTAATAGAGAGCTCCAAGTCTGTGGTGAGTCTGTCTGTCTGAGGGGGTTTATCTGTGGTTGCAGAAAGTGTGGTTGCACTTTAAGACTGTACTTTTTCATATTTTTCTAATTTCCAGGTGACCTTCATGTTGACAGAAGTAACCAGTGTTACGCGGTCTTTGAGCCAATTAGATGTTCAACTGTACCGGGAGCTGGCTCAGGCCTCTGGAGGACAGGCCATCGAGGTCTCCACCAAGTCTGACCTGCCACAGGCCACTATCGTCATAGAGGACTCTTTGGCCCTCGCCGTGGTACGACCGCAACCTAGCAACCTGCAGCACAAACATAATCTAGCAACCAGTGGTGCAAACACAACCTCGCCGTGGTACAACAGTAACCTAGCAACTAGTGGTACGACCTCAACCTAGCAACCTTAGATGCAAAGACAACCTAGCAACCTGCGGTACAACCGTAACCTATACCTGAAGTATGACCATAACCTAGCAACCTGTGGTAAGACCGTAACCTATTAACCTGTGATAGGACCATTGGTGGAAATGGCCACGTTTTACTGGGGGAACCATACTTAGGTGGGGTCCGGGGGGGGGATAATTACTGCACATTTTTACATTCACATATTTTAAGTGCATTTCATGCATTGTACAATAATGTAGGATATTATTTCTGTTCATATCAAGAGCTGAATGGTTGACTATTTTGTTTTTGTTTTTCTCTTACGATGAGAGCTACATTTGGTAATTATACATACAGAATTATTTGGGGAATTATTTGGAGGCTCACGTCGGGTTTGGGCTGTATTTATTAATTACTCATTTAATTAATAAATACAGCAAAGACAACACACCACTGAATAAAAGTTATAACGTAGTTATTGAAGTATTGAAAACAATATTCAATAGTGACCTGAATATTGTAGTTAACTTGACTAGTAGTGTGTTGAGGTGAAGGCCTGGTCTGTTGTTGTCACCCTGGCAGGTCACGCTGCTTCAGATTGTCAAGAGTGGCGAGACTGAAGAGGACTTCAGCTTCCAGGTGGACGATTCCATGAGAAGCCTGACTGCCTACATCACAGGAGATACTGACCTCACCTTTACGCTCACCAACCCCTCAGGTACCCTCCCCTCTATTCAATATTACTTACTAATAATCAACACACCTAATAATGCAACACACCTGTCCTCTTAGAACTGAATTGAAGAGGCGTTTACAGGTCGGCCTGCAGCCCTAAAATGAACAAAAACCTGAAAGCTTTTTTTAAAGGGCGGGGATAGGGGGTTTGGTTCTTGGTTTGAAGTCCCCCAAAACAGAATGACTAAAGTAAAGTATTGTAGTTACTTCAATATTGTATATACTTGACTACAGTACTTAAAAGTAAAAAGAGTAAAAGTACACAAGAATACTGGAGTACGTTCCACGGCTCTGTAGTACTATATACTAAGTGTGTACCTTTGTGCAGGTAGCAGTCAGGAGTCCACCGTGGTTAATGGTCCATTGGCAACCATATCCACCGTTGGGAACCTGAGACGTATCTGCCTCAGCATTGTCAACCAGATGGGATTATGGACAATAACTGTTGACACCAAGGAGCGCTTCTCGCTCAAGGTCACTGGTAAGAATTTCAAGCCAACTTTGTATGGCGCTGTTTAGCCAACCAATGAAACTGCGCCACACATTATGAACCAATCAAAACATTAGGGTGTACGAATACATTCTGCTTACTCGTTTCATTGGTTGGTTGGTAAATAGTCATTTTAAGCCATTAAAACGAGGATTCAGATCGACTTGTCGAAATATAAAAGCAATGGTCTGTACTGTGCTGGGTCTGTTCCAGGTCAAAGTTCAGTGAACTTCATCTATAACCTGATAGAAGCACATGAGGGTGCCCACGGGGGCTACAATCTGAAGGAGGATCGGCCGATAACTGGTAAAACCCTGCTTACTGTCTCCATATCTTGGGGACAGAGGCTTCCGTCAAGTAAATGGACCGTACTGGTTGGTGTTTCTGACTGGTTGGTTGGTCTAACTGGTTGGTTGTGGGAAGTTTTATCCATCTACGTTCCTTTGTAGTTTCAGTTTGTGACCATCTGCTGAATCTTGATTTCTCTTTTCTCCTCCAGGGGGAAATTGTAACCTACTGGTGTCAGTGACAGGAAGTGACACGGCAAAGCTAACAGAGGTCACTCTGGTCGAAGTCTCTGGGTCGCAGCAAGTCACTGGATCAGTTCAGGTAAAATGCAGAGTTCAAATTTCCCATCTGAGTGACACCAACACAGAAAAAATTCACTCTTTCCCCCACCTCTGGCTTTAGAGAGTGTGTTAAAATGTTTCATCCACATTAGTCTCCTTTAATGAGGTCAAAATGAACCAAACAATGACTCAAGCCCATCTGTAAACACTGGTTAAGGAAGTCCTTGTTTCATTGGTTCAAATTAAGTGCCAGGTTCATATGGCAAGTCACTTGGTGCAAATATAAGCAGATCTCAATATCTCAGTGTTTCCCCGGAGGTGATGCAGTCGAGTGTTTTGGGCCTGTCTTCCACAGGCGCTGGGCAGCGGTAACTACCTGGTCACCTTCTACAGCGTACCAGGGGGGGAGTTTGCGGTGCATGCGAGGGGTGAAGAGGGCGATGGCAGCACCTCCAGTTCCACGGCAGCCTCCAGCAGCTTCCAACGCCAGGCCCCCACCCAGATCAAGACCGCCAGCATCTCCATTTCTGTGAGAGATCCTCCTCTGCCCTCCTCCTGACCATCTGCACCCAACCCCCACTCCCTTAAACCTTAACAGTGTGGGGTGCCTCAGTAGCCCACTCATACCCTTACCGTGTGTAGGCAATGTCAGCGGTCTGTCCCAACTAATGTAGAAGCGGGGGCCCAAGAGTGGCACAGAATTAAACAACAGGGGGGGGGGACGGGGACATCTTAACCATAATGTAACCATAATAATCCTGAATGTTCTTGTGTGTTCTTGTTCTAGGCCCAGGCCAGTGCGAGCTCGGTAGAACCAGGGTCCATCATCTCTGTCCCCTTCACTGTCGCCAACGGGGTGGTCACTAATGTGCATGTCACCAACGACCAGGGCTACATCACCTCGGCACCTGCCTCCGTAATGCTGGACACGAGGGGAACTGTGAACCACATGGTGGAGCTGACAGTGCCGGGAACCGCGGCGAGAGGGAGCGTTGTGACGCTGGTAGTCGAAGCTGATAACGGCACCACTAACAACTACGCCATCCTGAGGCTCTCTGTGGCTGCAGACGTAATGCTTCAGCCTTCAGCTTTTATGTTTATTTACAACCATTGTTGTTCTTATTTTGGCATTATGTAGTTTGGCGAGTGTGGGTTTTATTTCACAGCTGACGTGATTCAGTATGTTTCTACAAAGCAATCTTGCCAATACACTTTTGGTCATTTTGTAAATGGTCAGTCACTGTTTCTGGTTCAGCATGTTCCACATTTTTTTATCATGATCCATTTTGGTCTCAAACGTCCATTACTATTATGTTGATGTATCTGTACGTATTATGTTGTTCCCAACCGCAGGTGACCGATATCTCAGGCCCTGTGTGTCAGATGACCTCCATATCAGACACCTGTCACTCCAGCGCTGCCCTCTGTAGCTCCACCCAGTGGCAGTACTCCACCCGGCTGACAGATGGCACCAATGGCGCCGGCATTGACTCCGTCTCCATCCGCCAGGGAAACGGCACGCTCAAAACCAGCCAGCACGTGGGAGCGGCCGGGGAGAACGTCACCATGGTTGCCTACAACGCCACCTGCTGTGCGCTGAAGGTAGAGCTGGTGGCGGTGGACAAGGTGGGGAACGTGGGCACGTGCACGGGACAAGTGATACTCAAACAGGCCACTGCTGCAGTTCCCACCACGTCCACCGCCGGGCGCACTCTGACTCTGTCTCAGTTGCTGTGGATCGGTGTCACCATCTCCCTCCTCTGGCTGTGAATTGGGTTGCTTGACACTTTTAAATGTTTTCTGCGGAATGGCTGCACTGGCCTCCATCTAAAGATAATAAAATAATAATATAAAAATAAGCAGAGATAAGCAAGTTATATTTGTCATAATATAACCAATCAGAGGCAAACACATTATAATAGTCTCATTATATTATAACCAATCAGACTTGTATTGTACTTGTAATGGCCTTTTTGCTCTGTCAGTGCTTCTAGTTGAAGCCATAGCATTTGCTAGACAGCTTTTTTTATTGGTGATAAAATGACAAAACGTATATTATGTAAGGGAAAATGTATAGCGGGTAATTTCCTTATAACTATAAGATATTCAGAAGTTAGTGATTCAAATGATACAGCGGTGCTAGCTCTTTATTGCAGTTCATTTCCTCGGAAATCAAATTATATCGGTGAGATGTCTAAGTTTGAATCTGATCCCAATCTTACCCTATCAGTATCCTGTACAATCCTAGTGATTATTTTGCAAAAGATAAACCGAGTAACTCCCGCCCCCTAAGAAAAAGAGAGGGAACGGCGCCATAAGATCCGGCTCTCTTCACAGAGCCGTAATTCCATCAGTGTCTCCTGCGTCTACTCAACTACTGTGTGAATAGGAAGGATTCTACGGCCACCTAGTTTGCATCCACATTCCCCGCCAATTTCAACGGACCTGGTGGTGCCGAACCACTAGACCCCGGTGCTCGGTGTAGTTACTTCTCTCAAAAAGTAATTGAGTTACTTTACCAATTACTGCGTGCAAAAGTAATTAGTTACTAGGGAAAGTACTTTATTCATAGCTATATTTTAGTGTTGCTGTCGCACAGTGTGGGACAAGACAACTGTCAAATTTGATCTATCATTGTACCCATTATCACTATGATGAAAAGTAAGTAGAAGAACAATAAAACACAACATATATTTTGATAGGCATATTTATTGTAGCCTTGACAGGCCTTCAAATCAAGCACTAGTACACTCTTCGGCAGTGTAAAATTAAACAACTGTTCCTCAGACATTTGATAGTAATTTCTTATCTTATGAATGATGGGCCTAATGAAATAAGTGCTAAAAGTTACTTACAAAAACAAACGCTGAGATTCATCCTTTGAAACATGAATTCAAATCAACTGAATTCTGCAATCATCTTACATTAATAATTTGTGCTTAGTACTTATCTTAGTACTTACTTATCGCACTTATCTCTGTTGTATGCTAGCAATGGGTTAACTTAGCAATTAGGTGTGCTTGAAACTTGTTCTTGTGAAATCCTTACTCTACTGATAGCGATTTACTGTTGTACTTATTGTAAGTCGCTTTGGACAAAAGTGTCTAATGCTAAATGCCCTAAATGTAATCTTTTCAATAATGGTAGAGCAACTTAAAAGTATTTTCAGCCTCACAAAGACAAACTAAATACAGGATAGTACAATACCTAGGTTGCATGTCTCTGACAGTCTGGCAATCAGTCTGTTTCGTTCTGCCTGGCTTAAAGACTGCAGACAAATTCTTCGGTTTGAAATTACGCCTTGGCTGTTTGGATGGAGTGGCTTCTCCTTGGTCAGCACCAGCGGCGCTAACGTTAGCATTAGCACAGGGGTCTTTTGCGTGGATACATTTCTCACTCCTGCACATCGACTACAGCGCACAACTATATTTCTGTCCTTGATCTCAAGGAGGGGAAAATAATATTTCTAATAGTCCATTGTGTGGGCTATGTTACGGGTATATGATTCCCTTGCGCCACCGTAAGGTCGGATGACGTCGTCCACTATTTTCACGCAAGACAAAAGTAACGAGTAACGAGCCCATTTGAATTGCAGTAATTGTCATTGTGTTATGTATTTTTGTCGCACTCCCAAGTGCGACCAAGGGGGAGGCCATTATGTCACATTTCCTTTGTGTGCTGGTACATTTCCACTCTGTGTACGTGACTATTTGCTTAAGGTTATTGCTAAATGTGCCAGGGCGGTTTGTCCACACTCTTATCTGCTAGCCTTGAGATTTACTCAATGTCTGCTGTAGAAAATAACTGTCTGCAGTATTTTCACCCAATGGCCTGCCCCTGATTCTCTCACACTAAACGGTATGTATGCATGCTTTATGTATCTGAATAAACTTAAGTTAATTAATGAAGCGTTAATTAAGAAGGCGCTTTGGGTGTCTTAAAAGCGCTATATCAATGCAATTAATTATTATTATAAGTCATCATTCAGAAGTGTCACATAAATCACTGCTTAAATAGCCTACTGAAGGCACTTTGATCAATTATGTGTATATAGAAACCACCTATTACCTCAATTTAGACACGTCGTGTTTATTGTTAAGGTGGACAGGACTACATGTACATGTTGATCAACACAACCACAGACCGTGACCGGGTGCTGTAGGAGGTTGTCTTGCACCAAAAAATCAGAATTTTAATATATAAATACATACTTGTTGCACTTTGTTATTATTGCTGTGTGTTTGACAAACATATCAAACATATACCGTAAAATATGCCACCTAAGAAGAACCTCACAGCGGAGGATGGTGAGTCGATAAAGGAGTCACTCGACTTCTTATCGGCCGAGGTTGCTGCCATCAAACAGCAACAGAAAACCATCCTGGACCTGGTGCTGGAGGTTAAACAGCTAAAGCTACAGAATGCGGAGAAGGACAAGCAACTTCTATACCTGGAAAATAGAGTGGCGGATCTGGAACAATACACCAGAATGAATGATATTATTGTAACAGGGCTCCAAATCAAACCCAGGTCGTATGCCAAGGCGGCGTCGGCGACCGTGAACAACGGGGATCAGGAGCCAAACGAGCTGGACGCTATCTCTGTGGAGCAACAGGTAGCAGCATTCCTTGATACCAGGGGGATCAAGTTGGATTGCGACGACATTGAGGCCTGCCACACTCTACCACGGAGAAATGACAAGGACAAGACGACAACCGTCATCATGAGATTTGTAAATCGCAAACGCAAAACGGCACTGTTGAAACAAGGAAGGAAACTGAAGGGATCAAACGTCTACCTCAATGAGCATCTCACCAAACGCAACGCCGACATAGCCAGGAAAGCACGTTTCATGAGGAAAGACAAGAAGATCCAATCTACATGGACCACCAACTGCAAAGTTTTCATCAAACTCAACGGAGCACCGGAGGAGGCCAGAGCACTGTGCATACGAAGCATCGAGGAATTGGACAAACACCAGTGAGCACATGGCCGGGCCTGTAAGGTAATCTACACCTATGCTATGTGACTGAACAAACATTTCAACCATGACACAAAACGAAATAACTCATTCATCTACTTCAGGAGACAATACACAGTTAATGCAAATGATTATGGATTATGATGCTCTGGAACTGAAATCATGTGAATACACTGACCATAAGTTACTGGACATTGAAAATGACATTGACCCGGACAATAATTTCTTTTCCAACATCAATGACAACTGCTACTATTACACAGATGAACAGTACAACCACTCCATCAAGCCTAATGGAAAATTATCATTAATACACTTCAATAGCAGAAGCATGTATGCTAACTTTAAAAAAATCAAGGAATATTTAACTCGGTTTAAGCATCCATTCAACATAATTACTATATCTGAGACTTGGATCAATGTGGACAATGGAGTGGATTTCGAGCTGGATGGATATGAATTTAATTATATAAATAGAAATATTAAGGGGGGTGGAGGAGTAGCGGTGTATGTGGATAGAAATTTGAACTATAAGGTAGTAGAAAACATGACAAAGGTGATTGATAACTTGGTGGAATGTTTAACAATTGAAATATGTATGGAAAATAGTAAAAATATATTAGTTAGTTGTATATATAGAGCCCCAGATACTAGTATAGAGGTATTTAAGGATTGGATGGAAGAGATGTATACATTAAATAATCAAAAAGTACTTTTTGTCTGTGGGGACACCAATATTGATCTTTTGAAATCAAACAGTCATAGAATGACAGAGGAATTTATTAATACCATGTATAGTATGAGTTTACATCCAAACATTACCAGACCCAGCAGAATTACATCACATAGTGCTACATTAATAGATAATATATTCACTAATGATATAGATAATAAAACAATGAGCGGATTATTAATTAATGATATCAGTGATCACCTACCTGTTTTTACTGTCTATGACTGTAATTGCAAGAGGAAGTTGACAGATTGCAAACTACAATTCAGAAGAGTCAGGACAGAGGAAGCCATTAATGCACTTAAGCAGGATTTATTAACGCATGATTGGGAGTCTGTATTTATAGAAAATGATATTGATTGTGCATATGATAAATTCTTAAGGATATTCAAAATATTATTTGATAAACATTGTCCACTAAAACAATATAGTAAAAAACATAATTATACTGACCAACCATGGATAACTAAAGGACTGCAGAATGCATGCAAAAAGAAAAATACTTTGTATAGAGAATTTATCAAACGCAGAACTAAAGAGGCAGAAAATAAATATAAAAAATACAAAAATAAGCTAACACATATATTAAGGAGATGCAGGAAGGATTATTATAGTAAACTATTAGATAACAGTAAAAATAATATTAAAGGAATATGGAATATATTAAATAGTATTATTAGAAATGACCCGGGACATATAAATTATCCTAAATATTTTATGGATAAAGATATCAATAATTACAATATGGACGATGTTGTTAATAGTTTTAATAATTTCTTTGTAAATGTGGGACCAAACTTGGCGAAAAATATTTCTGATCCTGTGAATTCTGAGGAATGCACTGATAACATTATAGAAAGGAACTCCTGTTCAATGTTTATTGCAGCAGTAGAGGAGAGGGAAATTGTTGAAATTGTCGATAAATGTAGTAATAAAATGTCCACTGACTGTAGTGACATTGACATGAAATTAGTCAAAAAGATAATTGGAGGGATATTGAAACCACTTACATATATCTGCAACTTATCATTTCAAACCGGAAAATTTCCAAGCAACATGAAAATAGCCAAAGTCTTACCACTGTTTAAATCTGGGGACAGACACAACTTCACAAATTACAGACCTGTTTCATTGCTTCCGCAATTCTCCAAAATTTTAGAAAAACTCTTCAATAACAGATTAGATAAATTCATTGAAAAACACAGTCTACTCAGCGATAGCCAATATGGATTTAGAGCAAACAGATCAACAGCGATGGCATTAATGGAATCAGTTGAAGAAATCACTAACTCTATAGATAAATACAAGTATGTAGCTGGGATATTTATAGATTTAAAAAAAGCATTTGATACTATTAATCATGACATATTAATTAATAAATTGGAAAGATATGGGATTAGGGGAATAGTATTAAAATGGGTGAGAAGCTACTTGAGTGACAGGAAACAATTTGTGAAGTGGGGTGAGTCTGTGTCAACATGCTTGAACATTGCTTGTGGAGTCCCCCAGGGGTCAGTGTTGGGTCCGAAACTGTTCATATTATATATAAATGATATGTGTGAGGTATCAAAAATACTAAAAATGGTCGTATTTGCAGATGACACAAATATTTTTTGTTCTGGAACACATTTACATGAGCTTTTGGACCTGATAACTGATGAACTGGGCAAGTTAAAAAGGTGGTTTGATAGAAACAAATTGTCACTAAATCTGTCTAAAACTAAATTTATGATATTTAGTAATTATAACATAGATAATCTAGTAAATATACAGGTAGATGGGGTTGCAATTGAAAGAGTATTTGAAAATAAATTTCTTGGGGTGATAATAGATGATAGACTGAACTGGAAATCTCATATTAAATATATACATACTAAACTATCAAGAAGCATTGCAGTCTTGAGCAAAGCAAAGCACGTTTTGGACTATAAATCACTCCGCATGCTCTACTGTTCCCTGGTTTTACCATATCTAAATTACTGTTCAGAGGTTTGGGGAAATACATATAAATCTTCACTTCAGGCAATAATTATTATTCAAAAAAGAGCTTTAAGAACGATACATAAAGCGGGATATCGAGATCATACGAATATATTATTTTTGAATTCAAATCTATTAAAATTCATGGATATTATAGAATATAAAACTGCCCTAGTAATGTACAAAGCTAGGAATAATCAACTCCCTGGAAATATCCAGGTGATGTTTGCTGATAGAGAGGGAGGCTACAATTTAAGGGGAGAGTTAAATTTCAAAACTCAAAGCGCTCGGACAACATTGAAATCATTATGTATAACTATAAGTGGAGTAAAGCTATGGAACAGTATAAATGGGGAACTCAAGCAATGTTCAAGTATGATGCAGTTTAAAAAAAGATATAAAGAATGTATTATTATGAGGTATCAGGAGGAAGAGTTACATTAACAATCTATATATGTTTACTAAGACATTGTATATAAAGATGATAATAATATATCAAAATATAATTATAGAATATGTAAATACTGTAAGTGTATATATGTATGAATTACTTTATTTTAAAACATTTGTTTAACTGGAAAGATTTTGTTTAGTTAAGTTTGATAAGGGTATACCATGTGGGTATATAAAATAAAATAAAAAATGAGATGACGCTGAAGTACGCGTAAACGAAGGGGTAGGATTCAATAAGTTTTATACTTCATCCTACTCCTTTTTGAACATGAGATATATATTTTTTTGTTGTTGCCTGAGAGGCTGTATTACATTTTTATTGAATTTATTGTTTATTTGTTTTTAACTGTTGCCCATTTCTTTTCTTTTTTTAAACATGTTCAAAATAAAGATTTTCATTCATAAAATACTAACAAGGAGGAAAAGGAGGATTTTTTAATATATATATAAAAATAACCAAGAATAAAAATCCATATGGAACTCATTATTCACACACTCATAATATTAATATGTACACATTAGGTCACATGAATAAACTGCAATAGGCCCTCTCTCTTCAGAAAACATTTTCGGTGTGATAAAACCAGCGGAGAGGGAGGGATTTCCATTTCAGCCGCTCCAATGCTCTCTCATCACACCCGGCATCCGCCCCGGTCAGTAGGGCAAAGAGGCGGGTTTCAGATGGACCAGGCTCACCGACGAGCCCACGCCGAAGCCTGCGTAGAGGGGCTCCGAGAAGTTCGCTTTGAACCGGTGGAGCAGCGCCATGGTGTCCGACACCGAGTAGAAGGCCACGCTGTGGCCCGCGTAGTCCACGAACACGCCGATCCGCGAGGCCCGGGCCGCAGCCGGCAGGTCCTGGTCCCGCTGGTTGTGCCACGCAGAGTAACCGGCGTCGGAGCACAGGAGGCTCCAGGACTTGTTGTTGTAGCCCAGCAGGCTGTGGGAGTTCTTGCCCTTGCGACTGATGCTCTTGTAGGCCACCCCCACGGAGAACTCCCCGGTCCACTCCGCCTCCCAGTAGAAGCGGGAGCCGGACAGGGACTCGCGACACAGCACCTGGGAGAAGCCGTCGAAGCGGTCCGGGTGGTCCGGGAGGAGCTGGCCCGCTTTCCTCCTGGTCACCCGCTGGCTCCCGTCCGACAGAACCAGCTCCTTGTAGGCCGTGTTGGGGTCAAAGGACATCTTGCTGGCATCTGCAACATAGACTCAGTTGGCTCTTATTTATACTCATGCCACTATATCTCTAGCATTGTCATCAGCATTAGTTATGTATGTACTATTTAATATGCATACATATTTTGCATACATATTTTGTTGTATTTACATTTTTCTATAGGCCTACCTTGATTGCCTTGATATTTGTGTGTTATATTTTATACCTACATAAATGTATTAGGCCCAGGGCTGGCTCTACCTAATTTAGTGCCCTAGGCGAGATTACTCTCTA